>CM068967.1:33559746-33582291 GCA_035128595.1 Eptatretus atami
CCATACAATAAATTTCATTCTGATCGGAAATAGCGTTCGATGTATGCAATAATGGCGTCCTCACAAAGCCACCTGTGACATCATCAAAAAAATCCGACTTGTTTCCCATGGGGAGTACTTCACATGTGCCAAGTTTCAATTTTTTTTCCCATGGAGCGCTTTCGGAAATACAGAGGTCCAAAGTTTTTCCTTTTTCCCTAACATGACTGCCACACCACATGACCTATGACGTCATAAGTATGATTTAAACAATCGACATGAGTAGTCGCACCGATGGTGAAAATTTTGTGTCATTCGGATAAGGGGTTGCAGAGAAAACAATGAAAATTAGCACAGACCTACATACTTACAGACAGACGGACGACCCAAAAACATAATGCCTTCGGAGACTTGGTCAGCGGAGGCATAAAAAGGAGAACGACATTCCGTAGAACGCGTACCTCCGCCAGGCTGAACAGTTTACGTTTTGTATCCCAATGATAGGCCGGATCTGGATCCGCACCTGAACGAAAATCGAATCGGCTTCTTCTCGTCACCTACCCAATTCATCCACCAAGTTTTGTCATAATCCATCCACAACATTTTGAAATATAATGTTATTTATAGTTTTTGGCCCGATCTCTCATTTACGAAGAATCTATTTAAAAATTTTCAAATCCTCACATCTGCATCCGGATCTTCACCAAAATCGAACCAATTCGTCTTTGTCACACATCTAACCTGTCCACCAAGTTTCGTCCGAATCCGTCCACAACTTTTTGAGATATCCTGCTCACAGACAGACAGAGAAACAGACAAGCCGGTCGGCGACATGGGTGGTCACTACATAATTGCATACTAGTCAGACAGTTTTTGACGGATCGGGCTGAAATTTTTTGACAAAGAGGTTGATTATAGTGCGCATAAAAGCGCGGAAGCAGATTTTTGATTTTCGAAAAATATATATATATATAAATATTTTTCGGATTTTTTTCAAAAATTTCAAAGTCCCGTTGCTAGGCAACGGTGGCGTCCATAGCAACGGTGCTCAAAAGCATACAACTAGATCCTGGTATGAACCTACCAGTCAAGTTTCATCAAAATCGGTTGACTCCTCTGGCCTCCAGAGCTGTCCATTACATACAAACAGACAGACGGAAAACCTGAGAATAACGGTAGTCTAGCGACCACCCAATAGACGGAGACAGAAAGAAAAAAACAGGGGTGAAAACATAACGTCCGTTCACCGTCGGTGGCAGAGGTAATAATGACATTAGACACCGAAAAGGCATAAAACACACCCTGTCTGAAAAGAGACTCATTCCCTGGCTTCTCATTACTAAATACGAGGCAATTCAAGCAAATCTGCAGGATGCAGCCTTGGACATTTAAAGGGCACCCCCACTAATGGAGCCCAATGCTGTGAAAGTGGCTCACACAAGGGTAGGGAAAGGTCACGGGACCTGCTTTTTGTTTACTCGAGTGGTTCGCTGCCGTATATCTTCATCGTCGGCCTCCACTAGGAGAGCAAAAAAAAGAAGAAGTTGAAACAAGGGTGCTGGGGAGTGACAGTCCATGAAATAATATCATGGAAGATAGTGGGATGTGAGGGGGGGTAATATGCTCCCGACCACAAACTACGTGAAGAATGTGACTGAGCAGTGGGAAAGAGCATGATTGGGAAGAATAGCAAACCGAAGTACCAACGGCCTCTCGAGCGAATATGCCAAGCTTCGTCAGTGCCCATCCCTCTCCCCACACCTCCTCCCAAACGAACAGAGTGCACGAGATGGGTGTGCCACATATTAGAGTCTTGTTTCCGCTATTTGTTTCTGATCTCGCTGTACAACCATTACTGTGACAAACTCCTGCAAAACAGAAAAAAAAAACAACAAACTCTTGAAGCACAACGAAATAAGCTCAACTAGAAAGAGCAATCAGAGTTTGCAGACCCTCCCCAGGACTTGTTTTATGCGGTGTTCACGTTGTTCTGTGTGCTGTCTGTGTGCTGCGTATTTTGCGTGCCGTGTCGTCTGCAGATGATACATTGACGACGTAGGTTGAGGTTCCTTCAGCGGACAAACGGACGTTTTTTTGGTTTTATTGTATCGATTCAGGTTCCAATCGTACGTACTTTATAGACATACTCACATTCTAATTGTACATTCCTTTACTGAGGTACTCAGTCGACAAAATATAACGTGTAATACCGGCTACCACCAGATGGATTTTGTGGCCCACATGAGCACATGATGCACAGATAGACAGACAAACAAAGAAAATACCAAACAAACCCAAATGCAATTCCCTTTCGGTGAGGATAATCAATGTGGTCACCAGCATCGCATCGAGGGAAACAGAGTTGGTGTCAAAGCCACCCAATGCTCGCCTGTTTATACATTTATCTTTTTAAAAGACGTCTAATAATTAATATTTTTTATAATTCTCTAACAATTTTTTTTTTTTGGGGGGGGGGGGGGTGGAAATCACTTAAAACATGTAGAAGAAACAAAAAAAAAAAAATTTTTTTCTCTAACTTTTTTTTGGGAGGGGGGGACCAAGTCCAAAATCTAATGGCATGATCCTTGGACCATACCTAACCCCCCACCAAGTTCGTCGAAATCCGTCGAGGAGTTTTTCCGTAATACTGTTCACAAACAAACAAACAAACAAACAAACAAAACAAACAAACAGAAAGGGGTGAAAACAGTAACCTCCGATCTTCGATGGCGGAGGTTAAAAATTTCACATTTTCACGCTCACGCTCACGCCGGGGGTATCGCTATAGCTCTCTGTTCTTCGAACAGGCGAGCTAAAAATGAAACACTTGTGCAATGATTCTTCCTTCCTTCTCCCACAATTTTATTTATTTTTTTAGAAAAAAAAACTGAGGCTCATGGAAGAGTGAGATGACGGAGTCAAAAGGTAAACTGACAGTGGGGAAGTGGGGCCACACACAAACAAAACGCACAGACGAATAGGAAAAGAGGAGAGAAGAGAGAAAAGGAGAAGGAAACGCGGTAACCTGCAAGTAAGAAGGGCTTGGGTTTGGTAGGGTTCATGGAGCTAAGGAGCAATCAAGAATGTAGATAAGGATGGAGGGTGGACATGAGGTTGTGGTGCACGACGCCTGCTTCGAAGCCCTGGAGGGAAGAGTGAAATTGAAGAGTCCCTGGCGGGTGGTCCCACAGACAGGAGAAAAGAGGAATAAAAGAGTGGAGGTGTGCAGAAAGCCTGGATTTGGGGAGTTTATCCAGGAGGAGGTTAACGGAAGAACACGCGTGTCCTCGAGGAGCTGGGGATAGTCGGAATGCTGACAGAGCAGAGGGAGCTAGACCGGTGGGAGAGGTGAACTGGCGAACATTTCTCCAAACATGAAGAGCTATCCCAAAACCAGTCGTGTGTATTGTCTTTAGCACTTGTACATTTCCCACAAAGGATAGAACCGGCCACCACCGTTTTAGGGACACCAAATAAGCAACACGATTATAATTGCTGAGGACCACGAAACATGAAACTTGAGTTCATTTAATATTGCCGACATTATTTATTTTGTTTTTGTTGCTCTTGGCAGTCATTCCTTTTGCGGTTTCATCACCTGAATAAACGGGGCACAATCGCAGATCGTGAAACCATCGAGGTAGATTTCCAATGTGTGGGTTCATTTCGACGGATGTCGATTTTAGGAGAAGTTATCAAAGCATAAAAGAAAACAAGTTACTGTGAATGGAATTGTGTTCGGCAATTATGCCAATGTCATAATGAATACCATGAGATGAAATAGAAGGTTTGGTTTGGAAAAGTGATGCAATTTCCTGCTGTTACTGTTTCGTGACCTTCTCTTCATCCCAAGTCCACTTCCATGTAAATGTCAAAACAATTTGAAGGAAGCAGCTATTTGGGGGCTATCATGTGTCCTGGAGGCAGACTCTCCAACCCCTCCCTCTACCCAGTATTGATCAAACATTTCCCAAACTCACTGGCATAATGGTTAGAGCATCCCCTCTAAGTCGAGGAGCGTGGCGGCTCAAACTCGGGGTGAGTCATACCAAAGAGTAAAAATAAATACCAAACTAAGTCCTGCTTTCTCGCTTGATGCTCAGCATTTAAGGGATAGAGCATGGATAACACCAGGGGTTGGCAACCATGGCAAGGAGGGCATTCCCTCTTAATCGCCCTGCTGAGAGCAGAGAAAAAAGGTGACATCATAAAAGATGGGGTCCTTATTATCCCGAGTGCTCTGGGAAGTTACATCACTTCTCACAAGCTCAGCGTCTACGTTCGTCTGAAATCAGGTCCGGTGTTGTTTCATGTATATTTCTACGCGTGCGCCAATTGTGTTGCAGTTCCTCCGCGAGCAAGAGACCACAGAAACAATAACGATGACAAAACATTAAATCCTCTTCCCAAACACCTTTCACCTTTTCTCCCTCACCCTGCCCGAACCCCTTAACCCCCTGCCTCCCCCCATCCCCACCCCTCCTCCACCAACTTCACAACTCTTCCTTTATTTGACTCAATTATCATTTTCCCAATCTTAAGCCATCGTGTGGGAGAAAGGTTTCACATCTCTGTATTGTCGTTCCTCATCTGTCCTTACTATCTGTCACATGGCTGGATCAGGTAGCACGTTAAGCCGAATGAGGTATGTTGGGCGCATGGGTTTAAAACTGGATAGAATATGAAATTATTTCTGTGATCTGTCTGTCTGTCTGTCTGTCTGTCTGTCTGTCTGTCTGTCTGTCTCTCTCTCTTACTTTTCCCTTGTTCTCCCGATACTTTCATTATTTATTTATTAAAACTTGTCACCATTTGTGAGTTAGCTGTGCGCGGTTCGTATATTTGGCATTACCATCCGGCGCACATTAAAGGCGTGACCGTTGGGAGTTTGGCGCCAACTTCGTTAGGTGGCCATCTTAAACCTACAGCAGTGTCCTCTTGGGTTCAATCGCTTGGCCCATCAATTTGAGAGTACCAGAGGGAAAATAAAAGAGGGAAAAGAGAGTATCAGAAGAGAAGGGGCCCAGGGGGCATGGTGGTGAAAGTCACCACTATTTCAACCCTTAAATCTGCTACTGCCCACCCCCCCCCCCCACAAGCAGCACAATGATAAAACTTTCCACTGACTCCAACATCAAAGCCCTATTCTCCAAACCAAGGACAAGGGGTGCACCCTCCAGTACCACATTGCTAGAAAAACCTCACGAACACCACTATTTGGCACTTTCTATGCAAGGCATTTACAAATGCAGATTGGGAGAACGAGGTTCAGGAAAATTGCCTTAACATTTTTTGCGCATTAAGCTACATCAGAACCGAGGAGCAAGAAACTCTTGGATAAAAAGTAAAGGGCTGGCATGTTTAGCATTCCCATCAGAGGACAAAGCTCTCATTGCAAGATTCTCCACAGTTTGAAAAGTTTTTGTACATTTTAAAGTATGTGGATGTATGCCTATATAACTAGAAGGCCACTCGGTAGAGCGCATACCTCCGCCAGGCTGATTAGTTTACATTTTGTATCCCACTAATAGGCCGTATTTGGATTCGGACCTGAAGTAAAATCGAATCGGCTTGTTCTTGTCACCTACCCAACTCGTCCACCAAGTTTCGTCCGAATCCGTCCACAACTTTTTGAGATATCCCGCTATATATCGTTTTTAGCCCTATCACTCAATGGTGAAGAATCATTAAAAATTATTGGATCCAGATCTGGATTCAGATTCGGATCTTCACCAAAATCTAATCATTTCGTCCGTGTCACATCCCCAAGCTCTCCATCAAATTTCGTCTAAATCCGGAAACACCTTTTTGAGATATCCTGTTAACAAATAAACAGACAAACAGACGGACGGACGGACAGACGGGGGAGAAAACATAACGTCCATCCACCTTCGGTGGCGGAGGTAATAAAGCAAAGCGAGTGAAGCGAATGAAGGAGTGAAAATAGTGTTTTGATGGGTTGTCCCACAATATTGCTTGGCTATTGGATGATAAAATAGAAAAAAAAGAGAAAAATTTAATACAGGACCAGAAATGTAATTCTGACATTGAACCAGTTAAAGTTTATGGTGGATGCAACAATAGATAAAAAAAAAATAGAGGATTACAATCGATGTTTGTAATTTATCGATATTATTCAGATATTACAAATTTAATTCACAGTTGGGGTTACAGTTTTTCTAGTTTTTAATAAATGGTACCGGTGGACAACAAATAAGTAGGGGGACTGGTGGGATATAGCTTTGAGGTATGTGAACTCCCTCTGAGATTGACCAAGCTATAACTGTCATGCCCATCTGCCAGGGAATAGAAAATACACATAAACATGAGAGAGAGAGAGAGAGAGGAGAGAGAGAGAGAGAGAGAGAGACAGACAGAGACAGACAGAGACAGACAGAGAGAGACAGAGAGAGACAGAGAGAGACAGAGAGAGACAGAGAGAGAACAGAGAGAGACAGAGAGAGACAGAGAGAGACAGAGAGAGACAGAGAGAGACAGAGACAGAGACAGAGACAGAGACAGAGACAGAGACAGAGACAGAGACAGAGACAGAGACAGAGACAGAGACAGAGAGGGAGAGAGGGAGATGGAGGGATGGAGGAGATGGAGGGATGTGGAGGGAGAGAGAGAGGGGACAGAGGGAGATGGATGGAGAGGGACAGAGGGAGATGGATGGAGAGAGAGAGAGAGAGGAGAGAGAGAGAGAGAGAGAGAGAGAGAGAGAGAGAGAGAGAGAGAGAGAGAGAGGAGAGGGAGGAGATGGAGGGATGGAGGGAGGTGGAGGGAGAGAGAGAGAGGGACAGAGGGAGATGGATGGAGAGAGAGGGGATGGAGGGAGATGGAGGGAGAGAGAGTGTGCACACAATTGTATCACTGAATACATTTTGATATCTATTTGCAATTCCTCTATTTGTGACTCCTGTATGTGTAACTTACTGCCTGCTTCCTTAAGCATCAACAATACCATACGTAGTTGGAGAGAGGGAGATTATTAGAGAGGGCGAGGGAGACATACGTAGTTTCACAATAATTTTGTAAAACCCACCGATATATGTGGCTCATAAAAAGACAGGAGTTTGTTTTTTATTTTAAGAACACCTGCTGGTGAGATTAAAAAAAATAATAATAATACGTCTGTTATCTTTCCAATATGAAATTGGATTTTAAATTTCCCAACTTCTGGAAAACCTTGGTGCTTTCACTGTGAGGTGTTCGGGTATTCTCAACCCTCGAGGCAAAGCCATGATTTTCACCAAATGACAAAACATACATTTGGCTGGATTGGCATCACAGCTTTGGCAACTCTTTCTCAATCAACCATCTTGTGATGACACTCGTGCTTGTCCAGGATGAGAAGTACAAAGGTCAAGACCTTGGATATCACCGATTCAATTGAGGACAATCAATCAAATTATTCTGTGCACAATTCCACATTCTGAAAATTTCATATTAACCGTTGCCTCAACATTGGAAATTGTTTTCGGAGTGATGTTTCAGCACATGATGGATAGTCCGACCACGAGTCATCTTCAAGTCTAATCAGAACCACATTAGAATTCCGACTCCCATTTAAAATCAAGCTCAGATTGCCTTCACAAGTTATCTTGGCATCAACACCTTCCCTGTCCAGTACCTAATGACCGGCTAAATGAGTGCTTCGTATGGACACAAATTCGGCTTACCGTTGCAACAGCGAAATTGTGACAGCACAACGGCAAACCTTGATGAAGAACTTGGCCGATATGATGTTCCCATCGGCGTGCACATAGTTCAGGATAACAGAATGCCAAGTTCAAATGTATGGCTTTGTCCAATGACATTTCTCGACGTCCTCGTCCTGCACGTGAAATATGTCCATGAGCCTTAGATTACCGCGTTAAGGTGATCACCACAAAGGAATAATTATGACTTTTTAATTACTTTTCTGTAAAGCAGACTTCCGACATACCCATAAAAGTAAAATAAATAAATAAATAAATAACGCAAAGCGAAGTATTCCGTGCCATGTCAAGGCTGAGGAATTGACAAGAGACATCAATAACCACGTTCAAACCGGCAAGGCTAGTTTTGCCCGAGTAAATGTGCGTGTTAGTGAGTCGTGAAGCATTTCGATCTGAAATGGCACCGTCGTCACACCAGGAAATCATGGTTATAAGTGAGTACCCTCCACAGGCAGCTCCCATCTTGCTCTGTGAGCCGTGTTACGACCCTTACGACTTCCAATGACCCTTACAACTTCCACTCCAATTCTACCGGAGACTCGGCAGAATCTTTGTCCCCGAAATAGCTGCAGGTCTGATGAAACTTTGGCAAGGTAGATTAATCACAAGATGGGACTGAGCGCAATATCTTTGAGAGCAAAGGTACAAGGTTCCAAAGTACTCTCGGGCCGTTCACTAAACCCGGACGAGACGAGCGTTCGTCAATCCTACCCTGGCAGTGGAACCCAGTTAGGCTCATCCGTTGATCAATACAACGTCGGAGAGCGCTCAGTCGATCAGAGAATGAGGGCCATTTCATCTGTGCCACTCGTGCTGATGAATTTTAAGGAACCTATGGTATTTTGTAGAACCGCAGGCTATTGTGGGCCGGTGCTTGGCAGCAAGGTGGCAAATTGTCGTTTGCATAGGGATGTGCAGTTTGTGCGTCCATTAGGTGAAGGAACTCATGCTCATTGGAGAATAACCACTGACCTTTGGGCTGGAAACCATGTTGAGCTTGAAATGGTGAAGTCAACTCCTATTGTCTTTTCCATGGAGCCCTGTGGAGTTAAAATGGCCTCAAATTTCCAAGGAAACGATAAAAATTGAGGTGAAGATTGTGCATTCTGCTTAAAACAGTCTTATCGTCAGCACAAAAAAAAAATACAATAAAATACATAAACTCAATCAGCAACTTGGTGTTAGAAACAAAGATCTTTCCATAGGAAACTAGAACACCACGACGTAGAGCGCATACCTCTACCAGGCTGAACAGTTAATGTTTCGTATCCCACTGATCGGCCAGATTTGCATCCGGACTCGAACCAAAATCTAATCGACTTGTTCTTGTCACCTGACCAAGTCATCCACCAAGTTTTGTCATAATTCGTCCATCATGTTTTTTTAAGTATCGTGCTCTCTTATCGATTTGGTCCCATCTCTCGACGGTGAAGAATCACTTAAATCAATTTTGTATCCCGATCCGGATCTTCAGCAGGTTTCGTCCGAATCCGTCCACAACACTTTGAGATATCCTGAGAGACAGCAAACAGACAGGGGTGCAAAACACCTTTGTGGCGAAGGTAATTACAAACCTTCTCGACCTGCTTGCACCATAAACGCTCACTCCATGACCCCCCCCTGTGGCCACACTGAAGATGCAGATCGGGAAAATCGGAATGCACTCTGCGCAGCCTTCAAAGGGACTCAGAACTATTTTCGAGCAAATTATCCTGAATAACTCAATGAGGGATTGTTTTTATTTCTTCTAGAGTTGCTAAAAACAGTTGCTCCTGAAAAAGCTGTCTCACGGATGCGCACGAGTACGCGCATGCACATACCTGATGGCCTTGGGGGGAAGCAACTTCCTCGAACGCACTCGGTGCCAAATGGACATATTTTCTCTCTGTAGGTGGCTGCAAATTTTTAATGTGAAATCAACCTAACCTGCCATCCCACTCCTGCCCCCCCCCCCCCCCACCTTCATGGGATGCCAACCCACAGGGTTTGGCAGTGCTCTATCCTCCAATGCTGAGCATCAAGAAATAAGCAGCATGTACCATTTTTAAAGTTATTGGTATGACTCAGCCAGGTTCGGAATAGAACCACGACGTCTCAGCCGTTTTGTGTACACAGAGTCAAGGCTCGTGGAAGAGTTCGAACACTGACGGATAGGGATGCAACGTAAAAAAGGAACGGTAGAAAGAGAACGTGGGAAATGCAACAGCAGAGCCGAGGGACAAAATAGACGGAGACGGACAACAATGGTGTGGGTAAGGTTGAGGGGTGGGGGAACGCAGGGGTGGATAAGTTGGATACAGAAGCGAACTCTCAGGAAGGAAAAAGTGGAAATATTGAGGGGGGGGTGATGTTTAAATGGGGTAGAAAAGATCATGGTGATAATGGTTTAATAGGTTAATCTTACAAAGATACAGTTGCCTCGAATAATATCTTGAATTACTGTGACATTTTGATAAACGAAGAGAGAGAGGAAGGTTTAGGTCAAACGTGCACATGATCGTCACTGACCCGGTGACATCCATCAGTGCATCCTATCGTTGATCGTTGCAGCGTTATAACAGAGAGAGAGAGAGAGAGGGAAGAGGAGAGGGAGAGGGAGAGGGAGAGGAGAGGGAGAGGGAGAGGGAGAGGGAGAGAGAGAGACATCCAATGGCATTCCATCGAAGCATGTGATTGGAATCTTTCCTGGGATGTTCTTATTACGGTAATTAGATGACATGCATTTCTTACAGTGATCCAAGGCTCATGGATGCCAAGGACACGACGAGACATCGGTGCACTTTCACATTAACGACAAGGACATCGGGAGGCAATGGACAAAGGCATTTGATTCGTTGGATTTGAACCCAGTACAAATTCATCGTTTCAAGGGGGAACACACACGTCGTGCTTCTCGCATGTTGCTTTGTTGTGAAAGCCAGAGTGGCATCGACCTTCAAAAGTCATGCAAGGATCAAATTAAAGCACAGCGTGAGTAGAAAAGGCCCAAGAGCAACGAGGTTGGTTTGAGGCATGCAAATCAGCAATTCCTTGAACAATACACCACGAGTAGTTTCGAGTCGGAGCCAACAGAGACGGCCTATGGAAGCGACGCCCACGACAAATTCATCACATGGCACACATTTCCTCCTGGCAAGGAAGATCTCTCTCATCAGCGAAGTACATGAAAGGGTTCTATTCTTTCGAATGCAGCACGTAGCTGCTGGTCGCATCCTTGCCCGAGTGCGCAACGGTGCAGCTGACGTAGTACCCAATTTAGGATAGAGCAGGAATATGGAATTTGGCCAGGGTGCAAACAATAACTCACCTTCTCTTCGTAAAGGATGTCATGGGATTTTTCATGTCCACCTAGTAATGCTAGCATACGGGACCCCCCCCGCCCCCCCCCAGTGTTTAACGCCTTGCGGATGGACGGCAACACAATCGATTACTAGTACGGGTTACGTTCGCCCTGAATGCGAAACACGAGGATGACTGTTTACTGTTGGGTCAAGATTCGCACACAGTCCAGACAGCTCAGAGACGAATGCACACACCTCTAGGTTGTCCTGCCAGCCCACCTGAAGGAATGAACGGCAGATAATCTGGATGCTCTGCCAGCTATTCATTTCAATGAGATCGGGACACGCGGTAGCCATAAAACCGCAAAACGCTTCTCAATTAAATGTAGCTCGCCCGGGTGAGAGTGTGCGCACCAATCGGATGGATTACAAATAGTATTACTTTATTGGTAATTGCAGGTGACCAAAATCTTGGAGTGACAGATCAAAGTTGGCACTGCCAGTCTCTCTTGCTCGATTCTGACTCAGGGAATAAAACTGAAAAGTGTTAGTGAACCCGATCGGTTCCTAAGCATTTTTTAATGATGCAATTTTGCAGGAGTGTCGTATATCGGTTTAACAGCGTACTTTCATTTCCTCGTAGTACCGCACAATCAATACAACGCGGCTGCATGGTGAGGCTTGGAAATGGCGTCACAATACGGTTTAGAACAAAAGAAGGAAGAGCCGTTGCTTGTGCTAAGGTCAGCGGGAGAAGTGTGTTCGTTCACCTGGCGCCTGCAGAGCAAGACGAAAATGCCGAATCCGAAGGGGGCAACAAAATAACATTCATTAACAACAGGATGCATCACTTTTTGCAAGGAACCGAGAACCAAAGCAGACGATAAATTATTGCCTTGGAAATATCCCTGACATGGCTGTCAAAACATCCCTTCTGCTGTTTACGACCGAGATGGGAGAAAAGGAGATTGCCGAATACCTGCGCCACCTTTAAATGCACAAAATCAATGGCGATGTTGAGAAGAACTCCGAAAGGTAGGTTCCATCAATACATCTGGAATGATGCAAGAGTGAGAATTCCAAGCCCACTCAGCCGCAACACCGGATTGCCACCTCTCTATTCCCACCCGTGTCAGCGCAGCCCAAACACCCACCTTGCAGCACTACATCACCCTGTATCTGCCACTTTCAATGAGCTCCTCACATGTACGTTTCACTCGATTACGTCTTATAGCACGTTTGATAACGTCCGACCGCAGCTGGCTACTCAAGTGCGACTTCTCCGCAGAGTTACTGCACGCAGCGGTACCTGTGGCACCACCACCACCACCACCAACCGCAGTGGAAAAGGAAAGAGAGTTACCTTTCCTTTCACCTCACCCTTCCACAGATCACAGATGTGACATATAAAAAAAGAATAAAAGAGAAAACAATGTCGGGTTAGTGAGTTCAATGTTGAACGAAACGCCATATAATATGATAGGAAAGGATGATCCGGTGGTCAATATCAAGCAGTTTGTGTCTTTTACAAGGATCCACCTTCGATTATTGGCAAGACTTTCCTCGTTAAAGCTTTTTCAGACAAACATGCTTTGGAGCAGCTACTAAGATAAATGTTACTTCCAGCACAAACCCTTAAGCTATGTGCTGAGTTACTTTTGATGATGGACTCCTCCACAGAACTAGCACAACACAAAGTAACCCGACATAAATGCTGCTCCGCACAAGAGGTTCAACATCTTCAGATATCATGCTCAACACAGATATCATGCTTCAGAAATATGATGCTACACAGTGCTATATCGTTTTTGGCCCGATCTCTCAATGGTGAAGAATCACTAAAAGAATTCTAGTAGCCAGATCCGGGTCTGGATCTTCACCAAAATCGAATCAGTTCATCACTGTCACACGCCCAACATGTCCACAAAATTTCATGCGGATCCGTTCATAACTTTTTGAGATATCCTGCACACACACACACACACACACACACAAACAAACAGACAGACACAGACCGGAAGGCGGGATGGTCGCCGAGCATGGAACTATAAGATATAGAGCAAAATGGATGTCATATAGGATAGGGAATCACCTTAAGATTATGCATATCAAATCTCATCCATTCATCTACTGATAACTACTCGGTTCCATTTGAATGAAAAGTACCGAAAATGCGGTTTGAAACCGGAAATCCCCAAAGTTCGAGGAGGGTGCTGTGGGTGACAAAGATCTAAATTCTAAATCGAAAATCCGGCTCGATCGTTTGTGCACAATGTATTCCAGACGATTAGTGTGAATTTTCATGACCATCCGACCATAACCCTAGGAGGAGTAGCATTTGGCGCGAAGGCACCTCCAGCTCTCGCATATCATCGATTTTTGCACTAATTGACCTTTGACCCCTGACTTAAGCGAAATCGGTCAATATGTCTTGAGGAAATTGTAGTACTCATTGAGTACCATGACCTGAAAGTTTCATTCGTATCGATGCACTCACCCTGGTCGCGAGGGGGCCTTCAATTTTTCGCCAATTTTCGCGCATACCCTAATTGTAGGGGGCGCTGCGGATAAAGTATTCCATATATAACAAAACCGGATTATTTGTAGAGCATCACCTGTAGATCATTCGTGCCAAATTTCATAACCCACGTGGATAATGGCTTTCGGAATTGATTTCGCGTGAACGGTACCGATTTTGAAGGTTTTTCGGTTGTTGCTAGGGAACCAAAGCGTCCCTAGCAACCATCACCAATTTCCAAAGCACTCGGTCATAAGATGTACCTACCACCCGAGTTTGGTCAAAATCCGCCACGTTTACTACCAATTATGCTGATGACAAACGAACAAACATCCAAACAAACAGACAGAATTGCTGACAATAAGGGTCACCTATTTCGGCGACCCAACAGACAGACAGGTGTGAAAACATAACCTCCTTCCTCCTTCAGTGGCGGAGGTAAAAATTTGACGCTAATGCGTCAATGGATCGAGTTTGATGCAATTGCGTCAATGGATGTGCCTCCAACTGCCTTAGATATCAACCCACTGTTACATTTGATCTCAAATGAAGGTCACGTGAAAAATTAAAGGTCACATGAGAGTGTGCGAGAGAGAAAAGACAGATAAATAGAAGAGACAAAACATCAGATGCTTAACCAACTCAAGTTATGATCTGCAATTATTGTTTTTTGTAGACATACAGTAGTTGAGGCTCATGGAAGAGCGAGCACACTGAACGGATGAGGATGTAACAGACAAAAACAGGATGCAAAACACGCATGCATGGGCAAGCAAACTCCAAGGAGGAAAAACTGGAAAATTAGGAGGGTCTTGTCTTGATGTCTTGAACAGATGTCTTGTAGATCTGGAGGGAGTATGAGATTGAAGAGGATGTGGAAGTTGATTCGACAGGCAGGAAAAAGGCAGAACAAATGAGTGGAGGTGAGCAGTGATCCTGGATTTGGGTAGTTTTTACCAGAGGGGGGTTGATAATGGACCATGTGAACCCACAGAAACCTGGGGTGAGGGTGGGGGGTAGAAAGGATGGAAAGAGTAGAGGGTGCAAGACCAGAAAGGAGGCGGTCAGTGACGTCGAAGTGACAAGCCCATCGAATCAGCTTCAGAGCAGGAGATTCCAATAATCTTGAAGGCCTTGGTTTCCACAGCAACAAGCTGAGCAAGATGTGAGGCAAGAGAGCCAGCCCAGAGGGGAGAGCAGTACCCGATCAAGCTGTGGATGAAGGCCTTGTCGGTGGATCGGAGTTCAGGTGTGCCAAGGAAGGACTTACGCACATGATTCTCAAAGGGCACATGACCTTCGACTTGCTCAACCAAAATTTAATCACTTCATCGTTGTATCACAGTGCATATTTGTGCCAAGTTTGATTGAAATCCCTTGAGCCGTTCACAAGTTTTTACGGTAACGAAAATCTGAAAAACACGCACGGACGAACAGACAACCCGAAATCACAAAGCCTCCAGTGCCTTCGGCATAAACACCTTATTCTCCAAACTCCTTGTGATAAAACCAACTACATTCATCAAAATCACAAAAAGCAGAACAGCACTTTAACCCAGACAGGCCAGCACTGGTGTAGGACAAATTGAACACCGTAAAACGCACTTGTCGGGGTCCAACTATGGGTTAGACCGTGCACTGTAGAGCTCAGAAAGCAAGCGATTAGCCCAGTCTGACAGTTTGGATCTGGGCCACCTGGCGACAAAAAGGACATCGTTGGACATTTGGCATTTCAGTTCCCCTGAACCTGACTTGACCCGAGTTCCCCACTCCTGACATGTCTCAGCCAAAGCACACGGCTGCCCCTGGGTTCTCTGCGCTGCAGTTGAAGTCATGAGACAACTGGTGCGGTCGGTGGCTAACGTGCTGATAACTCTCCATTCAAATAATTATTGAAGTAGAATTGCATTTACGAGGGTGCGAGACGTTAGGCATACCTGGTAGCCAGACATATAAAAGATGACGGCATGATGGAAAACAAAAAATACTTCATTATGCCGGCAGAAGGTCACCACGATGGCTTCCTGGCAGATCACATGTCCGCCTCAAATGTGCGAGTACACTCGAGGTTGAGAAAGTGATCACATGCCGAGGTCATGTGGTCACAGGTGGCATAGTTCAGATTTCAGATCCACAGCGAGATTATTTCGAAGTTAAAGCTCTTCTGGGAATTTCGCTTTTCTTCTCCTCAACTCACCAATGATCTCAGTTATCTCATCAGACACGGGCAAGAAAAAAGCACAAAAGACTGAAGGTAAAGAATTGCAAACACACAAAACTAACTCTAGCTCTCTGGTCATCAACCTTTGTTTAGAGTCAATTTATACTGTGTTTAAAGTTTGTGCTCTTTTTTCTTTAATGGGTCACTGGTTAATTAAAAAAAAAGAAGCTTCTGTTGAGAAGAGAATAAGAAAGAGTAAATTTCTTCTGCCAATTGAAATAGACTAGTACATGCCCGTTAAAAAAAATTTAACAATAAAATAAAAAAACTTTCAAACCGCGAGCAAGAAACAACAACCACACAGGCCGTTTCTTCGCTCTCGCGTGCCCGTACGTGCGTGGCCCGGAAGTTCGCATATCGCAGTTACGATTATTGGCAATTTAGTTTTAATGGCCAATTATTCAATTAGCGCCAACATATTTTGCCTTTTCGCAATGTCGTCGCAAGGAAAAACACAAAGAGAAGAGAAGAGAAAAAAAAAACGTTCGTGCAAAAAAAAAAAAAAAGATTTACTTCCTGGTTCGGAGCATACCAGCTCACTCTGATGTTACCGAAATTTATGCACCGTCTAATATGAAAACGATCATAACTTGGGGCATTGTGTTTATCTATAAATGCGCATAAGAAATCGAGAAATTATTAGAATACACGAAGTCATCACTCCGGAAGTCCGTACGTTGTAACCCGTAATAGGGAACGCGGCTGAGCTTCCCTTCCCCCATCGGCCACGCCCACGCAGCAACGTGTCCTGGCATTGGTTGGTAAATAAATGGCCATAACTTGGGAAGCACTTGTCCGATTAATATCAAACCTTGAAAAGGCACATCCTCAGGTCCCCAGCAATATACCTGGCAAGTTTCAATTCGATCGGACCGGTGGTTGTCGAGAAACAGCGGTCTCACACACACACACACACACACACACACACACACACACACACACACAGATTGCTGGAATTATAGAAAGATAACCTAACAGCTAACACGAACCCTAACAGCTTGGAATGAATAAAAGCGATGGAAAAACATAATGGTACCCTCATTATGGTTCTCATATTTTATAAGATATTTAAGACATCATGATCACCAGGGTATTTGGGACACAGGGTAATTTGACCCATCAGTGGCTATGTCCTACTCATATCAGGAAGCATTAAAGATACCACTAGGCCCGAAGCAGGGGACTTTGGCTATGGTGCTAGCACACAATGGCTTATAGGCATAAAAGCTTTTGATAATGTAAATAATCAACAACATAATAATCAACAATCATAATGTAAAAGCATATGGAACAGCCAGCTTCCCTTCCCTCCTCCCCAATCTGAGGGACAGCACGCTCCGTGATGTAGTGCACCCTGCTGGCACTTCTCCAGGATGGCGGTATTTCGGTTTAATTCTATACTTTCAGGGATCAGAGATTACAAGCGTACTCACATTAAGCATGTTGTCTGCTCACCTACCCTGCCAAACTCACTTGGGAGCATGCTTTCCATGCAGCCGTCTTGTTTGAGATTGATGGGACGCTTATTGGGGTGTTCCAACCGCCTTGGGAAGCAAGAAGAGGCTGACAATATCGGGCGTTAGTTAACCCTCTTTTGCTCCGACGAAGGGTTAACACCCAAAATGTAAGCCTTTCCTTGCGTCCCACAGCAGGTCAAAGTATCTCACTCAACGCCCTGCAGATTTAGTGAATTGTTCTACCTGTCTGCTGACGCAGGTAGACACTAGCCTTCACCAGCAACACTAGTTCTTCATTCTCATTACAATGCAGTGTTGGTAAGGGGCATACATCATGGAGCTTGTCGTTCTGGATCTAAATCCAGGTGTCCCATCCACATTTACGCTCAAAAAATTGGGACAGCTAATAGCTGTGTTGTCAGCAATATTAGCTGGAAATCCTGAGACATGAAGATAGCATCTGAGACATCTTGGTCTCCACCTGTGTCTGATGTCTCATCTCCAAAATAATGTTGACACTGTGACTACAATATGCTGTGCTTACACTGCTGCTCATCAGGACTGAGACCAACCTGTAATACATCGGCACAGCACCCACGAGTGATCGAACAAACTTGAAACCGTTGGAAAGATAAACTTTAAACCTCACGGTTATGTTCGGCTGGTTACGTTATGACTGGTTACCTTTAACCCTCATGGTTGCGTTTATTACAATGCCACATATGTAAACAGCATAATTAGATCTCATGCCTTAGATTGGTTTTTGTGGTTGTGTGGACAAAGAGCTTCCATGTACCTCCTGAAAGAGAGATGGCACAATCCTGGTACAGAGAAATCACGGGTTATCTGGAAGAACCAAGGCCCCAATTTCCTTCGACTGCAAATACGAGTCAGATCAAGCGGATTTTGAGCACAACAAAAAAGGGTTTCAAGATTCCAGTTTAATCCCAAACTGTCAGGGTTATATGATGTAGATCGAGTACAACAATATAATCGAGGGTAGGGCATGAGACTAGAAGGGTGCACACTGGAGCAAGCATAACACGAGAAAGAAAATCTTCCATTTGAGAAATACATCTCCAGTCAGAGGGTTCAGGATGAAGTAACAAGGTGCCTGTTGTGGGAGATGTTTCTGGTTTGGCTCCCAGTCTCTGCATCAGCAGCCACACAGCTGTCTCTCTCTGTCTCTCTCTGTCTCTCTCTGTCTCTCTCTGTCTCTCTCTGTCTCTCTCTGTCTCTCTCTGTCTCTCTCTCTCTCTCTCTCTCTCTCTCTTCCTATCTCCACCCCCAAAATAATGGCGACTATTTAATCTTTAGTCTCCAAGAACAACTTATGGAAGAACATGCCGTCATCATTTTCTTATACAGCAGTCACTCTGCCTGGCCGATAAAGACCAAGTGACCATGTTCACAGACCCAAACACTCAAGTGTGCTCACAGCACATATTATAGTCACAGGAGTAATCAGAGGATTTTGCATATCAGTCACAAAATGAATGGTCAAATCCATCCAGAATGTAAAATTTCACAAAAAGGCAGCATTTCCTGCACGATCCACCCATGCTCGCCGATTATCTGCTCAAGGTGAGTCATGCTGAGCACTGCTCAAAGTGAGTCGCATTCTGGACCGAGGAAAATAAACAACCACATCCATGGCTAACATGAGAATCATGGCAACAACACCGCTCTGCTATCATTAATTTATTTTTCAAATGGCAATGAAACAATGGTAGAAGAGGTGTTTGAACATATACAGTGCCTATCGAAGGTCTACACCCCCCATTTTCAAAATTTTCACTTTTTGTTCCCTTACAGCCTGTAATTAAATTGAATTATATCAGACTTTTTCCACCTTCATTTACACATCATAACCCACAACTTACAATTGAAAAACAAATTCTACAAATTTCAGAAAATTAATTAATAATACAAAACTGGAATATCTTGGTTGGATAAGTGTCCACCCCCCCCCCCCCCCCCAGAGTTAATACTTGGTGGAAGATACCAAACTTAATGATCGCAGTTCATAATATCACCAATTTTTTAGGCATCTGGGTTAAAATCCCCCCCCCCAAATTGGGATTTTTAATAAAGCATTGGAAAATATGCGGTGTTGGGTTAATGGTTAGGGTGGCGGCTTTGGATCCTGAGTTCAAATCCCATTCGGCTGTTGAATTAATACCAGGTGGGGTTGACTCTGCCTGTCATCCTTCCGAGGTCGGCAAAATGAGTGCCAGCTTGCTGGTATACTGTGTCGGAGTGGGCGACCCGTCCAGGATTGTGCCCAATAGCCAAGGAGACTGCTTAGGCAGCAACAACGCTCTACACAGAGCATGGTCCCAATGGATGGATGGATGGATGGATGGATTGTATACATGAATCTACCCTTGTGGCGATGGTGACAGGTGGTGGCCCATGTGTATATAAGTTATGAATTGTGAGAAAATGACTGTTTAAAACCCCTATTTAGGTGAATCATGGGGAGAAAAAATGTGATCCTCCATAGTTTCATGGTGATTAACCTTAGCAGCTCAGAGGAGTAG
The DNA here is from genome assembly GCA_035128595.1 of Eptatretus atami. Classification (NCBI taxonomy): domain Eukaryota; kingdom Metazoa; phylum Chordata; class Myxini; order Myxiniformes; family Myxinidae; genus Eptatretus; species Eptatretus atami. Next base: position 33,579,467 of record CM068967.1, read on the forward strand.
CGTCAGAAGCAAACAAACAAACATTTTGCTTTTATGTACCACGACCTCGACATTCTTGGGGTATACGTTCTTGGAAAACCCCGCAAATGTGGGGGCATTGTTTCAATGGGAAATGGGGGGATAGGTTCCGGGGATTTCCCGACCTGTCAAAAATCTGCGAATGTCGTGGAAAATCTCGCGAAAATGCTGTGGAAATGGACGAAAATCCACAAATGTTGGGATAAAATCCGCTGCGAGTGTCGGGGTAAAATCCGTGAGTGTTGGGGAAAAATCCACGAGTGTTTTTTCATTGTTACAACGGAGAAAAGGGGGATAACGTTATCGGGTTGTGGCTGTTCCTGGTTCAAAAGTTTAAAATGTTTTTGACCACAAATGCACGATTACAGTTTCTTTAAAAATGCTTCCGCGAGCCTGGTGTTGGCTTAGTTGTTAGGGTGGCGGCTTGGGATCCTAGGGTCCTGAGTTCAAGCCCCGTTGGTACGAATCTTAGATTTCGTATAGTAACAATGCAGATAAAAAAGAAATCATGGAATCGTTTGTTGAACAAATTTAATCTAAATTTTTTGACTCATCAAAGTAGCCACCTTTTGCAGCATCTAACAGCAACATACTTGTGGCATTCTTTCTACAATGGAACTCAAATATTGTTCGGAAAAGTTCTTTCGCAACACTGTTGCAGAAGTTCCCACAAATGTGTTGCACTTGTAGGTTGCTTTGCTTTTCACCCTTCTGTCCAGTTATCCCAAACCAGCTCGATGGGGTTTAAGTTTGGAGACTGGGCTGGCCATTCCATGATTTGAAGCCTACCGTCTTGGTCTTTTCTTTCTCAGGTAGTTCTGACATAGCCTGGAGGTATGTTTTAGGTCGTTATCTTGCTGTAGGATGAACCCCTGACCAACTCGGCGAAGACGAGAGGGTATTGCATGGCGCTGCAAAATACTCTGGTAGCCCTTTTGGTTCACGGTGCCAGTCACTCTGTGCAAATCGCTGACTCTGGATCCAGCAAAAGAGCCCGATCATCACGCTCCTCCTCCATGTTTGACAGTTGGTGTCACACACTGAGGAACCATCCTTTCATCTACTCGACGGCGTACAAAAAACCCTGCGTGATGAACCGAAGATTTCAAATTTTGAATCATTGGTCCATAAGACCTTCCAGTTTTCAGGAGTCCACTGGCGGTGCTTCATGGCCAGGGAAAGCCTCTTTTCTTATTTTGCCATCTAGCAATGGCTTTCTTACTGCCACTCGACCTGTCAAACCTGCAGCTCGAAGTCTTCTCTTCACAGTTGAACTGAGACTTCCTTACTTCGACCAGTGTTAAGCTGTGCTTGAGCTACTGTCCTGTGAGCCGCCTATCACGCAAGCTGTTGACTCTCAGAAACTTGTCTTCTGATGTGTGTTGTGGCTTTGGGTCTGCCAGACCTCTTCTTTGTCAGAGTTTCAAGTGCCTTTTGATGTGTAGGAAACTGTACTCACTGACACCTTGGCTTCTTTGCAATTTTTCTAAAGGAAAGACCTACACTTTTAAGGGTTATAATGGTCTGTCTGTCTTCCTTTGTTAATTGTCTTTTTTCTGCCATTATGATGTCAATATACTACTTCCTGCGGTGCAATAGTCCAAATAATGCTTCAGAGGGTGGAGCAACACAGTCTGTTCCAACACTGCTTTATACAGACAGAGGGTTGTAACTAATCAACAAAGTTTGGACACCTGTAGGAATTGTTTGCATCAACTTTCAAGGCTTAATTTACTTCCATTGCTGCAGAACAGCTGCAGTTGCTAACCAATTACTTGTTCCCTGAAAAGGGCCTTTTTAATAACTCTGAAATTTACATTATTTTTCAATTTTTGGTAACCTAAACTTTTTTTTTTATCCTCTGGCAGTTTACCGCTTAGCTTTGTACCATTTCAGGTTATTCACTGGACTTGAACTTATCAAATTTCAGTAAAAACTGGAAAAAAAGGGGTGTTCTAAAACTTCTGACCGGTAGTGTATTTACAACCAAAGTTGTCCAGGTCTTTGTGGAACACCCTGTATATCTATCTATCTTCACATACCTGGACCTCGACATCCGCGGTTCCAACATTCGCGGGTTCCGTGTATTCGCAGTTGATAATTTGCGACATGCTCGTACAAGCCGGCGAACATGACCTGCTTCCTCTTCCTTATATGTGTGTTGTAGCTTCGCGCGGATAAACATAGTTTTGCGGGATGTCTCGCTATTGTACCGCGTCACTCCCCGCGACGCCATCCCTCGTGAGTTACTTATAGAATGAAAACACGAACAGCATCTATTGATGTATCTAGTAATTACCAGGTCACCACATACGGACATTACACAATGGAAACATTCAGCGCATCTTAGTGTAAATCACCATCTTGCTACAAACAGCACCATTCGAGCTGTTACATTTTTTAAATGCTCAGCATTAATCTGCCTGTAGATAGAGAAAGATGTCATGTCCTGTGAGTTAAAGAATGGAAACGTTCAGCATATCTATTCGATATATTGGCAATTGAAATGGTACATGATGTTGTTGTTGTTTTTATTTTAAGGTACGGTACGATATCTTTTAAATGCATTCTTCAATAATTGGAAACGGAACCTAGTTGTGTGTTTTTGGTTTTTTTGTAAGCATCTTTCTTCTTCTTCTTCTTCTTCTTCTTGCATATGGCAGCTTAGCTGCTGGGGTAGCTATCATTTCTTGGAAGCGCGACTGTGTCGCTGATGCAGTGCCCCCCACCAGTAACACTGGTACTCATTTCGCCGACCTCGGAAGGAGGAGAGGCTGAGTCAACCCCCTGGTGTATTAATTCAGCGG
>CM068967.1:33585606-33598236 GCA_035128595.1 Eptatretus atami
AACGAAGAGAGATACATAATGGCGACTCTACAGGAGAAGCTCATTGCGTTGAATGGTTCATCAGTACAAGATCTGACACACAAGTTCAGCGTAATTTTTGTACAAGGTATGAAGGAATCCACCATCTTACCTGATCATGCTGATCCGATGTAGCAAGTCTGGATGTAATTGGCCCACAACTGTAGGAGTAGCATGACAACAAACAAACACACAGGTCTGTGAATTATGGTAAGGATAAAGGGAAGAAAGGGGGAAGTGATTGTGAATTTAACGTTTACTTTTAACATTGTTTTAACAAACGGGGACAGAAACAACACAGGCATGATAGGCTGAATGGCCTTCCATGCGCCAAACTTCCTTATGTATATTTGTGTAACGTTGTTAAGAACTGGAATAAATAGGGAATGGAGGACAGAGAGTTGGAGGTGAGGGTGCATGGAGTTGGAAGAGGGAAATTGAGACATTGAGGGGGGGGGTTGAGGACTTTGGGTTGGAAGAGGGTCTTGGGGTTTGGGGGCAGTTGAGGACTTAAACAAGAAGGGGGCGGGGATGACAGACTTGCATTGGGGGGGAGTGCAGAGAGGGGAAGGAGTTGGGATTGAGGCTTATTTGAGGGGGAGGGAGGGAGAGTTGAGGACATTGGGTTGGAAAGGGGTTTGAGGATTTGAATAAAGGGAGAGGAGAGTACAGACTTTGGATGTAGTGTGGTGGGGGGGGGGCAGAAAAAGAGGACATAGTTTGGAAGGGGGGCTTAGGAATTGGGATTGTGTGTGTTGTGTGTGTGTGTGTGTGTGTGTGTGTGTGTGTGGTGTGTGTGTGTGTGTGTGTGTGTGTTGTGTGGTGTGCGCGCGCGCATGCATGAGCAGGGGGTTGAGGCCTGAATCACATTTTACATGATGCAGAATTTCCATTGGTCCCAGATAGTCCAGTTGGGTCTTAGGTCTTCTCGGTACTTTGGGTTCTCGTAGTCTTTTTGGTCCTCATGGTCTTTTGGAACCCCTGCGTCTTTTGGGTCTTCAGGGTCTTTCGAGTCCTCGTTATTTTGTGTCCTCTGGGTCTTTTGGATCCTCGGGTCATATGGATTTCCTGGGTGTTTTGGGTCCTCGAGGTCTTTTGGGTCCTCTAGATCTTTTAGGTGTTCGGGGTCCTCGGATTCTTTTGCGTCCTCTGGGTCTTTTGTGTCCTTGGGGTGTTTTGGGTCCTTTGGGTTTTTTGGGTCCTTTGGGTATTTTAGGTCTTCAGCGTCCTTGGGCTCTTTTGGGGTCTTTTGAGTCTTCTGGGTGTTTAGGTTATTTTTGGGTCTTCGGGGTCTTTTGGGTCTTCAGGGTATTTTGGGTCTTTAAGGGTCTTTGGGGTCTTTTCGGTGTTTTGGTTCTTTGAGGATTTTAAGCCTGGTGTTGGCTTGGTGGTTAGAGGGGCTGGCTTGGGATCCTAGGGTCCTGAGTTTGAGCCCTGTTGGCTGCTGAATTAACACGAGGTGGGGTTCACTCAGCCTGTCATCCTTTCGAGGTCAGCAAAATGAGTACCAGTGTACTGGTCCTGGTGTGTACCCTGGTTGGAAAAGGTACACTGTATCCCTGCGTGTCGTAAGAGGCGACTAAAGGGTTGGCATCAGGAAGGGTATCTGGCCATAAAACATTGCCTCAAGAAGAAAAAGAGCAATCAGAGATTGCAAACCCTCGCCAGGACTTCTTTTGAGTGGTGTATTTTTATAGGTTTTCAGGTATGTCCAATATGGCTGCCAAACCATGTGTCCTATGACGTCGTATGTGTGACCTATGACGTCATATGTGTGACTCTTTTGTTCCTCATGGATAGGCGGTCTTATGTGTAAAGTTTCTCCTCGATCTTTTCAGCCATTTCAGAGAAGAAGATTTTTTAAGGTTGAAAAGAAAAAAAAGACAATATGGCTGCTGAATCACGTGACCGATGACGTCATCAAAAAATTTTGTGCACCATTTTTCCCCCAGATGATCCTCAACATTTTTTATTCTGATCGGATGTAGAGTTCTACATATGCAATTATGAGGTCATAACAAAGGCAAGCAACTATGATGTCATAAAAATACCACACTCATTCCCCATGAGGAGTGCTTGCTATGTGCCACTTGTACACCCATGGCTTGGGGTTTGCCATGGGCGGACAAGTCAAACGTCAAAAGTTTGCAAACTACGTGCAAACCTTTTGACGTTTGCACGTGGTACATGTTTGTGAGCCTCATTGGTACGCATTGCTGTCAACGCTATCACTGATGATTCGCCAATAAGTGATGAAACCGTTCCGGTAGCTGAGGGCAGTATATAGCATTGGGATTGTCGTGTGTGTACTGTGTGTGAACGTCTTTATAGTCGTTGAGGAACTCTGGGAATGGTTTGAAACAGTGCTTAGCACTTACCTTGTGTATGTCTTCTTAGGTTGCTTTATGCAGCTACTTTGGCGAGAGGAGTGTGGGAGGGTCAATCATTTATAATATAATCCTCGCCACCTGGGCGTAGTCGATTAGTTGAGAGCTGATTGGCTATTCCCTCCATTCACAGGTGAGAGATGTGGGTTGGTCTTTCTACATATATATATATATATATTACACACACACACACACACACACATATTGTATATATACCTCTGAGGACAAAGACCTAGAGGCAAAGGTTACTGAAAACAAACTCAAAATAGAAACGAGGACACTCGGTAGAGCGCGGACCTCCGCCACGTAATGCCTGATCCACAAGAACATATCGGGCCCAATACATTTTTGAAACATCATGCTATACAGTACTTTATCGTTTTGGCCCGATCTCTTAATGGCGAAGAATCACTTTACAAATTAAATAATTCTCGTATCCAGATCTTTACCAAAATTGAAACAAATCGAGGGAACCCAACTATCTCACAAGTATAGACCAATAACCTGTCTACCAACAACATAAAAACTTGTGACAAGAATCATCACGTAAATTATGTACCACCACCTAATGCAAGAAGGTCTACAAGCAGAACAGAAGGGATATAAAAGAGGATGTTATGGAACAATAAACCACCTACTATTAAACAAGGCCATTGAGTCATTCCACCTCATATCACCGGAGGCCTCCCAGTTGACCCCCTCAGATTTACTTTAAACTTTCATAAAATAGTTCCCAGGTATCAAAATGAAGCTGCGTAAAATTTAGGTCCATAGATGCGGTCAACTCCGAGATATTGAGGGTTGAAAATGTGGCTGTGGCCTATTTTTATGGTCGTTGCGAGTATCACAAAATGAACGGCTACTTTTAAACTCCACAACTTTTAAATATTAATGCAGTAGAATCTTGAAATTTTCAGATTATTCTTCTATAACTGCTCTGTAAGAAACAAACATAAAACGGTATACCTCTATTAATTTTTATGACCTGATCAGTTGAAATCCAGAAAAAAAATGTTGGTTTTGTATGAAGACCCAACTTTGAGACCCCATATATTTTTATTGATCCATCCAGAAGCTTGAAATTTTTCTAGGTAATAACTGTATGGTAGTAGTATTCAAATACATGTTTACTTTTCTTAATCAGTCATATATAATAGTCATGATCCCTCAAAAACTGAAAATTTCATTTTTCCCGAAATTCAGGTGAGGATTGCAAATATATGACAAGATATACCACTTCAAATTGTTCACCATTGGAAAGAGCATATTCAAGTTTACAAAAGTGTCAAATATACAAGTGGTATAATGTTTCTATCAATATTTTGAAAATATTTGAATAAATGATGTTCTGCCAGTGCTGTGCGCGGTTGTGTGCTATTTAATGAACAGTCCTTTTACATGTAGTACATATGTGTAGTACAGTATATACAATTACATACATATCTGCTATTAGATACCATGAACACAATACTTTGAAATTTGAATTTGTAATTCTTTGTTTCTCATTTGTAAATAGCAAGAGCTCATCTGGCTGGGGCTAAAAATAGAACTCAGGAATAGTGGCTGATCTGCTGATGTCAGCAGTGTATATAGTTACATTCAAGGAGGACATTTGTTGGGTTCCTTTGGTTCATGTGATGAAAGTTATTGATGCTCCCCTAACGTCAACTGGGAGGCAGTGCAAGCTCGCACCTGACTTGGAAAGCGATCAAGGACCTATTCAAATAATTTACGTGAAATGTTTTATTACATTGTTATTGCAGTATGTGATATATTTTTGGATTATTAATTTGAATCATAGAACTAATCATTCATGATTACCATGGTGCCCACACCATGCACACACTTCATGTATTCACGACTGTGTTAACAACAGTTTTTTTAAAAATAGAAAATATATTTTAAAAATATACCACTTTGATATTTATACTTTTGTAAACATGAATATGCTCTTTCAATGGTGAACAATTTGAAGTGGTATACCTTGTCATATACTTGCAATCCTACCTGAATTTCGGGAAAAAATGAAAATTTTCAATTTTTGAGGGATCATGACTATTATATATGACTGATTAAGAAAAGTAAACATGTATTTGAATACTACTACCATACAGTTATTACCTGAAAAATTTCAAGCTTCTGGGATGGATCAATAAAAATATATGGGGTCTCAAAGTTGGGTCTTCATACAAAACCAACATTTTTTTTCTGATTTCAACTGATCAGGTCATAAATTTAATAGAGGTATACTCAGTTTTATGTTTGTTTCTTACAGAGCAGTTATAGAAGAATAATCTCTGAAAATTTCAAGACTCTAGCATTAGTATTTTAAAAGTTGTGAAGTTTAAAAGTAGCCGTTCATTTTGTGATACTCGCAACGACCATAAAATCGGGACACAAACACATTTTCAACCCTCAATATCTCGGAGTTGACCGATCTATGGACCTAAAATTTTACGCAGCTTCGTTTTGATACCTGGGAACTATTTTATGAAAGTTTAAAGTAAATCTGAGGGGCTCAACTGGGAACATTTTCTTAAATTTGGTGATTTCAGATGGAATGACTCCATTCTCAAAAAACTGTAAAACCAGAAGAACGAAATTGTCCACAGCGAGGATATGCTACAAAAAGCTTTTGATTGTGTTCCACATTCATGGATGATACAATGCATGCAATTGTACAAGAACAACCGCAAATAATAATCAGACTGATTGAGAAGGCAATGGAGCTTTGGAATACCACATTGATACTGCAACACTTAGAAGGAAAGATCGAAATATCAGGAGTGAAGATACGTCACGGGATCTTTCAGGGTGATAGCCTTTCCCCCCTCTCCTGTTTTGCCGGGCTCTGGACCCACTGAGCAACCTCATTAATGAGAAGGACATGGATATACCCTAACTTTCAACAAGAGAACTTCCAAAGAGACAGGAAAGGTAACAAATGTACTGCACTGTATGATTTAAAACTCTTTGCACAAAACGATGAAAAATTTGAAGAACTGAAATTAGTGGAAGGTTACTCCAATACTACGACGACATTCAAATGGAATTTGACCTCGATAAGTGTGCCAAGTGTACATCCACACAGGGTAAATCAATAAAAACAGACAACATAAAAATCGATCTCGATACAACAATATAGGATCTCGCCAACAAAGTATCACATAAATACCACGGAGTAGAAGAGGGCCACCAAATATGTCACAAACAATGCACGAAACATTTTCCAAAGAATACCGTCCTGCGTAGAACACGGCTGATCCTGAAAACATACCTCACCCCAAGAAACAAAATCAAAGCCATCAACCAACTTGCAGTACCAGTATTTCAATACAGCTGTGGAGCAATAAACTGGTCACAAACAGAAATCAACAAACTAGATATCAAAACAAGGAAACTCCTCACCATCCACAAAATGTTCTACAAAAATCAGTGCATCCCGTGAATGTACCTGCCGAGACAAGAAGGAGGTAGAAGCCTGATGGAACTCAACGAAGTGCACAGAATGCCATCCGTCGGACTGGCTGAATATGTGAATAGTTAGAACAAACTACAGAATCCAATTTGTAGATAGCAAGGCAGAGAATGTATCCCCAACCCACTTCGCAAAAAAATTCCAAAAACAGGTGCAAATGGAAGATGTCATGGATGAAACTGAAACAGCAACGAATACAGCCCCAACTAGAAGGGCACTCGGTAGAGCACGTACCTCCGCCACGTAATGCCTGATCCATGAGAACATATCGGACCCAATGCGTTTTTGAAATATCATGCTATATATCGTTTTTGACCCTATCTCTCAATGGTGAAGAATCACTTTAAAATTAAATAATTCTCATATCCAGATCCAGATGGAAATCTTCACCAAAATCGAATCAGTTTGTCGTGGTCACAAACCCGACCCTGTCCACCAAGTTTCATCCAGACCCGTCCACAACTTTTGAGATATCGTGCTATATATCGTTTTTGGCCCCATCTCTTCATGGTGAAGAATCACTGAAAAAATTCTAGTCGTCGGATCCGGATCCGGATCTTTCCACCAAAATCTAATCAGTTCGTCCTTGTCACACACCGAACCTGTCCACAACTTTTGAGATATCCTGCCACACAAACAAACAAATGAAATTGCTCGTTGAGCAAGGAATTGCCGGAATAACTTTGTCATATCTCGCATGATCTCTGAAAAAACAAAAACCTGGAAATCAATTTGGTTCGTATAAGTCGAATGTGCTACTGGTCTAATGAGTTATAGCACTTAGTTTTGGTCATAGATCATAAACTTGGAAGTCAATTCCGGACTTGAAATGACGTTTTTATCGCAATTCTGAAAAGTTTTGACCCCGACCCCCCTGACATTCGACCCCCGACCCGCTAAGAAGGGTGTGGTGTGACACGCCCAATGAGACATATGGTTGGATGCAGTATTGGAGAAGATGCCACATTTTGGATTTTAGTTTTGAAGCCGAATACGGACCATTTTAGCGGACTGTGATATGCGAAAATAGAATTTCGGTTTTCGCGTGACCTTGACCTTGGACCTTGTACCTAGGTATTCACCAAACAGACGATAGTCGGTCTAAGAGTTTGGACCAATGGCGAACGTCTGGTTTTTTTTTTTTTAAAACCCCCCCAATTTGGGTTTTTCCCCATTGATCGCTGAAACGGTGTGGCTGCTACAGGGTAAACAAACACACAAACAAACAGACAGACACAGAATGATACACACAACCGACCAACATAATTGCCGAAATCCGAAGGATTCCGGCAATTAACAAACAGAAACAAACAGAGAGGGGTGAAAACATAAACTCCTTCACCTTCGGTGGCAGAGGTAATAATAGCCAAAAAGACGAAAGAAAAATATAAAGTGAAATATCAACAAATATACACTGACAACTGGGAGAATGACAAAAGAGCAGGAAAAGATATATATATATACACACATGTATGTAAAAAAAAAAAAAAGAGTTGAATAGATTGGGCAGGGACGAAGAAAGCTCATTGGAATGGCTCATAAGAGGTAAACTCAACTGGGATGGAGAACGAATCAATATTGATGCCCAAGACCACGGACACTACACGAATGGCTTTAAGAAAAAAGCGGGACTGAGTCAATCGGACAGGTGTAGGTTCTGCAAGATAGAAACAGAAAGTACGAGCCATCTCCTATCGGGATGTAAAAAGCTCATGTCAGAACAACTGTACACACACAGGCACAACAGAGTATGTAGAGTAATCCACTAAAACATCTGCAAAAACTTCAATATCCCAGTCCCAGAAAACTCATGTAAACATGAACTAAAAGCAATAATTTAGAAACAAGGAAGTAACGCTCACATCCGACCTGATGATCCCATCGAGCATGAACATAGAAAACAAAGCATTGAGACAGGATATATCATAATTAGGAATAAAAAAGAGAAAACGGCATTGCTAATTGAGGTATCGGTTCCTAGTGATTTTGGCCTAAACGATGCAGAAATCAAATAAATGAACAAATATCAAAAAACTCAAAAATGAATTGAAAAGATCCTGGAATCTGAAGATCACCAAAATTGGACCAGTGATCATTGGAGAAGAACCTCACATGATCATTGCAGCAGAGCAGAAAAATGATGAAGAAGAACCTTACAGAGATCTTAAAAACCATCCCTGGGAATATTAATGCAAACGAACTACAGTTGGAAGCTGTCCGGGGCTCAGTGACGATCCTGAAAAGAGCCCTCGGCACAAAACTTTGAGAACAACAAAACTTCACAGCTTGGTCCATGGATCATGACCCCTCCCCCCCCCCCCCACCAATCCCAAAATAAAATGGAGGTGGACACTTTGAGACCTGGGAGGACTCCATTCTACTTTCTGAAACCCGCATATAGAGAGTAACAACCACGAACACACGAACACACACACGCACGCACGCACACACGCACGCACCGCACGCACACACGCACACACACACACACGCACACACACACAACACACACACACACGCACACACTATTCCCTTGTATTGATAATGGCAAAGACGACATTGGGCCCAATAAAGACCAGGCACTCGCAGCAATTCCCATAGTCAAAGATGGATAGTGCTGGCATGCGTTCTTTCTCCCCTGGCATCAAATAAGCTTCAAGGGTCGGTACCAAGCCCTCCATCACAATGTTCGTCTCAGCAGACAAAAGCGCTGCAGTGGAGTGAAGTGTGGGGATTTAATTATGTGGATCAAGTCCAAGCTGGCCTCATTCAAAGAAGCCATGTTGTAAATGAACACAAAGCACCGTTACACATTCAGCTTACGAACTGCACTTTAGCCACGCCTTCACACAACACCACAGCCACATGAATTCAACAGAACAAAATGTTGCATCGAATGTCTTCACTTTGAATGCTTCAATAAGCCGAGGAAGCGTTGTACGGTATATGCCCAACGGAACTGTCACGAGCACACTGCCGTCACTACTGCCAGATGGAACTGACACAACCAGCAGCTCAAACTACCACATTTTGGTTTATGTTTTAGGTTAACTGCAGACAACACAAGGACAAGCAAATATGACAGTGCCCTCAGGAACAGTCACATGTTTGAATATTTACGATTTCCTCCTGCAGTCCCACATATTTCTCAACCTCGACCAGCCGCCGAGATCATTAATGCCTCAGATGTCTTTGCTGACAAGTGGAGGAAAAAGAAAACGAAATCATAACCTAACATTTCTGTTCCGTGAACTTGCATGCCAAACAGAAGTACAGTTATTATCAATCATGACTGCACCCTCAACTGATGGACATCCAATGAAGGCTTCGGCCAAATAAGCCGGATGTCAGCAAGGTGTACCATTCGACATTTAACTAGTTTTAGCGCAACACAAGAACAAGAGAACGCCATTGGAATTGAACCAGTACCTCTCCCAAGCGTACCTGCCACTTCTCTGGAGCATACAAAAACTCATCAACACGAGTGTAATGATGGAGAATTTGATTGGTAGGCTCAGCACGCTCCAACAGCCCATAACCCGACTGGCAAGGCTGACTGCTCATGCCTGTCAAACATAGCTAAAGAAAGAATAAAGGAGATCAAGACGATGAAAAGGCAAGATGTGGCAGGGCACACCACTACTGTGCCTACAGTGAAACAGAGGATCGTGGTTTCAAATAAAGTTAACACATTAAATACTTTACTACCTCCACCACCGGAGGTGGACCGAGTTGCGTCTTCACCCGTCTGTCGATGAGCAGGATATCTCAAAAAGTTATGGACGGATCTGGACGAAATTTGGTGGACAAGTTGGTCGTGCGGCAAGGAAGAAGTGATTCAATTTTGGTGAAGATCCGGATCTGAGATTATTATTTAATTTTTTTAAAAAAGAGATTCTTCACCGTTGAGAGATGGGATCAAAAACGATATCGTTTGGCGTGCTATTTCAAAAAGTTGTGCCCGGATTATTACAAAACTTGGTGAGCGAGTTGGAAAGGAGACGAGAACAAACTCATGAGGTTTTGGTTCAAGTCCGGATCTGGATCCGGCCTATCGGTGCCATACGAAACGTAAACCGTTCAGCCTGGTGGAGGTATGCGCTCTACTGAGTGCTGTTATAGTTCCACAATGTTTTACAGATTTTCATCTGATTCTCAAGAGTGTACGTTCATCTGATTCCTGAACTACAGAGACAGAGACAGAGAATCTGAAGAATCATTCAGCTTACACACGGCTTGGTTCAACGGTCATCGAAATGACCATCTGGGAACCGTCAGATGACCCAAACCTCATTCATCACACGAACAGCACTTGCTTGGTGCAAAAGCCTGAGAACGATTAATTTTGCCGGGAGGTTGACGGCGTGCCAGGTGCGTCCAGCTCAGCGTGACCACTCCTTGGCTTTTTTCACAAGATCTTGGCTATTCGTTGTTCACCTTGGCGTCTTGGTTTTCTATAGGTTTTCTTGGCGTATAGGTTTTCTATTATCATCGCTTTTCCGAAACCTTGTGAATTCTTGGCTTTTTTTATTGGCTCACCTTGGCATTTATGAAAATGAGGAGTGGTCACACTGGTCCAGCTTTACTCCAGAACACTACCTCGTGGCAATCCAATTTGTTTTACAATAATTTGACAGATATTAGCTCAGTGTGGTGATGAACAGGAGGTCGTCGATAATAATTATCAGGCAATTAAACATCGAAAACAGGAATATGAGAAACAGAAGTAACTTGAACGGGTAAAGGTGGAGAAAAGGATAAATTATTTGTTCTACCTGATAAAGTTGATGGAAAAATGAAAGCCAAAGTTTTTGGGCTTGTTTGATTTTTTTCCCACCTGATCACAAATCTCACGATGCTAAGATTTCCAGGTTCAAGTGCAACATCCCAGGTTGCTGCGTCCATTACCCAATCTTGTGCTTATAATGCGTAGAGAAGTACAAGGACGTGCACCCAGGTGCTTGTCTTGTCCTGCATGTGATTTCTGTGTAAGCTCCTCCACGAGTGTTAAATCACTGCTAAAGCCATCCAATCCATCCATCCATCCATCCCAAAGAGAATAATGTCAAGTGGTCAGATCTCAACCTTATTCTTGGTGATGGTTGGAAGAGGTGAGGCACGTTTTCAAAGGAACGACACCATGGGACAAGGTCTCAACCAAAGGATGTCTGAAGTTACAACTCGAATGTCTTTCCAAGGTAGGAATGCAGGTTTATTAATTTTTATTATAGTGTTACAATATTTAGGAACAAATCGTTACAAGGATCGATCAGACGCCGATGACCGAAGGGTCTGGAATCGCAAAAAAAAAAATTGTCTTCTATTTTGGGAAAAATGACTTCAAAGTTGAAGATTGTTAGATTGCGGTTAAATAATATATATATACATTATACAGTTGATATGTGGTTAAATAATTATATATACTGTATATATATAGTGAGGTTAAATATTAAGATACTATATATTAGGTGGTAAATAATCTATATATATATTCATGTGGTAAAATAATTATACTGATATTATATATTATATTAGATCGGATTTAAATAATTATTATATATATTAGATCGTGTTAAATAATTATATATTTTATATAATTAATTAAATTAGATGTGGTTAATAAATTATATATATATATATATTTGTTGTCTAAATAATTATTATATATATAATGTGGTTAAATAATTATGATAATTATATACTTGTATATATAATTGATGCTGGGTTAAAATAATCTAATATATATATAATTGGTTAAATATATTATATATTATTCATTATAATAGATGCGTTAAATAAATTAATTATATATATTTAGAATGTGGTTTAATAATTATATATATATATTGATGTGTTAATAATTATATATATAATGATTATATAAGATTGGTTAAATATTATATATATATATAGTTAGATGTGTTATATATATATACATTAGATGTGGTTAAATAATTATATATATATATATTAGATGTTAAATAATTATATATATATATTACATGACAAACTACGAAGTCAACGACCATTTTGTGAGTCGGTGGTTCGTAGTTAAAGGGTGTTTGTTGTTTCCCACCACCTTGGGTATAAAATTCGGAGATCGGTGTCCGGATTAACGGCGACGTCCTGTCAGAGAGAGAACTGTGGCCAAACACCGTGAAAGCGCCAGCGGTGTCTCACCTGTATCCTGTCGGAACTGCTGCATGGCCCGCAGGTCGAGCACGTACGGGGCCAGTTGGGCCTCGGTCTGGCCGAGCATCACGGCGGCATTCCCGCTCGACCCCCCCAGGCCCGGTCCACACACGTACGCCCTGAGGGCGGCCTCAACGCGATGGCAAACCGCCGAACCGTACGGTCTCCACGCCGGAGACGACCCGCCGCCTCCGTCCAGCCACTCCCAGACGGCGACCCGCCAGGCGGGTGCGGCCCCGTGCAGCGAGTATCCCGCGGGGACAGCATCCTTGGCTGGCTGCGGCCCGCCGGGCACGGCCACTTCGGCCGCCATGGCCCCGGGGAAAGCGCTCAGCACGAGGAACCGCTCGTTTATTATTCCCTTTTAAACGGCCCGTTCTGTCGTCGTCGGTTTTCCTGTTACTGCTCGGATTCTCACGAAGCGGGTCCCGCGCTCCTCTCGGCCCTTGTCATTGTCGGGAAATGGTGACGAACGACGGGTCCGTTGATCCCCGTGCGGAGCGAGTTGGACGTGATGGGGAGAAACGCGCCGAGCAATGGACAATGATGTGGGAACCG
>CM068967.1:33614669-33625233 GCA_035128595.1 Eptatretus atami
GCCCATATTGAGTAGCAAAAATCATGGCTACCACGCACGTGTCACATGAACTTCTGGGCTATTTCCATGGATAGATGATATTTCTAAGAAGAGGTACTGCGAAAAACTGAAGCTGCGTGGTCTTAGTGAAGATCCTTATATTATTTCAAAGGATAAATGGACAACAGAAAGGAAATTTGGCCTCAAATCGTTTTCCCTGACATCTACGTTTACCTTGTTGAAACGCCGAGTCCTTACACTCAAGCCAGCCTGAAAGCCTTCAAGAGTATGGACGCTTACTCATATTATGTCGCCGGGTTTGTTAGTGACATAATCTCGACGAAAGCTGACAAGAACTGTATTATCGTGCTCAAGGTCGCCACTTGGAAATCTGCAAACATCACTGCCCTGCATAAAAAAGGTGCAAAAACAGATCCCTGCAACTACAGACCAATCAGCCTTCTCCCAATCATCAGCAAGGTTATGGAATCCATCATCGCTTCAGACATGAAATCCTTCCTCTTCTCCAATGGCTTGATTTCGATCATCAATTTGTTTCAGACCAGGTCACTCTACCCTGATATGCTGCTTCTTGCTCTCCCAACAAGGATGGAGGTCCTCAATGCCAGACAGGAAATCGAGCCGTATCCCTGGACATATCACATGCTTTTGACACAGTCTGGCACCCTGCCTACTCACCAAACTCTCTTCCATGGTATCAAGGCCATCTCACTCATGGCTCGCAGACTTCCTCTCCTGTCGCAGTCAACGTGTGGCCTAAATGGAGTTCTTTCATCCCTCTTCCTGTCCAGGCTGGAGTTCCTCAAGTAGCGTTCTGGGCCCTGTTCTTTTTCTGTTTTCATCAATGATCTCTCCGACTCTCGGAAAATCCTCTATATCTCTTTGCTGATGACTCCACCTCTGCCATACCATCGGTCATCCTCAGACCGGCAAGCAGCAGCTTCTTCGCCACTGCAGATCTGGATAAAATCACAAACTGGTCAACACGTGAACATGTCTTTCAATCCAGACAAATCTCACACTCTCACTATGTCTCTTCGAAAGGACCGTTTAGAACCCCCCCCATCCACTTTCTCAACAATCCTCTGGAAGAAGTCCTTTCTTCAAGCTTCTGGGTCTCACTATCTTCCATGACCTTTCCTGGGAAAGCCACATTTCAAACCTCGCCTCCAAAGCAGTCGCCGACTGGGAATCCTCCGTCGTGCAAAGTCTTTCTGGCCTCCTGAGCTCCTGACAACTACAAAGCTTTTGTCCGTAGCCTGATGGAGTACTGCTCTCCCTCTGGCTCGTGCTCCTGCCTCCACTTTCTCGGCTTCACGCTGTAGATTCCAGGGCATTTCGGATCATCGGCATCTCCGCAATGAGGCTGAGTCTTTGGGCCTCTCACTCAATCACGCAGGTTGGTCGGTGGTCTTTCTGTCTTCTACCGTCTCCTCTCCAGCCTTTCCCCCCCCTGCTCTCTCTGCGATTTGTCCCCACCACATTTCCTCAGGGCGCTCAAGGTCAGCCAACAACCCCCTTCTGGTAAAACTACA
The DNA here is from genome assembly GCA_035128595.1 of Eptatretus atami. NCBI lineage: Eukaryota > Metazoa > Chordata > Myxini > Myxiniformes > Myxinidae > Eptatretus > Eptatretus atami. The sequence goes on from CM068967.1 coordinate 33,616,205, forward strand.
AAATCACGAATCACTGCTCACCTTCACTCTTTCATTCCTTTTTTCCCGCCTTTGGAATAAACTCCCTCACTCTATTCTTTCCCATTCTTCCCTCCAGGCCTTCAAAACACTGTTCACCACCACCTCTTATCATCCCCATCCAAATCCTCGATCTTTTCTACCCTGATAATCACCCAAGCCCACTTCCTTCAAATTCCCTGCTTCCTTCCTGAAAGTCCCTGTAATGTCCATCTTCTATTCCCCATGTTCCCCGTCCCATCCCTCTCCCTTCCACAGATCTCCTAATGTGTCTGTTCCCCACTGTTTGTCCCCCCACTCCCTCCCTCCTGTCTCATGCCCCCTTGATGTGCGTTGTGTGTTAGCTCTCACACGAGCCTCGACAAGGTATACAAAAAAAAAAAAAAATCGTGAGGTAAGGTAAGCCTGTTTTCTTTCATTTCACTATTATTGTATTATCGTGAGGTAAAGGTAAGCCTGTTTCTTTCATTTACTATTATTGTAATTCGTTGTTGCTTGTTTTGTTCAACAACCAGCGTCACTATTTTTAACCTGACTACTGCCACAAGTTAATTTCAAGTGAACCTCTTGTCTAAATGCTAGTTTGTAGTAAATCTTGGTTCGTCAGTTTGCTTACAGATACATTATATGTTTTCCATGACAAACATCCGGTGTAATGCCACACTGCTGTGGATATTTCCAAGTGCTAGTTTTTTATGTATTTACAATCGATGTGACTTTCTGTAGTGAAACAACTCAGAACTGTGCGCGTTAGACAGCTGTTAGAAAGGCGATCTGCCTCTTCATTCTGTCAATAAAACAAGGGATTAATGCATTTTAATGATACAAATCAGACATATTTTGTAACCACCGGCTATTTAATACCAACTACTGAAATAACGTATCAGAAATTAGTTACATACCGGAGACAAAAATGAAGGCCGCAAACCAGCATGTTCGCCAGCGCCATCTTTCTCTTCTCAGAACCGATATATCAAAGATTCCGTCGGTCTACTTCGGCGGGAAAGCGGTAAAACTGCCCTCAGAGCCTTTAGTATATCGCTGAGTACATCCCGGGGCACAACAACTCTTACCCATTTGCAGAAAAAAAAATCGCTTGCTTGGAAATAACGGTGTGTTGAAGTGAGACTATCGGTTGTTATGGACGCGGTAATACTTTCTTGCCCCTCAATATGGCGGAGCTGCCACAGTCACGTGACCGGTGACGTCATCTGAATAAGGCCTATAGTGAGGGTTCGTTGGACGTCAATATATCCGTGTTCACAATGTGATTTATAGAATTTATTAAATACAATGTTTCTTGTTACATTTTTTGTGTCAAATTCACCTTCTGAGGTAGTCAGCATGTGCAGAAGAGGATTTTACATTGCAGACGCTGTTTTCTAGGAGCAGCGTTACGTCTCTCAGCGGTGACGGTCTGTCGACGACAGACGTAATGACGTCGGCGAATGACCGATGACGTCATTACGCCTCTCCGCGGTGACGTCACACGTCGCCATGCAAACTAATGTAAAAATTGAAAATCGCCAAAAATTCCCAAACCTGTCCGTCTGGCACGATCTCACATAGCCCATGATGTTCATTAGACCACAGAGCACCGCATGCCGAAAGTGGCGACAATCCCTGTGGCAGTTTCGGAGGAGATAGGTCCACAAAATATGGCTTAGCGTATTAATATAATAATTATTTACATCAATGATTTGGATAAATCGGGTGAAGAGTAAGCTTTCCAAAATTGTTAGATGACACAAAGCTTGGAGGTAAGGTGGATAGCAGAGGGGGTGGTGATCAGATACAGGAAGTATTGATACTTGCATAGATTGGGTAAAAAATTGGCAAATGGAATTTAACCTGAGCAAGTGTGAGGTGTTGGGGATGGGAAAGAACAATGAAATAGAGAATACCGATGCAAGGGGTAATTTTGGAGCTGTCACACAGGAGAAGGATCTGGGGGTGGTAATAGATATTGAGGTAAGCAGGCAGCACAGTGCCAGGCAGCTATCGAAGAGCAAATGGGGTTTAGGCTGATAATGAGGGGGACAAATTATAAATCAAAAGAGGTGGTGTTAACATTGTACAGGAATTTAGTGAGGGCACATCTCGAATATGTGTGCAGTTTTGGTCACCACAGTTCCAGAAGGACATAGATGTCATAGAGAGGGTTCAGCACAGGGCTACTAGATTGATTCCGGGCCTAGTTAGACTCAGCTATGAGGAGCGCTGAAGGAGACAGGACTTCAACCACTAGAAATGAGGTGGTTACGAGGAGATATGATAGAGATGTTTAAGATAATGAAAGTAGAGATAAAATAAGTGCAGATGAATTATTCAACAGAGTAGACAGTGATAGGACCAGGGCCACAGCCTGAGAGTAAAGAGGAGAGTTAGGATGGTATTAAGGCAGGGGACTTTCACTCAGAGAGTAGTTAATGCATGGAATGGTCTCCCTGGAAAGGTAGTGGCAGCAAAAAAAGTAGATAGTTTAAATTAGAAATAGATAGGTCTGGAAGTTATGGAGATAGAGGGGTATAGGGATGTTGTAAGACTTTTAGGTAGTTTGAGCATTGATGGGTGATTGTGTGCATGTGTACGGAGTGCTGTTGGTGGGGGTCTTGTCAAGGGGTGTTGTGTGGTTGATGTGTGTTTTATCCAAGCCCATGGCTCCTCCCCTGAGGGGAAGAAAAGGGGGGAAAAAAATCCAGAAACTACAAAAAAAACACAAACTTCAAAACTACAAAAATAAAAATTATTTCATTAATTAACATTTTTTTGCATTTTCTTCCTTGGATCTTGGGTTGATGAGTTGGTGTGGTGTTCGCGCAGGTATGATGGGCTGAATGGCCTCCACCTGTGTTGGATTTCCTTGTTATTCCTTGTTATGACGTCATAGGTCACGTGATGTGGCAGCCATATTGGAAAAATGGAAAAACTTTGTCCTCTGTATCTATGAAACCGCAAGGAAAAAATTGAAACTTGGCACATGGCAAGTACTCTCAGGGAATGAGTGCGATTTTTATGACGTCATAGGTGTCCTCGTTATGACGTGTAATTCCATATTGTAGAACGCCACATCCAATCAGTATATGAAATTTTTGAGGGCCATCTAGGGATGAAATGGTCCACATAAAAAAAGTTCATGACGTCATCGGTCACGTGATTAGGCAGCCATGTTTTTTTTTAACCTCTGAAATGGGTGAACAGATCGAGGCGAAACTTTACATATATGACCGCCTATCCATGAGGAACAAAAGGGTCACACATATGATGTCAAAGGTCACATGGTTTGGCAGCCATATTGGATTTACCATAAAACCTATAAAAATACACCACTCAAAAGAAGTCCTGGCAGGGTTTGCAATCTCTGCTATTTTTCTTGGTGTCGATTGTCTTTTTTTGGTCATCGATCTCAGGGGGGAGCTAGTGTAGTGACTCATTAATTTTTATTTACATTTTTCTAATAATTGCAATGAAGAAAACATGTGAACACTAGTTGCCAATCAGTGGAGTCCTTCCAGGGGAGCCAATGGACATAGCGGACATGGCGGACACTGCAAGGCACTTCATGGTCACTCGGCATCACGACAGATTAGAAACTCGCGCGCTTTTCCTCACAAGCCTTTTCTTATTCCCGAGTCACTCAACACGTCAATATTTAAGTGACTTTTGTTCAACATCATCAAGACAATTGAGCGAAGTGGATTTCGTTTGTTCGATTGAACGACTAAACGATCACGACGACAACGAACGAACCTCTTCTTCTGCTTGGCATTTCCGACGCCATTTTAACTCTTCTTCTTCTTCACCAACTGAGGAGAGAGAGACACGAGGGATTCATCATCAACTGGAGTTCATTTACAACAGGTCTCTGCATTTTTAAATGTGAGTGAGATTTCTTTTGCTTTAAACACCATCATCATAACCAGCATACTAAAAGGAATAATCACACAGACAGCGGTGGACGCAGAATATAACATCACAATAAATTAGGCGATGATGGGGGAGAGTGTGGGGAGGGGTGTTGTGGGTGGTGGCGTGAGAAGAAGGAGACAAATTTGTTAAGCACCACCTGGAGTGGTTATGTCACCTTGCCCGTATGTCCAAACCTCGCACAACAAAGATGAGCATATTCGGTTGCTTCCTCCACTGGGTGTGCCGAGAAGAAGGGGGGAAGTATAATTCATAAGTATCTCAGAGAAAAATGACATACAGGTAGACGAGTGGTACAAATAAGCAATCTGCATCTCGGAAGAGAAGGTGTACCACCACTACCACCTACAGTACATACCACCCAAGCCTGGAAAGAAGCCCCTCCTCCCCATCCTCCTCCCTATGCATTGGCATCCTCCTCCCTCATTGGCATTGGCAAATTGCTCTTCCGATAGAACAGCAATGGCAATGCTTCAGCAGCAGCCACAATGTCAACAGTGTAGGAAATGTAAATACAAAAGGAGACATAAATGGATTTTAGAACAGATGAAACTTGTCAATGAGCAGCATGGAGCTGCCCAATGCCCAGCATGTGATAGATGGTTCTACAGCCATGGAGAGTTCGCTGTGAATTTATGCAAAACCAACCCACTGAGACATACTCAAGACTAAACGGGGGAGTTGTGTGACCGTGTGGACAGCACTTGAGAGTGTGTGTGTGTGTGTGTGTGGGTGTGTGTGTGTGCGCGCGTTATGTAATCATATGCAGCCTATGGCTGCTTGACTGCATCATTCTCTGGGGCACAGCTGTGCTGCTAATGCAGTGCCCTGTTACCAGTAAGCTGATACTCATTTTGCAGACCTCAGAGGGATGACAGGCTGAATCAACCCATGTGGTGTTAATTCAACTGTGTGACAGGGGCTTCAACTCAAGACTCAAAGACCTTAAGCCAGCCACCTTCACCATTAAGCCAACACGTATGTATGTATGTGTGTGCGTGCGTGCGTGCGTGAGTTTTGTATCACTTGGAGACCAGGTAGTGCCAGCAAATTGATTACCCCTTCCCTGAAGGTCGTTTTTTTTTTTTTTTTAGTAGCAATCCTATGGGGACCCAATAATCCTCCCGAGAAAAGCTCGTTTTACAGAATCTTCAAATCTAAATCCTTATTATCCTGCTGCCTTCAGCTGGATTTTAACCTCTAACCTGTAGCATGCCAGTCCAGTTGTTCTTACCACTTTGGCACTTTGTGAAATTTCATGTTGATAATTAATCAGTCATTATAATTCCATGTCTGTCCTGTGTCCATCATTCTCAAGCTTCACTGCATTATCACTCAATTCTCATGAATACTGAACTATTAAGCCTTCCCCTGGACCTATAGCATAGGGGAAGGCTTATTGCTGTTGTAGATTGTTTCTTTACATTGCAGACGCTGTTTTCTAGGAGCAGCGTTACGTCTCTCAGCGGTGACGGTCTGTCGACGACAGACGTAATGACGTCGGCGAATGACCGATGACGTCATTACGCCTCTCCGCGGTGACGTCACACGTCGCCATGCAAACTAATGTAAAAATAAATCGCAAAAATTCCCAAACCTGTCCGTCTGGCACGATCTCACATAGCCCATGATGTTCATTAGACACAGAGCACGCCATGCCGAAAATGGCGACAATCCTGCAGTTTCGGAGGAGATAGGTCCACAAAATATGGCTTAGCGTATTAATATAATAATTATTTACATCAATGATTTGGATAAATCGGGTGAAGAGTAAGCTTTCCAAATTTGTAGATGACACAAAGCTTGGAGGTAAGGTGGATAGCAGAGGGGGGTGATCAGATACAGGAAGTATTGATACTTGCATAGATTGGGTAAAAAATTGGCAAATGGAATTTAACCTGAGCAAGTGTGAGGTTGGGGATGGGAAAGAACAATGAAAATAGGAATTACGGATGCAAGGGTAATTTTGGAGCGTGTCACACAGGAGAAGGATCTGGGGTGGTAATAGAATTTGAGGTGCAGGCAGCACAGTGCCAGGCAGCTATCGGAAGAGCAAATGGGGTTTTAGGCTGTATAATGAGGGGGACAAATTATAAATCAAAAGAGGTGGTGTTAACATTGTACAGGAATTTAGTGAGGGCCACATCTCGAATATTGTGTGCAGTTTTGGTCACCACAGTTCCAGAAGGACATAGATGTCATAGAGAGGGTTCAGCACAGGGCTACTAGATTGATTCCGGGCCTAGTTAGACTCAGCTATGAGGAGCGGCTGAAGGAGACAGGACTTCAACCACTAGAAATGAGGTGGTTACGAGGAGATATGATAGAGATGTTTAAGATAATGAAAGGTAGAGATAAAATAAGTGCAGATGAATTATTCAACAGAGTAGACAGTGATAGGACCAGGGGCCACAGCCTGAGAGTAAAGAGGAGAGTTAGGATGGTATTAAGGCAGGGGACTTTCACTCAGAGAGTAGTTAATGCATGGAATGGTCTCCCTGGAAAGGTAGTGGCAGCAAAAAAAGTAGATAGTTTAAATTAGAAATAGATAGGTACCTGGAAGTTATGGAGATAGAGGGGTATAGGGATGTTGGTAAGACTTTTAGGTAGTTTGAGCATTGATGGGTGATTGTGTGCATGTGTACGGAGTGCTGTTGGTGGGGGTCTTGTCAAGGGGGTGTTGTGTGGTTGATGTGTGTTTTTATCCAAGCCCATGGCTCCTCCCCTGAGGGGAAGAAAAGGGGGGAAAAAAAATCCAGAAACTACAAAAAAAACACACAAACTTCAAAAACTACAAAAATAAAAATTATTTCATTAATTAACATTTTTTTGCATTTTCTTCCTTGGATCTTGGGTTGATGAGTTGGTGTGGTGTTCGCGCAGGTATGATGGGCTGAATGGCCTCCACCTGTGTTGGATTTCCTTGTTATTCCTTGTTATGACGTCATAGGTCACGTGATGTGGCAGCCATATTGGAAAAATGGAAAAACTTTGTCCTCTGTATCTATGAAACCGCAAGGAAAAAATTGAAACTTGGCACATGGCAAGTACTCCTCATGGGGAATGAGTGCGATTTTTATGACGTCATAGGTGTCCTCGTTATGACGTTGTAATTCCATATGTAGAACGCCACATCCAATCAGTATGAAAATTTTTGAGGGCCATCTAGGGATGAAATGGTCCACATAAAAAAAGTTCATGACGTCATCGGTCACGTGATTAGGCAGCCATGTTTTTTTTTAACCTCTGAAATGGGTGAACAGATCGAGGCGAAACTTTACATATATGACCGCCTATCCATGAGGAACAAAAGGGTCACACATATGATGTCAAAGGTCACATGGTTTGGCAGCCATATTGGATTTACCATAAAACCTATAAAAATACACCACTCAAAAGAAGTCCTGGCAGGGTTTGCAATCTCTGCTATTTTTCTTGGTGTCGATTGTCTCTTTTTGGTCATCGATCTCAGGGGGGAGCTAGTGTAGTGACTCATTAATTTTTATTTACATTTTTCTAATAATTGCAATGAAGAAAACATGTGAACACTAGTTGCCAATCAGTGGAGTCCTTCCAGGGGAGCCAATGGACATAGCGGACATGGCGGACACTGCAAGGCACTTCATGGTCACTCGTCATCACGACAGATTAGAAACTCGCGCGCTTTTCCTCACAAGCCTTTTCTTATTCCCGAGTCACTCAACACGTCAATATTTAAGTGACTTTTGTTCAACATCATCAAGACAATTGAGCGAAGTGGATTTCGTTTGTTCGATTGAACGACTAAACGATCACGACGACAACGAACGAACCTCTTCTTCTGCTTGGCATTTCCGACGCCATTTTAACTCTTCTTCTTCTTCACCAACTGAGGGAGAGAGAGACACGAGGGATTCATCATCAACTGGAGTTCATTTACAACAGGTCTCTGCATTTTTAAATGTGAGTGAGATTTCTTTTGCTTTAAACACCATCATCATAACCAGCATACTAAAAGGAATAATCACCACAGACAGCGGTGGACGCAGAATATAACATCACAATAAATTAGGCGATGATGGGGGAGAGTGTGGGGGAGGGGTGTTGTGGGGTGGTGGCGTGAGAAGAAGGAGACAAATTTGTTAAGCACCACCTGGAGTGGTTATGTCACCTTGCCCGTATGTCCAAACCTCGCACAACAAAGATGAGCATATTCGGTTGCTTCCTCCACTGGGTGTGCCGAGAAGAAGGTGGGGAAGTATAATTCATAAGTATCTCAGAGAAAAATGACATACAGGTAGACGAGTGGTACAAATAAGCAATCTGCATCTCGGAAGAGAAGGTGTACCACCACTACCACCTACAGTACATACCACCCAAGCCTGGAAAGAAGCCCCTCCTCCCCATCCTCCTCCCTTATTGGCATTGGCATCCTCCTCCCTCATTGGCATTGGCAAATTGCTCTTCCGATAGAACAGCAATGGCAAATGCTTCAGCAGCAGCCACAATGTCAACAGTGTAGGAAATGTAAATTACAAAAGGAGACATAAATGGATTTTAGAACAGATGAAACTTGTCAATGAGCAGCATGGAGCTGCCCAATGCCCAGCATGTGATAGATGGTTCTACAGCCATGGAGAGTTCGCTGTGAATTTATGCAAAACCAACCCACTGAGACATACTCAAGACTAAACGGGGGGAGTTGTGTGACCGTGTGGACAGCACTTGTAGAAGTGTGTGTGTGTGTGTGTGTGGGTGTGTGTGTGTGCGCGCGTTATGTAATCATATGCAGCCTATGGCTGCTTGACTGCATCATTCTCTGGGGGCACAGCTGTGCTGCTAATGCAGTGCCCCTGTTACCAGTAAGCTGATACTCATTTTGCAGACCTCAGAGGGATGACAGGCTGAATCAACCCATGTGGTGTTAATTCAACTGTGTGACAGGGGCTTCAACTCAAGACTCAAAGACCTTAAGCCAGCCACCTTCACCATTAAGCCAACACGTATGTATGTATGTGTGTGCGTGCGTGCGTGCGTGAGTTTTGTATCACTTGGAGACCAGGTAGTGCCAGCAAATTGATTACCCCTTCCCTGAAGGTCGTTTT
>CM068967.1:33625243-33641538 GCA_035128595.1 Eptatretus atami
GTAGCAATCCTATGGTGACCCAATAATCCTCCCGAGAAAAGCTCGTTTTACAGAATCTTCAAATCTAAATCCTTATTATCCTGCTGCCTTCAGCTGGATTTTAACCTCTAACCTGTAGCATGCCAGTCCAGTGTTCTTACCACTTTGGCACTTTGTGAAATTTCATGTTGATAATTAATCAGTCATTATAATTCCATGTCTGTCCTGTGTCCATCATTCTCAAGCTTCACTGCATTATCACTCAATTCTCATGAATACTGAACTATTAAGCCTTCCCCTGGACCTATAGCATAGGGGAAGGCTTATTGCTGTTGTAGGGATTGTTTCTACAATGACCGCCCCCAATTTCTAATGGTACCACAGAGTTTCCTTAACCCCTGTGAGTACTAAACCACCATTTCGAGAATTTTTTTTTAAAAATTTCTTCCTGCACTCTCAACACTCCAAATTTTCCGAGTTTTTGTATCAATCCAAACTTTCCAAATTTTGAATCAATTTCCCAGCTGTATCTCGGAGTCGGCTGGGACTTTCGGAAATACATTTTTCATTAACAATGCAAATAAAAAGTATACGGGATTGGCCTAATTTTTTTATTTTATCTTAACCTAATTTTTAACGTCACGACCAAATTATAGACATTTTTACATTTTTTACCATAGCTTGACAAAGTTGGTCTAATCGGACCGAAATTGACCTCTCTTGAGAGCCTAGATTAAGGCTCATTTAAGCTCGATTTATATCATACCTCTCCGAGTTCAAGGTCAAGGTCAAATGGCAGTCTGAAAAAAATAATACATTTTTTGTCATTGCTCAGTTTTACCAATGGAGAATCTCAAAGACCGCTTGTCCTTCCAATAAGTTTTTGCATCATAATAGTGGAATTGCATCGATGATGTACACCTGATATTTGATTCGTTTCCTTGACCGACTTAACAGAAAACAACTTTATGATCATAACTTGAATAATTTTCCTCTGATTTTCATGATGCTTGAGTTTTATGGATAGATTGTAGATGGGGAAACATTTTCTTAAAGTCCATGAAAAAATTAAAATTGATGGTTTAACTTAAACTTTTCCCATCACTGGGGACGCATACTTTTGCTTCATTTCTATTTTCTCTGTCTATTATATAATACGAAATGTGGTGTCTGTCCGTGCGCTATATGTCGTTTTTGGCACTATCTCTCAATGGTGAAGAATGAATTAAAGAATTCTCATATCCAGATCTGGATCCAGATCTTCACCAAAATCGAATCAATTCGTTCTTGTCACACAGTTAACCTGTCCATCAAGTTTCGTCTGAATCCTTCCATAACTTTTTGAGATATACTGCTCACAGACTTTACCCAGTGAACCCTTTCATCTCCTCTCCCTGTCAAGGCTGGAGTACAGCAAGGCAGTCAGTGTTCTAGGCCCCGTTCTAATCCTAATCTTCATCAATGATCTCACTGACTCTGGAAAATACTCTTTATCTCTTTTCTGATGACTCCACTATCTGATGACGCAGCCTCTTCCCTTTCCCCAGACCATGACAAAAATCACAAACTGGTCAAACACTTGGATATGTCTTTCAATCCTTGGAAATCTCAATCAATCTATATCTCTGTCTCTGTCTCTCTCTCTCTCTCTCTCTCTCTCTGAAAGGAGTGTACCACAAACCCTCCCATCTACGTTCTTAACAATGCTCTCGAAGAGGTTCAGTCACTCAAACTCTTGGGTCTCACTCTCAGCTGTGATCTCTCTTGGGCAAGCCTCATTTCAAAATTAGCATCCAAAGCCAGATGCTGACTGGGCATTCTCTGTCATGCATAGCCCCTTCCTTGGCACACCTGAACTCCGATCCACCAACAGGGCTCTCATCCGTAGCTCAATCGAGTAGTGCTCTCCCTTCTGGGTTGGCTCTCCTGCCTCACATCTTCCACAGCTCGATACCGGCCTCAATATCATTGGAATCTCTGAAGCTGAGTCGATTGTCCGATCACTTCACCATCGACGACATGTTGGTGCTCTCTCTCTGTCTTATTCCGCCTCATTTCTGGAATTGCACTCTCTGCTCTCTCCATGCTTTGTCCCTCCTTGGTATCTACAGGATGCACGTGGTCCACCAGAAGCCCCGTCCGGGTGAAACTGCCGAAATCCAGAACCACTGCTTACCTCCACGCATTTTTTCCTCTCTTTCCCCACTTGTGGAACCACCTTCCACACTCTCTTCAATCTCATTCTTCCCTCCGGGTCTCCAAGACAGCTGTTCACCACCATCTCATGTCATTCCCAATTCAAAGCCATGATCATTTCTTTACCCGTTAAACCTCCTCCACCCATCCCAAAATTTTGCTTATGTATCCATATTGTCCACCCTTTGCGTTGTCCCTTACTCATGATTGTTGCCTGCATCTCTTGTTTGTCCGTCTCTGTCTACTATCTCCCTCTGCCATGCTATTGGCGTTTCCCCTTTTCTCCTGTTCAGCCTGGCAGAGGTATGTTCTCTACCATAACTTTTGTTGTTGTTGCTCATGGTACGAGTGCTGTGGTGCTGAAAGCATTTGCAACACGGGTATTATGAACCAAGTGTTTAAGCCAATGTAACAATGGCTTACAACTCTCTCTGCCTCTCTCTCGTTTCTTTAATGATGCTTAATGGCCGAAGGTCCTGAATTCAGAAAGAGTATTAATTTTTATTAACAAAAGGATTGCCATTTCCCCAACAACTGCAGTCAAACCATCTCCCTGGTGTCATAAATTTGGGGAGTTTTTGGGATCTTGAATGTTATGGTATTTACCCAAGTAAATGAAGTCACCAAATTTGTGAATTTACCAATTATTATTTGGTATGCAGCCTGTGGCTGCTGGTTCCCTCATTGCTGGGAACATGCCTGTGTCACTGATGCAGTGCCCCGTTGCCAGTAAGCTGGTATGTAAATGTACTCATTTCACTGACCTCAGAAGGACGACAGGCTGAGTCAACCTGCCTGGTGTTAATTCAACAAAGGGGCAGGGGCTCAAACTCAAGACCCCAAGATCTTAAAGCAGCCATCTTAACCATCAAGCCAACACCAGTTACCAACAAAAGTGCAGAAAAAAGTTTTTGTTTTGCCTTCAAACAATAAATTTACGAGTTTCTATACCCATTCTCCGAATCAGCGCAGGCGCAAGAACGTTGCTCTCCGTCGCTTGAGCATCGTCCTATTGTCAAATTACCGTCATGTCCCAGTAAAGGTAAATCGCAGAAGCATGAGGTGTCAGAGGCTTTTTATTGTGTTGTCACCCTTGAACACAGAGAGAAAAGCGACACTGAGAAAACAGGACACCTCACTGCATGATGAGAGTGTGAGTTTGACTCAAATTTAATTCAAGCTGCAGATTTCCACAAATACCTTTACTTATATCAACTCATGACTGTCAATGTGGGAGCGGTGAGGCACGGGACTCACAGAAACAGCACAAACTTCAATGACTCACCTATTATTTGTAGATGTTGCATCTCGACGATGAAATCTTTCAAACTGCCTCTCGGGAAGCATGCACAAAGCAATGTGGAGAAGTCTCACTTCATTTTCACACCACATTCAATCAGACTCCTTGGTGTAATGGTTAGACCATCCGTGATGAGTCTGGGGAGGTCTATGGTTCAAACCCTGGTCAAAACACTTTTAAAATGGTACGTGATGCTTCCTTGCCTGACGCTCAGCATTCACAAGGGATGAACACACAAGCAACCATTGTGCAGGCTTTAATGGACTGATTGCCCCCCTCTTGTTTTTGAAGTTCCTTGTAAGGGGCATTGATTACCTCCATCACCGAAGGTGGAAGGAGGTTGTGTTTTCACCCCTGCCTGTCTGTAGCGTTTGTTACTTGGCGAAAAAAACAAAATTCACCAAGCATGTTGGTCTGTCGTGTTTGTTACTTACGAAATCTAAAGATTTCGTAAGTATATTGATGACTTCCGTCCTCTGTTTGTGTGTTGGGATATAATGTGTGTTTGTTGTAGGCCCGATAACTCGAGAACGGAAAAATACCAATGTCAATTACACCACGTGATTCAGGAGGTGATGCTAGCGCTGATTAGATTTTTGGTCAAAATCGTCAAAGGTCAAGTCACAGTGAGGTCAAACATTCGATTTTTGATGGTTTTGTACAGAATCATCGTAGAAACTTCTGGATTGCGTCGCTACCTTCTCCAGAGACAGCTTTTATTAGATCAAGTCAGAGGTCAAGTTGACGATTTCGTAAGTACCAGTCTATGACTGCTTGTTTGTTTGTTTATCACATGATTTTTGGCCACAGTTTTCAAGCAATCGTTCTGAAATTGTTTGTTTGTGTAAGTGATGGGCCAAGGACAGCAATGCTTAATTTTGGTGAAGATCCAAATCCGGATCTGATAATTTTTAGGTGATCTTTCACCATTGAGAGATAGGGCCAAAGACGATATAATAGCATGAGATATCAAAAGGTTATGGATGGATTCAGACGAATTTTGGTGGACAGGTTGGGAGTGTGACAAGGACGAATCGATTCAATTTTGCTGAAAATCCAAATCTGGATCAGGATCTGAGAGATTTTAAAGTGATTCTTCACCATTGAGAGATAGGGCCAAAAATTATACATAGCACGATATTTCAAAAGGTTATCGGTGGAAAGAACAAAAGTGAAATATTTTCCATCCCTCTGTGGCCGCGAAGCACACAAGGACAGGCCTTCGAGTACCAGTGTTGTTCAAGGAAAATGTGCAACAACAGCTGGAATTCAAATATTGTTGTGGAGCGAGTTTCGGTGGAGCAGTAGAGTCGGCTCACCGAACATCGGGATTTATAGTCTCGTCACCCCCGGATAACTCCGGAGCCGACGGGTCCCTTATCGTACCAAAATCGCCATAGGTCGACCGCGTGGGATAGGGTCGATTGCCAATTTCAATTTACCTAAATACCCACGTGTCCAAACTACGGGAAATTCACCCTCCGCGGAGCTCGTGCGGAACGAGCCAGTAGCGTGCTCGAACCGTCGTATACCGAGGGCATGGTTACCGAGATCCGTCGGTCCAAAGCACATTTACCTCCTACTTCTCAACACGCACAGTGCTAAACCAATGAAAGAACAAAAAATGAGCTGAAACATTTAACAGGGGATTTATTTATAATGGGTGGGGGGACACACAAAGACCAGAGTTATCCGACTATAAGAAATGCAGTCAGTCATGTACAAGCAAAAGCACTTATCCAGTTGCTCCTTAAAGACGGGCCCACACACAGAAATGACCCCAATGGTCTTTATTGAAGGCCTCCAGCTCGAGGACAGGTGAGCTAGAGACCAAGAGCTTGTGCTTGGACCTGTCCACCTCGTGTGGTCTTCAACGATTCGGCTCTGCGGGACTCGAACCCACACACACGATGCCGCTCCAAGCACCAGGTGCCACGCTCTCCAACCAGCCACGCACCAATCGACCAAGGCCAAGGAGAAGATCAGAGGCGACGATGATCCAGCTCGCGGGACTCAAACCGCAACACGATGATGATGACCACCACGACGACGACGACCACGACCCTTTTACCACCATGACGACCTTACCACCTCGATCTTTTTCCACCACCACTACCCAGCCTGGCGTTTCTTATATTCCTTTTTCCTCTGGGGTGAGCAAAATCACAGTCTGAGGCACTCTCCACCCTCATTGGACGGGCGTCGTGGAAGGTCGCTCTCTGTGGCCATCTCAACCCTCATTGGCCGGCGTGTCGTGGGAAAGCACCTTCTGTGGCCATCTCAACCTCATTGCCGACGCGTGTGGTGGGAAAGCCGCCTTCTGTGCCATCTCAACTCTCATCGGCGCGTGTCGTGGAAAGCCGCTTCTGTGGCATCTCAACTCATTGGCCGGCGTGTCGTGGGAAAGCCGCCTTCTGTGGCCATCTCAACTCTCATTGGCCGGCGTGTCGTGGAAGCCGCCTTCTGTGGCCATTGACAAGGGCACGCCCCTGCCTTCCTGGGCGGAGTCCGGTCTGAAGCAATGAAATCTCCGCCCACGTACGTGGCCGAACGCACGTGGGATATGGCGTCGGTGTGTGAAGTGAAGTGAGGAGATTTGTTGTCAGCGACACTCCGCAGCGACACATGTAATTCCCGTTAGACACAGTAGAGGCCCTACTATAAACACACACTTACCGATATAACTGTTCTTTCGGGACTGAATGTTGAGTGCAGTAAGCTTCCAGATTCGCAACACTACCCCCTCTCTCTTTTTACAGACTCGTCCCAGTCGTCAAATTTTCGTGACCAGCATGTGTAAGTTTTCCCCTAGTACATTTTACCTTCGGATCCCTGAGTGCGACATTTTTTCATACATGTCCAAAAATAAATTACCTAGTGCGCTGCGTAACTAAACTATCAGACTCACAACGGACAACTTAACTAAAATTGCAGCGCTAAACGAACAACAGGTGGTCAATAACTTATTTACAATTTTACCTTAACTATTACACTAACCATGGCCCAGGACCTGTATCTGTGGGAAGAGGAAAGGCACAGCAAGGTTAACAGTTGTGTGGGAGTGCTCAGCAGCTGGAAGTCATACGTATAGGCGCTGCTCAAAAGGTCCTCTTTGTCACTGAACCTTCTTTTTTCTTTTTTTCAGTCTCAGCTGCTGGAGGCAACTCACCCTAACACGGCAGGCCATGCGCCGTCCCACAGGCCATTTGAAGTGGCCTTTATTCAAGAACCGGAGGTAGCCGGCTGCTCAATGCAGTCCCTGGCTCCTCGTGAATGGATGACAGAATGCAAAAACAAATGGATGCACGGGCTGCACAATTGCAGTCCCATGGTGTGACTGCCTGCAGGGCAGTCCTTGCAAACACACTGAAAGACGATGAATGATGGGCTGCTGCAGGGCAGTCCTTGCAAAACACTGGCGATGGTCCTGGCGCACATGTTGAGATGGTGAACACAGGGCAACGCAAACAGTAGCAGCATGGGTTATGGCAAAGGCAGGGAAATCAGGCATGGCAAGGCATGCGGACCAGGCAGATGCAGCACGAAAAGGCCGCATGTGAAGCTGGCCGGCTTTGTCTCGTTCCGTGAGTTTGTGTGGAGGAGTGCGTGGTGCCAGCCGCTCTGAAAACGGGCTCGGACATAGCCTACGGTCTCCCCCCAACTATCGCCTTTGCCTGTCTTTGTCCATACCCACTCCCTTAATTTGCAACAACAAACCAACAAAATTTAGCCCTTTTTATTTATTTATTATTATTATTGTTTTTTTTTATAATTTCTTCTCCCTAACCCTCTTACTGTCCTTGTCCGGCTAACCTATCCTGTCAACCTAGCCTACTCCCAACCCCTAAAATCCTTTCTGAGGGAATAAGGAAGAGACTAGTGTCCTGCCTCGAGGCAACAAAGCCTTAGAATAGCCCCCCACATAATTCAGCCATCTTACCAAGGTGGGTCCAGCGCCTAGAGAGAGCAAAGGGATGGATGGTACGAAGGGTACATTTCTTAACTATCCTAGCATTTATTAACTTTAAACTACCCCGGGCTTTTCAAAACGCTGCCACTTTAAACTATCGGTTCTAAAAACATGATTCCGTCGCCTGTGTTGGTGTCCATTATTAATTGGGCCTAGCCCTCAAATTTTCACTCGTGCCCTTGCACAATTTCATGGCTGGCAGCGTGGCTCACTTGGCAGGGATTCCCCCTCTGCCGAATCTCAAACTACGGCACCCCCGGCCCTGAGGCTGTCTCCGAGCCTACCTGCTCCTAATGAACGCGGGGGGTTGTTCTTCCGGCATTGCCCCACTCCGATGCCCACGTGCATTTTGGCGCTCCAGGTCCCTTTCCGGGTCGCCCGTGCGCCACTACACTATCCCGTCCCTTGGACCCTTGGCTGACTTGGCCGACTGTCCGGTGCCCGGGGTGCCTCTACTCAATACTCACCTTTCAACAGCCACGTTCCCAGCCGGTCCGTGACTCCTGCACCCTCCAAATGGGTTTCGAGCCTTCTTCCCACACCAACAACAAAACGACCTCCTTTTGGTAAATTTAACTAACCCACTAACTAACATTACGCTGACCCCGGGTCACTTGGTGGGTTCACTCCTTCCCCCAATCATTCATTCACACCATGCATTCTACATTCATCTCCACTCACTCACTCGGGCCCGCTGACCCATACTCACTCAACATGCTCCTTTCTTTTCAAATTCACTCCCATCACTCTACCTATCTTTCCCCTAACTATCTCGTGCTCCCTCGTCATCCCTTACTCAAATGCATGTTCATTTAATCTACGTAGCTAAGCTACGTCTCCACTACACATTCCATGTCTGTCCATGTCTCCCAAAATCCATTTTCCATTCTAAATCTAACCTAACATTCCACTAACGAGTCCACGGCTCCATGAGGCCGTCTATCCAAGCTAAACCCATCCCGCTAAACTATTGCTCCTATGCCAAACAGATATCCACCACATCCCGCTGGGCGTGTACTCGGGCAAGGCTCTAAGAGCCTTGCATCTCGCGGAGTGTGTCCTGCGTATTCAGGTCCAATCCATCCATGAGGGTGTAAGGTCACCTTATAGGTCTCAGGCGGTCCATGTGGACGATACGGGGAAGGCCCGTGGTCCCATTTTGATCTTTAGACCACGTCACTAATTTGCGCCAGGACGACCCCCAGCCCTGCCAGGGCGAGGTGAGTTTCGGCATCTGCCCTTCCTCCTCCGGGGATTGAAGAACAATCTTCGTCCCCGGGATACTCACTCGCCTGGCTCCGGTGGTCGTACCTGCGTTTCATTTCACACCGCCTATTGAGGTTGGCGGCGAGCGAAGTATGGACTTTTCCATGCCTCTCCAACTGACATGCGTAGCCCTTCCTGGGGTCCGTCGGACACTCAAGCGTCGGGCCGCACAGCAAATCGACGGGGCTCGCAGCTCCATCCGTACATGAGCAGCGCCGGCTACAGGCGGTGGCTCCATGCTGACTCGTACGATAGCCATCAGCAATACGGAGATGTTCGTCCCTTCATCCTGACAATCGCGGTGAAGAGGGCCATTTGTTGCATGACGGTTCTATTGAACCTCTCCACATGCCGTTGATTGTGCCTTCGGGGCGTTGTTCGGTTTTCAATTGCTAGCAGACTGCACACTTCTTTTAGTAATTCACTCTCAAAATTTCCACCCTGGTCGGTGTGCAGCTCCTCCAGAATCCCGTGCAACATACAAATCCTTCTCGAAGGCCTGTGCCACAACCCTGGCCTCTTGGTTGGGAGGCATAGGCCTCCCGGCCATTTTCGTGGCGAGCCGAGTTTCGGTGGCGACCACGACCATAGGTGAGCAGTAGAGTCGGCTCCACCGAAACACCGGAATTTATACGTCGTCACCCCGGATAACTCCAGAGCCGACGGGTCCCTTATCGGACCGAAGATCGCCAATAGGTTGACCGCGTGGGATAGGGTCGATTGCCAATTTCAATTTACCTAAATACCCACGTCGTCCAAACTACCGGGGAATTCACCCTCGCGGAGCTCAAGCGAAACGAGCCAGTAGCGTGCTCGAACCGTGGCGTAACCTGAGCGGATGGTTACCGTCGAGATCCAAGTCGGACAATTTACCTCTACTACTTCTCAACACGCACCGTGCTTAAACCTAAGAAGAACACAAAAACGAGCTGAAACATTTGACAGGGATTTATTTATAATGGGGGAAGGATACACACAAAGAGCAGGTTATCCGACTATAAGAATGCAGTCAATGTACAAGCAAAATACTTATCCAGTTGCTCCTTAAAGACGGGCCACACACACAGAAATGGACCCCAATGGTCTTGATTGAAGGTCTCCAGCTCGAGACAGGTGAGCTAGAGACCAGAGCCTGTGCTTGGACCTGTTCACCTCATGTGGTCTTCAACGATCCGGCTCTGCGGGACTCGAACCCACAACACGATGCCGCTCCAAGCACAGTACCACGCTCTCACAACCGGCCACGCACCAATTGACCAAGCAAGGAGAAGATCAGAGGCGACGATGATCCAGCTACGACGGACCGAACCCGCAACCGATGATATGACCACTATGACCCTTTTACCACCACGACGACCTTCACCACCTCGATCCTTTTACCACCACCACTACCCAGCCTGCGTTTCTTAATTTCCTTTTTCCTCCGGGTGAGCAAATCGCAGTTCTGAGCGCTCTCCACCTCATGGACGGGGCGTCGTGGAAGGTCGCTCTCTGTGGCCATCTCAACCTCTCATTGGCCGCGTGTCGTGGAAGCCGCTTCTGTGCAATCTCAACCCTCATTGGCCGGCGTTTGTGGGAAACCGCCTTCTGTGGCCATCTCAACCCTCATGTCAGTTTCGTGGAAAGCCCCTTCTGTGCACATCTCAACTCTCATTGCCGCGTGTCGTGGAAAGCCGCCTTCTGTGCCCGATTGGACAAGGGCACGCCCCTCCTTCCGGGCGAGTCCCGGTCTGAAGCGATGGAAACCTCCGTCCCGTACGTGGCCGAACGCACGTGGCTATGCGTCGTTGTGAAGTGAAATGAAGGAGATTTGTTGCAGCGACACTCCGCAGCACAACATCATGTAATTCCAATTAACACAGGTAGGGCCTAACTAAAACAACACTACCGATATAAAACTTATTTCGACTATAATGTTGCAAGTGGCAATAACTTCCAGACCAACAATATTGCATGCACATAAGTAAGCAAACATTCTTGGCATCGTCAAGAACCCTTGTACATGCGAACAACAACACACACACAACACACTTAATGGTACTGAAAACAAACTCAAAAATTCTGAAAAAAAAACTTTACCTCACAAGTATAGACCAATAACATATCCACTGACAACATACAAACTTCAATGAATCATCACAGAAATGATTGTACACCACTAACACAACAACAAGCATAGAGCAGAAAGAGGATGCAAGAGAGGATGTTACGATTTTCCACATGTTGGTGAAATGTGCAGCTGCCGCTTCCTCCTCATTAAGCGAAGTTTTTTCCAAACCGACTCGTCTTTTCTGTTGTATCTTCGTCCTGTTGCTGTTTGTGTTTTCCGTTCAATTTTCCGTGTTAAATCGTACCTGTCGTGCTGTATTTGTTGAATGTTTTCATGTTGTTGAAGGCTACTTCAGACAGCTCCTGTGAAATACTGGTTACTTTTGTATTTTTCCAAGTCTCCCTCCATTTTGTCCATCAAATTTGCTGTTGTTCCTACTCCTGCTGTTCATTTTTGTTTCTGTTGCATCCTATCCATTCTATGTTCAAGCTCCTCCACAAGCCTCGACTCTGCATTAAAAAATGTATATAAAAAATCCCTATTTCCTAAGAGCACATCCTTATTGCACATCTTCCAGAGTGAATCAAGTAAAAACTGAAGCAAATTTTTGGGAATCCATGAGGACTCAAATTGGGTGGAAATAGAATCAATCCATAATAAGCAGTATGGTGGGAGACCGTTTTCAGAACCACAAGGTAGAGCAACGCTCAGCAAATGCTCGTTAATTGGCTTCCATGAAGGGAGGCCTGAAGCTTTGTAGTTATGACTTGACATCTGACTGTGGCAAACGTGACACTCAACCCCAAGACACTGCTGTTGCCACAGTCATCCACCTCCATATATTGATGCTTCTGCACACTCAAGTCATAAAGGTTACACACCACCACATGCGGACTCAGTCAACGAGCTGAACGGCAGAGCTGCTCGGATATTTTCATACAGCACCGATGAAACTGGCAACGGCCATGCTGTCAGGTGGATAACTTTATGGCAATCAAACGAAGCAATGCTTGTGGTCAAACTCCCCCTCCCCCAAACATCAAGAATTTGTACTTTAAGAATAAAAACAGCTGAGAGTATGAATGAATCGTTTCCAAGAACAGTAAGGAGCTGAACATGTAAAAGACAGTTCGCTAGCTTGACTAATGAATAATCGGACGTTACCTTTCACAAAAAAAAAACTGGATGGAAGAACCATTTACAAATAGCACAACACTCCCTCCAAAATCTCAATGGCAAATCATTGTGTGGTGTATTCCAACAAATTCCCACCGCAACCCGCACCCCATACACCGCTCCAAATTATAATTTACCGCAACGGAAACAAGATGCACCGACGTTTTGAGCATGAGCCCCATCTCAGGGCACAAAGGATCCCTCTCCCACCAGAATTGTTGGCTATGGTCAAAGACTGCAGCAGGACAGGGTCAAAGGTCAGTGACTGGATCAAATAGCAAAGGATCAAATGGGGTGCTCAGTACTGCACTATGGTCAAAGGACCTTGACACGTTGTCCATAGAGATCATGAAAGGTTCACTGTTACAAAGCGGGTCATAAGGATAATTAGAAACATTGACATGAAGGCTCATATTACATCAACAGTCGTGTCATTAAAATGATATTTCATATTCCAAATGCAGATGCTCCAAAACAAGAATGTCAGCAGTCGAAGGCCATCTTCCATGCAATGTCAGCAATCCACTCCTGCCCAACAAAAGGGTTAATAAACAATCCCACCAACCTTTCGCCCAGCAGAGTTTGCTTACAATTACAGTCAAAAAATCACTGGAATCCATCATTACTTCCGATGTAAATCTTTCCCGCGTTTTCAAACAAATTGATCTCTGATCAGTTTGGATTCCCATCCCTGTCAAATATGCTTCTGCCCTCTTCCAGCCAATAGTCAAGAGCCTCAATCTCAAACAAGAATTTATAAGTTTCCACCTCGACACATCCAACATTTATAATCTAACCATCCGCTTTGCTTTCCAAGCTCGATGTCCTGCAGCATGCAACCTCTCCTTTAACCTTCCTCCACCTCCTGCAGTCGACGTGTAATATTGTTACAAAGTAAAAAAAATACGTAAGAACGAAAAGAAAATGGTTTCTATAGGACAGATAATTATTTTTGAAATGATTTACCATGCGAGATTCCACTGATAAAAGTAATTCAGTAAAGATGTGAATTCGAATTGTTGGCCATAACTTGCAGGCACTTGATTCCAAGGCACATGACTGTTTGGATGTTTCTCAGCAAGCTCCCTTCTCAAACATATTTTGTTACTTTTTCTGCCATCATGTTATATGGATGAATAAAAAAAGAATGTGGCAATTTTAATTTTATAAATATACCACAGTGGCCATAAACGTATCACCCCCTTACAAAGTAATTTTCACAATTTTGATTCTCACCCTGACCTATTTCATATGCTTTAAATCAAACTTAATATAAAGAGTCTTCACAAAAACTCCAAAGTGATAAAAGCTAAAAAATGCAGATATAAAATGTGAAAGTTTAATTCATGGAGAAAAATAGATGATTCTCAGTCCATTACTCTTCAAACCCTTTGCCTAATTAACCCTAAATCACTTCAGGAGTTAATTATTTGGTTTAAAAAAGGTTACAAATAAGTGTCAATAGGTTTCAATGTATTATCAGTGTAACTCAAGAATATAAGTCTCCCCCACTTATCTGTAGTTTTTAAGTGTGCAACTCACTTGGGTCAATGAACTAAATCAAACATGGAAGACCGAGAGCTTAACAAAGAAGTCAGACTGAAGTTGTGGCAGAATCACCAGTTCAGGAGAGTTATAAGAAATTTATTCCTCATTATCCCTTTGAGTATGTAATATCCCATCATAGAAGAATGAAAGACATACAATACCAGCCAGATCATCACCCCTTCCAAACCAGCAGCGGGCACAGCAAGAAACTGTTCTTATGGTCAACTGTAATTCCAACAATGACTTTGAAAGATGTGCACGGCTCATGATTTCGAGATGGTGTCAAATTTCATCAACAAACAATATCTCGTTCCCTTCACAAAGCTCTCTATGGACAGTGCAGGAAAGAAACCTTACTAGAAAAACACCGCATATAAAACTTGTGTGCGAGTTTGTTGAAAAAAGCTCTTAATGATACTCAGGCACTGTGAAAAAGTTTGTGGTCAGACGAAACAAAATCAACACTTTTGTGGTCTAAATTCAAAGCGTTATGTCTGGCACAAGCCTAACACCTGCGCATTCACCCGCAACTCAATACATCCCTACTGTTGAGGCAAGGGTGTACATCATGTTATGGAACCTGCTTTCTCGCAGCAGGACTGCATACTCGTCAGGAAAAGAAGGGACAATGGAGGTGACAAGTAAAGGAGACCCTTGATGAAAACTTGCTCAAACTAGCCATGGAATTTAAACTTGTAGAATTCACATTCAGCAGAACAATGATCCGAAGCACAAAGATTAAAGCGCACAACTGAATGGCTGATGGAATAAAATAACTATGTTCGTTCGAGTGGCCCAACAAAGTCCCGACTTAACACCAATGAACATTTGTGCAAACTGAATATGCAGTCCAATCGACGATCCTCCATCTAACTTCGCAGAATTAAACGCAAACTTCACCGTAAAAAATGGGCAAAGATTCACCATCCTCACGTCCACAACTGGTCGAGACCTACCCAGAAAACACTCGTAGCAGTCATTGCTAGCAAAAAGCGTTTTCACCAATAACTGACCGGAATGGCTGAATACTTTTTGCAACCATGTAATTTTATTGTAATGTTTTTTTTGCAGTATCCTGACATTTGACCTCCTCCTACTAACAAACAGTGTTTAGTTTTATCTCTTAAGAATAAATTAAAAGTTCATTTGGAAAAATTGTTTTACATCCTTACTTTCAATGACCGACTGGTGTTTATTGGATCTATATATGCTATGATATCATTATTGTCGGGTTGTCCCGTCTTCTTCTGTGTGTATGTGTGTCTGCAACGCGAGCTCCACACACGAACCAGTGAACGATTCGATGAAACTTTGCCAACACGTCGCATATGTCTGGAATGTGCGCTTTGGAAATTCTGGCCTAGCAACCACCCGTTGCTGTGCAGCGGCGAAAAACCCACGTACAGTATTCAATACTTGTCCTTCAGTTTGAATGTAGAAACAGACTTCCCGATTAAACACTTCGAGATATTTAGAAAATTTACTCGGCCGATTTGATGAGGTTTTAATAATTTCAAATGGTAGCCTCTTCAAAAATCGGTGTTCTATTTACCCGTCATTTTTTATAGGCTTAGAAAGTGGGCGGCAGCTTAGGGAAAGTGGGACGGTTTTGTTGAATGAAAGTGGAGTTGAAAGTCAGTGTGAGAAAAAATAGTGTGGCTTCAGGAGGAGTGGTCAAAACAAGAGCATTGAGAAAGTTTATCGGTTTTCCGTGTGTGTGCTGTGTCGTGTGTGTGTGTGTGTGTGTGTGTATTGCAATCGAGCTCCACAGCAAAACCAGCAAAACCGATTTATTTTTCAAATGGTAGTCCTTCAAAAAATAGGGGGTTCTAATACCCGTCATTTTTTATGAGGAGTGCCATGCTAAAATTACGCAATAGGAAAAAGTCTTGCCAGGCAGAGGAAACAATTGTATGTGAACAATACTCTTGGCACATGATCTTCGTCGCGTGGATTCGGTCAGAATGAAAAGGCAAATCGGTATCCAGCGCTTCGATCTAGCGAATCCCCATCGCCTACTGCTTGTTTGTGGTTTTCGTCTACGCTCCATGCAGTTCTGGATCCACATTTGTCTACATCGAGATCACATGCCCCAATTTCGTGAACAAGGGTGTTTTATTATCTCTGCTGGAAGTCTTGGGGGAGGGAACGCAAATGTGATTATAGTTCTCACCTGTTACAGCATACCCTGCCCCATGTTACCCAGTACATTGAGGTATTTTTGAATCTAAGGCAGTAGGCAATATTTTGATTTTATCAGAGGCGATTGAAGCAGCTGTCAGCTGCTATATACACAACCCCACACGAAAGGTATGTGGCAGAAGAACAGTGTTGCATGTTTGGACAAGATCGCCGCATAGGCAGACTCTGCCATGATTTCATAATTCTTAAAACGGCATCACTTGGTCAGGGTGAATACTTTTGCAAGCAACTGTTATTTAAAATGATAATAAAGGTAAAAATTAAATATTGTAGGTCGAACCACCAAAATCCTACTCTGGCGACTGAAACTTTAGGCCCCCTCCTGTTATTACAGTGCCTCTCTGTAGCTCTCTCGGAAAAACCCTTGCCGTCCTTTTTTTCAAGAAGTATTTTCCCATCCAATTCATGTCGTATAAGTACCACCAAGCTCCCTTTGTTTGGTAGACAGCAAACTGGTGTTGTGGTCTAATAATTCAACACCAATCTGCCAACTCTCCTCGTCCCTGCCGCTCCGCTTCTCTTCCCACCCCGCTCCCCCACCGCTGACCCTCCTCACCGTCTTTCTCCCCCCTCTGCCGGCTTTCCTTTTCCATTCGTCTCCCTTATTA
>CM068967.1:33645745-33657670 GCA_035128595.1 Eptatretus atami
CCATTTAATCTACGTAAGCTAAAGCTACGGTCTCCACTACCATCATTCCATGTCTGTCCATGTCTCCCAAAATCCATTTTCCATTCTAAATCTAACCTAACATTCCCACTAACGAGTCCACGGGCTCCATGAGGCCGGTCTATCCAAGCTAAACCCATCCCGCTAAACTATTGCTCCTATGCCCAAACAGGATATCCACCACATCCCTGCTGGGGCCGTGTACTCGGGGCAAGGCTCTAAGAGCCTTGCATCTCCGCGGGAGTGGTGGTCCTGGCTATTCAGGTCCAATCCATCCATGAGGGTGTAAGGTCACCTTTATAGGGTCTCGGCGGTCCATGTGACGATACGGGGAAGGCCGTGGTCCCATTTTGATCTTTATGACCACGTCACTAATTTGCGCCAGGACGACCCCCAGGCCCTGCCAGGCGAGGTGAGTTTCGGGCATCTGCCCTTCCTCCTCCGGGGATTGAAGAACAATCTTCGTCCCCGGGGGAT
Source organism: Eptatretus atami (assembly GCA_035128595.1). NCBI lineage: Eukaryota > Metazoa > Chordata > Myxini > Myxiniformes > Myxinidae > Eptatretus > Eptatretus atami. The sequence continues at coordinate 33,646,241 of CM068967.1, forward strand.
ACTCACTCGCCTGCCCGGTGGTCGTACCTGCGTTTCATTTTCACACCCGCTGAGGTTGGCGGCGAGCGAAGGTATGGACTTTTTCCATGCCTTCCTCCAACTGACATGCGTAGCCCTTCCCTGGGGGTCCGTCGGGACACTCAAGCGTCGGGCCGCACAGCAAATCGACGGGGGCTCGCAGCTCCCATCCGTACATGAGCAGCGCCGGGCTACAGGCGGTGGCTCCATGCTGACTCGTACGATAGGCCATCAGCAGATACGGGAGATGTTCGTCCCCTTCATCCTGACAATCGGCGGTGAAGAGGGCCATTTGTTGCATGACGGTTCTATTGAACCTCTCCACCATGCCGTTGGATTGTGGCCTTCGGGGCGTTGTTCGGGTTTTTCAAATTGCTAGCAGACTGCACACTTCTTTTAGTAATTCACTCTCAAAATTTCCACCCTGGTCGGTGTGCAGCTCCTCCAGAATCCCGTGCCAACATACAAATCCTTCTGCGAAGGCCTGTGCCACAACCCTGGCCTCTTGGTTGGGAAGGGCATAGGCCTCCGGCCATTTTCGGTGGCGAGCCGAGTTTCGGTGGCGACCACGACCGCTAGGTGGAGCAGTAGAGTCGGCTCCACCGAACACCCGGAATTTATACGTCGTCACCCCGGATAACTCCAGAGCCGACGGGTCCCTTATCGGACCGAAGATCGCCAATAGGTTGACCGCGTGGGATAGGGTCGATTGCCAATTTCAATTTACCTAAATACCCACGTCGTCCAAACTACCGGGGGAATTCACCCTCGGCGGAGCTCAAGCGAAACGAGCCAGTAGCGTGCTCGAACCGTGCGTAACCTGAGCGGATGGTTACCGAGATCCGTCGGTCCAAATGCACAATTTACCCTAACTACTTCTCAACACGCACCGTGCTAAACCTATGAAAGAAACACAAAAACGAGCTGAAACATTTGACAGGGGATTTATTTATAATGGGGGGGAAGGATACACACAAAGAGCAGAGTTATCCGACTATAAGAAATGCAGTCAATGTACAAGCAAAAGTACTTATCCAGTTGCTCCTTAAAGACGGGCCCACACACACAGAAATGGACCCCAATGGTCTTGATTGAAGGTCTCCAGCTCGAGGACAGGTGAGCTAGAGACCAGAGCCTGTGCTTGGACCTGTTCACCTCATGTGGTCTTCAACGATCCGGCTCTGCGGGACTCGAACCCACAACACGATGCCGCTCCAAGCACCAGGTACCACGCTCTCCAACCGGCCACGCACCAATTGACCAAGGCCAAGGAGAAGATCAGAGGCGACGATGATCCAGCTCGACGGGACTCGAACCCGCAACACGATGATGATGACCACTATGACCCTTTTACCACCACGACGACCTTCACCACCTCGATCCTTTTACCACCACCACTACCCAGCCTGGCGTTTCTTATATTCCTTTTCCTCGCGGGGTGAGCAAATCGCAGTCTGAGCGCTCTCCACCCTCATTGGACGGGCGTCGTGGGAAGGTCGCTCTCTGTGGCCATCTCAACCCTCATTGGCCGGCGTGTCGTGGGAAAGCCGCTTCTGTGGCCATCTCAACCCTCATTGGCCGGCGTGTTGTGGGAAAGCCGCCTTCTGTGCCATCTCAACCCTCATTGGTCAGCGTGTCGTGGGAAAGCCGCCTTCTGTGGCCATCTCAACTCTCATTGGCCGGCGTGTCGTGGAAAAGCCGCCTTCTGTGGCCCGATTGGACAAGAGGGCACGCCCCTACCTTCCTGGCTGAGTCTCCGGTCTGAAGCGATGGAAACCTCCGTCCACGTACGTGGCCGAACGCACGTGGGCTATGGCGTCGGTGTGTGAAGTGAAATGAAGGAGATTTGTTGTCAGCGACACTCCGCAGCACACACATGTAATTCCCAATAGACACAGGTAGGGGGCCCTAACTATAAACCAAAATTTACCGTATACTGTTGTTTTCTGGGGACTGAATGTTGAGTGCAATAAGCTTCCAGATTCGCAACAATATTGCATGCACATAAGTAAGCAACATTCATTTGGCATCGGTCAAGAACCCTGTGTACGTGCTGAACAAACAACACACAACACACACAATAATGGGTACTGAAAACAAACTCAAAAATCTGAAAAAAAAATCTTTTACCTACACAGTATAGACATAACATAATCCACTGACAACATACAAACTTCAAATGGGAATCATCACAGAAATGATGTACCACCACCTAACACAACAACAAGGCATAGAGGCAGAACAGAAGGGATGCAAGAGAGGATGTTACGATTTTTCCACATGTTGGTGAAATGTGCAGCTGCCGCTTCCTCCTCATTAAGGCGAAGTTTTTTCCAAACCGGACTCGTCTTTTTCTGTTGTATCTTCGTCCCTGTTGCTGTTTGTGTTTCCGTTCAATTTTCCGTGTTAAATCGTACCTTGTCGTGCTGTATTTGTTGAATGTTTTCATGTTGTTGAAGGCCTACTTCTCAGACAGCTGCTGTGAAAATACTGTGTACCTTTTGTATTTTTCCAAGTCTCCCTCCATTTTGTCCATCAAATTTGCTGTTTGTTTCCTACTCCTGCTGTTCATTTTGTTCTGTTGCATCCTGATCCATTCTATGTTCAAGCTCCTCCACAAGCCTCGACTCTGCATTAAAAAATGTATATAAAAAATTCCCTATTTCCTAAGAGCACATCCTTATTGCACATCTTGCCAGAGTGAAATCAAGTAAAAACTGAAGCAAATTTTTGGGGAATCCATGAGGGACTCAAATTGGGTGGAATAGAATCAATCATAATAAGCAGTATGGTGGGAGACCGTTTTCAGAACCACAAGGTAGAGCAAAACCGCTCAGCAAATGCCTCGTTAATTTGGCTTTCCATGAAGGGAGGCCTGAAGCTTTGGTAGTTATGACTTGACATCTGACTGTGGCAAACGTGACACTCAACCCAAGACACTGCTGTTGCCACAGTCATCCACCTCCATATATTGATGCTTCTGCACACTCAAGGTCATAAAGGTGTACACACCACCACATGCGGACCAGTCAACGAGCTGAACCGGCAGAGCTGCTCGGATATTTTCATACAGCACCGATGAACTGGCAACGGCCATGCTGGTCAGGTGGATAACTTTATGGCAGATCAAACGAAGCAATGCTTGTGGTCAACTCCCCCTCCCCCAAAACATCAAGAATTTGTACTTTAAGAAATAAAAACAGCTTGAGAGTATGAATGAATCGTTTCCAAGAACAGTAAGGAGCTGAACATGTAAAAAGACAAGTTCGCTAGCTTGACTAATGAATAATCGGGACGTTTACCTTTCCACAAAAAAAAAACTGGATTGGAAGCCATTTACAAATAAGCACAACACTCCCTCCAAATCTCAATGGCAAATCATTGTGTGGTGTATTCCAACAAATTCCCACCGCAACCCGCACCCCATACACCGCTCCAAATTATTAATTTACCGCAACGGGAAACAAGATGCACCTGACGTTTTGAGCATGAGCCCCTCATCAGGGCACAAAGGACTCCCTCTCCCACCAGAATTGTTGGCTATGGGTCAAAGACTGCAGCAGGACAGGGTCAAAGGTCAAAGTGACTGGATCAAATAGCAAGGATCAAATGGGGGTGGCTCAGTACTGCACATGGGTCAAAGGAACCTTGACACGTGTCCATAGAGATCATGAAAGGTTCATGTTTACAAAGGGGTCATGAAGGGATGAAGTTGAGAAATTGATCATGAAGGCTTCATATTTACATCAACAGTCGTGTCATTAAATGATATTTCATATTCCAAATGCAGATGCTCCAAAACAGAAGTCAGCATCGAAGGGCATCTCTCCATGCAAGTCAGCAACTCACTCCTGCCAACAAGAAGGGTTCATAAACAGATCCCACCAACTTTCGGCCAGCAGGTTTGCTTCCAATTACAAGCAAAATCCTTGAATCCATCATTACTTCCGATGTAAAGTCTTTCCCGTTTTCAAACAAATTGATCTCTGATCAGTTTGGATTCCATCCCTGTCAAATATGCTTCTGCTCCTCTCTCAGCAATAGTCAGAGGCCCTCAATCTCAAACAAGATATTATAAGTTTCCCTCGACACATCTCAGACATTTGATAGTCTACCATCCTGCTTTGCTTTCCAAGCTCGATGTCTGCAGCATGCAACCTTCCTTTAACTTCCTCCACTCCTGCAGTCGACGTGGTTAATATTGTACAAAGTAAAAAAAATACGTAAGAACGAAAAGAAATGGTTTCTGATAGGACAGATAATTTATTTTTGAAATGATTACCATGCGAGATTGCCACTGATAAAAGTAAATTACAGTAAATGTTTGAATTCGAATTGTTGGCCATTAACTTGCAGGCACTTTGATTCCAAGGACACATGATGTTTGGATGTTTCTCAGCAAGCTCCCTTCTCACATATTTTGTTACTTTTTCTGCCATCATTTATATGGGAGAAAAAAAAGAGGTGGCAATTAATTTTATTAAATATACACAGTGGCCCATAAACGTATTCACCCCCTTACAAAGTTTTCACATTTTGATTCCACCTGAGCCTATTTCATGATGCTTTCAAATCAAACTTAATATAAAGAGTCTTCACAAAACTCCAAAGTGATAAAGCTAAAAAATGCAGAAAAGTGAATAAGTTCGATTCACAGAGAAAATCAGATGATTCTCAGGTCCATTATTTCAAACCCTTTGCCTAATTAACCCTAAATCACTTCAGGAGTAAATTATTTGTTTGAAAGGTTACAAAATAAGTGTAATAGGTTTCCACATGTATGTAATCAGTGGTTTAACTTCAAAATTAAGCTCCCCCACTTATCTGTGGAGTTTTAAGGTGCAACTCACTTGGTCAATGAACAAATCAAACATGAAGACCGAGGAGCTTAACAAAGAAGTCAGACATGAAGTGGTGGAGAATCACCGTTCAGGAGAGGGTTATAAGAAGATTTCATTCTCTCATTATCCCTTTGAGTATGGTGAAATCCATCATGAAGAAGTGGAAGACATATCATACCAGCCAGATCAGGTCACCCTTCCAAACTCAGCAGCTGGGCAAGCAGGAAACTGGTTCTTGATGTCACTGTAAATCCAACAATGACTTTGAAAGATGTGCAAGGCTCTATGTTCGAGATGGTGGTCAATGTTCATCAATCAACAATATCTCGTTCCCTTCACAAAGCTGGCCTCTATGGACAGGTGGCAGGAAAGAAACCATTACTGAAAAACACCCATATAAAAGCTTGTGTGGAGTTTGTGAAAAAGCTTCTTAATGATACTGCAGGCATGTGGAAAAAAGTTTTGTGGTCAGACGAAACAACAATCAAACTTTTTGGTCTAAATTCAAAGCGTTATGTCTGGCACAAGCCTAACACTGCGCATCACCCAATCAATACCATCCCTACTGTTGAGCAAGGTGGTGGTAGCATCATGTTATGGAACTGCTTTTCGTCAGCAGGGACTGGCAAGCTCGTCAGGAAAGAAGGGACAATGGACGGTGCAAAGTAAAGGAGAGCCCTTGATGAAAACTTGCTCAAATCAGCCATGAATTTGAAACTTGGTAGGAGATTCACATTTCAGCAGAACAATGATCCGAAGCACAAAGATAAAGCCACACTGGAATGGCTGAATAGGATGAAAATAAATGTTCGTGAGTGGCCCAATCAAAGTCCTGACTTGAACCCAATTGAACATTTGTGGCAAGACTTGAAGATTGCAGTCCATCGACGATCCTCATCGAACTTCGCAGAATTAAACCAACTTTCACGTAAAGAATGGGCAAAGATTTCACCATCTCACTGTCCAAAGCTGGTCGAGACCTACCCAGAAACACTCGTAGCAGTCATTGCTACAAAAAGCGTTTTCACCAAGTACTGACCGAAGTGGCTGAATACTTTTGCAACCAGTGAATTTTGATTTGTACATGTTTTTTTGCAGGTATTCCTGACATTTGACCTCCTCCTACTACAACAGTGTTTAGTTTGATCTCTTCAAGGAATAAATATAAAAGTTCATTTGGAAAAATTGTTTTTACATCCTTACTTTCAATGACGGACTGGTGTTTATTGGATTCGCTATATATGCTAGATATCCCTTATTGTCGGGTTGTCCGTCTGTCTGTCTGTGTGTATGTGTGTCTGCAACGCGAGGCTCCACAGCACGAACCAGTGAACCGATTCGATGAAACTTTGCCAACAGGTGCCATAGGTCTGGGAATGTGCGCGTTTGAATTTCGTTGCCTAGCAACCACCCGTTGCTGTGCAGCGGCCGAAAAACCACGTACAGTATTTTCAATACTTGTCCTTCAGTTTTGAATGTAGAGAAACGAGACTTCGGAATTAAACACTTCGAGATATTTAGAAAATTTTACTCGAGCCGATTTTTGATTGAGGTTTTATATTTCAAATGGTAGTCCTTCAAAATTCGGGTGTCTATTTACCGTCATTTTTTATGAGGGGCTTAGGAAAGTGGGCGGAGCTTAGGGAAAGTGGACGTGGTTGATGAAAAGTGGGAGTGGCGTAGAAAAATAGTGTGGCTCAGGAGGTGTGGTCAAACAAGAGCATTGAGAGAAGTTTATCGGGTTTTCCGTGTGTGTGTGTGTGTGTGTGTGTGTGTGTGTGTGTGTATCTGCAACACGAGGCTCCACAGCACAAACCAGCAAACCGATTATTTTTCAAATGGTAGTCCTTCAAAAATAGGGTGTCTATTTACCGTCATTTTTATGAGGAGTGCCAGTTGGCAAAATACGCAATAGGAAAAATCTTGCCAGGCAGAGGAACAATTGTATGTGAAACAATACGTCTTGGCAATGAATCTTCGTCGGTGGATTGGTCAGAATGAAAAGCATCGTATCCAGCGCTTCGATCCTAGCGAATCCCTCATCGCCTACTGGCTTGTTTGTGTGTTTGTCGTGCTACGCATCCTGCAAGTTCTGGAATCCACATTTGCTACATCAGATCAGCATGACCCAATTTGTGAACAAGGGTGTTTTTATCTCTGCTGGGAGTCTTGGGGAGGGGGAACGCAAATGTGTATCGTATAGTTCTCACCTGTTACAGCATACCTGTCCCCATGTTACCCAGTACATTGAGGTATTTTGAATTATAGGCAGTAGGCATATTTTGATTTTATATTCAGAGGCGATTGAAGCAGCTGTCAGCTGCTTATACACAACCCAACGAAAGGTATGTGGCAGAAGAACGTGTTGCATGTTTGGAACAAGATCGCCCATAGGGCAGGACCTCTGCCATGAATTCATAATTCATTAAAACGTGGCATCATTGGTCGGGGGTGAATACTTTTGCAAGCCACTGTTATTTAAAATGATATAAAAGGTAAAAATTAAATATTGTAGTCGAACCACCCAAATCCTATCTGGCGACTGACTTTAGGCCCACCCTGTGTATTAACGACCTCTCTGTAGCTCTGGAAAACCCTTGCCTCCTTTTTTGCAGAGGATTCCACATCATGTCGTATAGTACCCCATCCCTTTGTTGGGTAGACAGCAACTGTGTCTACCAATCTGAACTCTCTTTCCCTCTGCTTTCTTTCTCTCTCCTTTTGTCTATCCTGTTTGGGCCAAATTACTACCCAACTGTGAATTTAACCTTGCTCTTCCATGGGCCTTACTCTTGTAGGAGGAAAAAAAAAAGGTGAAAGCCCATTTTATCACGACAATAAGTAACCCTAATGTTCTTCACACAGATAAATCTGCAGTAACTTGTCGAGACAGATTACCAAGAAATTTGCTCCATCGTAAGGTTTTGGCATTAATGTGAAAAATAATTAATAGGAGCAAGGCTGCAAGAAGCGAATGAGTTGGTTACATGAGAAATCCTGACAGTGGATCATGCGATTACTGTTGGTCACAATCGACACAGAAAGCACCTTCATACCGTGCGTGAGTCATGCTCAGCCAGAAGACCAACTGCCGAGTTCACGCAAAGGCAACCCATACGTACTATTAATCCATGGTCCCAGACGGGATAGCGACTGGGATTACAATGCATTTTGACTGACAGACGGACTTTGGAAGCTTTAGATATACTCTGGACCAACTGTGGTGTGTGGATGGACACACTTTTATCTAGTTATCTCATTCCATCAAGTTTCAGCCAACTTCTGGTGACATTCATGACCAGATTTCTCCAAACTCCCTATCCTGTACTGCTTCCCAAAGCTCTGACGGAGAAAGACATACGTTTAGTCCTCATCATAAACATTAAATGGTTGATAAAACATTAAAAGCAGATAAACCAAGTCAGAATCAGTTGGACAAAGAGGCTGTTGAATGTATGTATGTATGAGAGAAGATTCAATTCAGGAGTAGAGGACAGGGTTAATTATGCCGATATGGAAAGGGAAGGGCGATGTTCAAGCTCCAGGGAAGTACAGGGGCATTACGCTCCTAAATCATGTAATGAAGGTTCTGGAGAGTATTCTGGACTGGAGGATAAGGAAGAGTGTGGAGATGGGGATCAGACAAGAGCAGCAGGGGTTTAGAAAAGGTAGGGTGATGACGGATGGGATGTTTGTGTTGAGACAGCTGTTGGAGAAGATGTTGGAGAAGATGTTGGAGGTGCAAGGTGAGATCGCATTGGGATTTGTGGACTTGGAGAAGGCCTACGACACTGCTCCCTGCTCCGAGAGAGATGGTGATGGCGACACTGACATGGATGGGAGTGCAGGAAGCAGAAGTCAGGTTGGTGGAAGGAATGTACAAGGGAACCAAGGGAAGAGCTTTGGTTGGTCCAGGGATGTCTGATGAGTTCAGCATGAACATCGGTTTGAGGCAGAGAAGCTCTCTCAGCCCACTCATGTTTATCATGGTGATGGAGCTGGTAAGCAGGATGTTGAGCTTGAGGGGTTGTATGGGGAGGATGTTGTATGCGGATGATCTGGCTGTTGTCGTGGAGAGTGGGCCGGAGATGCAGAAAGTACTGGGGTAGTGGAAGGAGGCATTTCGGAAGCATGAACTGAAGATGAGTATGGAGAAGACTGGTTCTGCAGGTTCTGGACTGGTTCTGCAGATGATGTGCTTCGGGAAGCAGAGAAAATAAATGAATATCAGGTTCGGGGGAAGGAGATCAGGCAGGAAAATGCATTTGAGTATCTGGGAGGAAAAGTGACTGGGGATGATAAGTTTGAGGCAGAGGTGTGGAGGAGGATTCAGGTGGGTGTGAATGTGTGGAGGAGGGTGGAGGGAGTAATGGCCGACAGAAAGATGTCAAGATAATTGAGAGGGAAGGTTCTGATGTCTTGTGTAATGCCGGCCTTCCTTTACGGCCTGGAGACGGTGGCACTGACAGACAACAACAGAGGCTACAAGTTTGCGAGAACTACTGGGTCAGGAGGATTGCGGGAGTGAAGAGGGTGGATAGAAGGACGACGGATGAACTGAGGGAGGAGATTGCTGTGCAGATGAGCTTGACGGATAGATTGGTAAAATGCCGGCTGAGATGGGCTGGACATTTGGTGTGGATGGGGGAAGAGAGAATGGCAAAGAGAGCGAATAGATTGAGGGAGCAAGGTAGGAAGAAAAGAGGTAGAGCATGGTTGAGATGGGAGGATTGTGTGAGGAGGAATATCCATCAGGTAGGGGTGGTTGAAGAGTGGAGAGAGAGTTGGTCGAGGACAGAGGGAGGTGGAGGAGTATTGTGGCCAAGGCAGGGTAGAAGCTTGGTGCAGACCTCACCCCTTGCAAAGGGAAAAGGATGAGAAGAAGAATAAACCAAGCTAAATTCCACCTTGGGAGGTTAACGTTGGCCAAAGTAAACCATTGGTAAACTATGGAAATGGCAAAAGGGAAAACAGATTAGACATTGGACACAGAGATTTTAAAAAACAGAAAAAAAGGTTTATTAGCTGCATTCCATTTAAACATGTTTTATTACCTTTAAAAAAAAGTTTAACTCGATACCTCCTGAAAGAAGACACAACAGTGTTTACGATAGAACGTACATCCCTTTGAAAGCCAAAAACACATGTACACAACAAAAAAATATATATCTGCAATTACATGCTTCAAACCTTTCAATGATAAACTTTGAAGCTATATCTTCAAAAACTAACAATGCAAGATTTCCACACACTGGTTCTGCAGAAACAGTGTGTACGTGTGTGCGCATGGATATAAACAATGTTTTTTAGTGTTAAAGGAAATGGCAGAACACTGTCAGGCAAAAGCAATGTTGACGTTTGTGGGATTTTAATGAACAGAGAGAAACCTCATGAATTAAGCATTTAAATCACGCAAACATGGTGAGACTGGTATAAACCATGAACAATGTTGAAAACTATTCAATAGGATTTTCAGGAGAAAAATCCGACAGTTGAGTGCATCACTCGAAGTTGATTGCACTGTGATCGAATAACGGTTCATAATAAAGCAGTTATTTTATGAAGCTTGTCTTGCATGCTGCCCAACAAGGCAAGAAGCAACAACCACTGTCAACACAGCTATCGATTGGACCACAAATATTTGATGGAGACATCTATAAAGCAGCGACCGCAGAAGCAGTGACCGTTGGTCAAGGCTTGGGTGTTTGCTGAAACAACGATGAACTTGAAACGTCAGTAATGCTTGCTCCAGTAGTTTTCAAACACAGATACCTTGAAGGCAGATTGGCCAAAATAAGGGGAGGGAAGTGGAAAAAGAGAGAGAGAGAGACAGAGAAAAAGACAGAGAGAAAGAAAGAGACAGAGAGAGAGAGAGAGACAAGAGAGGAGAGAACAGAGAGATACAGAGAGAGAGACAGTGAGAGAAGACAGGAGAAAGAGACAGAGAGAAAGAGACAGAGAAGAACAGAGAACAGAGAGAAAAGAGACAGAGAGAAAGAGACAGAGAGAAAGAGACAGAGAGAAAGAGACAGAGAGAAAAGAGAAAGAGAAGAAGAGAGACAGAGAGAAAGAGACATGAGGAGGAATAGAGACAGAGAGAAAGAGACAGAGAGAAAGAGACAGAGAGAAAGAGACAGAGAGAAAGAGACAGAGAGAAAGAGAAAGAGACAGATAGAGAGAGACAGAGAAAGAGAAAGAGACAGATAGAGAGAGACAGAGAGAAAGAAAGACAGATACAGAGACAGAAACAGGAGACAGAGACAGGAGACAGACAAAGAGACAGGAGACAGACAGAGGGAGACAGAGACAGAGAGACAGACAGAGAGAGAGATAAAAGGTTAAATATCATCCACCAGACAATGGTACCGACACAAACAAAATTTTAATGTTGTTTCATTAGTTGAGGCATCATGCCTGAGGTAGTTGGTTGCCCCCCCCCCCCCCCCCCCCCCCGTGTGTGTGTGTTGTGTGTGTGTGTGTGTGTGTGTGTGTGTGGTGCGCGCGTGCGTGTGATTGGTGCCAGTCCCACCAAAGATGATTTTTTTTTACGTGACTATCCCAGCATACTATA
>CM068967.1:33662890-33687925 GCA_035128595.1 Eptatretus atami
GCTCAGAGAGCGCCACCACAAAACAGAACAAAGCAGAACGGCACGAAGTTGAGCGTGTACATCCACCAGGCTGAACACTAAGTTTTGTATCCCACTGATGGACTGCATCTGAACCAAATTCAAATCGGCTTGTTCTTGTCACCTAACCAACTCATTATCCTGTGCTCACGAAGCGAAAGGCAGGTGCAATTCTTGGTCTGATTGAAACAAAATTTCCACCATAGGAGCACCTCCTCCTGTAGAATATTTTAATGATAATTATTATGACGTTACAGGTCGTGTGGTACAGGCGCCATCTTGGGGAAGAAAAAAAATGTACTGCCTCCATATCTCCAAAATCGTTGACTGCGCAGGGTAAATATTCTATGAATACCATCGAGTTCACTTAATTTTTGTCATAACTCATCCACGTTTTGAGATATCATGATTATATATATATATATATATAAGTTTTTGGCTCTATATCTCAATTTTAGAAATCAGGCCTATGTTGATCTTTTGACCTCAAAAATAATTGGTAGTTGAATTCAGTGAGCTGATATGAAAATCCTGTTCAAATTGCAAGTCAATCGGATGAAAATTGACAACTTTAGAATTTTGGCCTAAGTTAACCTTGCGAAACTATCACTTGACCGTCACAAGGACAGTGCCTACAATCTATGAACGCTTCAGAACGATTGGCTGAGTGGTTTGGGCTGTAGGCGAGTGGACAGACAAACAAACAAATAAACGAATGGTAACAAATCGACATCCTTGGCAAAAAATTATTTTGCCAAGTAACAAACAAACGGACCCAAATGCAATGCCCTCTCCTCTAGTGAGGGGAATAAGGAATTGACAAATAGAGATGGCCAGCTCAGTTGTAAACAACGAATAACAAGGAATCAAGGGAGGTGCAAAGTGCCCCTCCCTTTATATGGGACGGTTTCTCTGTATGCAATTTTAACACAGGGACTGAAAATTTGTTTCTCGGTTTCTACTGGATGAAATCGGCTGAAAATTTCAGAAGTAAATCCTTTGTACGTCGAGGTAATATGTTCCAAATTTCACCAACGTCCATTTCCACATTCTTGAGTTTTTAACGAAAACTCTCAAAATTCACGTTGGTGTCTGTCAGTTTGTCTGCCTGAAATGTGTTGGTGCTCATATCTCAAAGGCTACACATTGAAACAAGCTGAAACTTGAAATATACATTGGCCAATACATCTAATTAATGGCTTTCAAAACAGAATCCACCGAAGTGGCATATGTTTTGCTTTTTTGCTATTTTTTGCTCATGAGCCATTAGCTTGAGTTCTGTTCTTGCATGGTACAAATATACAACGACGGTGTTGTTGGAAGTAGAGACTCCTGAAGTAATCAAGGGAAGCACGAAACATCCCTCCCTTTATATGAAACAGTTTCTGTGTGCACAACTTTAACACAGGGATGGAAAATTCCTACGGGAGGGTTGCCCCCCAAAATAAGGATTTGCTTTCTTTTCCAAAACCACACACACAATTTTGATTAAACTTGACCACAACCTTCATCACCCATAATACACCAAAGTTTGTTGACGACAAAAAAATAAATGGAGATCTAAGGGGTGTACAGGGGTGCCTCCCCCCCAAAAAAAATGTATTTTCTTTCTTCTCTGAAACTACACACACAATTTTGATGAAACTTCACACAATTTTGATGAAACTTGACCACAATCTTCATCACTCGTGATCTACCAAAGTTTGTTCACGACATTACAAAAAATTAAATTAAATTAAAATAGAACTGCCACTTTATAACTACTGGCAGTGATGACCGGGTACCAAGACGTCCGGCTTTGATACAAATACCACCCTGCTTTGATACAACGCAGGACTGACGAGTTACAGACTGAGTAACACGAAGTGTAAAGGGGGATTCCCCTGAGTCTAATGAGGCCCCACACGTTTCTCTACAACATGGGATTCACAAGTTATGGACCGAGGAACAGGCCACGTTCCATCAATTTATTATATACACAGTTGACCATTTTTCCTGGGGCCATCATCGGTATCAATTGATTTGCTATTCCTGTACCCTCAAATGCATGCAGTTCCTGTACCCTCAAATGCATTCTCCCTGTTGAGAAAGCAAACGTTCCTGAGTTATAGAAGAACATGATGATACAGAGCAGATGAGTTTTTTTATTTTTTTTATTTGGTGAAAACAATAATCATGAGGGCTGAGTCTGATGAAGAACACCCGTGGAAGCATTTTTGGAGATGTGTCTTTAGAGAGTGTTCATGAGCGATGTCTTATAAAAAGAAGCTCCAAAACAAAATAAATTTCCTTTTTGCTTAATCATACAGGGAACAGAGCAGATTGCAATAAATTAAAAGGCAAAACCATTTTGGAGATGTTCTCGACACTGTCTGAAAGGTCATAGATGGCAGAGATACAGATGGAGTCATTAAATGGATGAAAACACTCTTGCCGTTGTGAACATCGTTTCATCAATGTTATCCTTCATCAGCTCTCCCCATCACATTTGCTGTGCCATTTATAATTAGTCACTGCTTCCGTCGTTAGGTCGGTCGTTGTTCACATTATGTAGACATCAGCAGCAACATTCTTGGCCATTTGTCTTCAGTGCAATAACGGTTATATTCATTGTTACTGCAGCCACAATCAATGCAATCAGAAGAGTAACATTAAGCGACTTGGAGAGAGCAGCTTGCTATGTCCTTAGGCGGGCATATTAAGCCAGTAGCGCCATCTTCTTGTGAGTGCTAAAAAAGAAAAATGATCCTATGCAAATATCTGCAAGGGAGATTGCCTCAGAATCCTCCATTCGGCCGTCACACATCTTCCGACCACAACAGCCTTTGTCCCAGCGGCCATGTAAAGCAGGTTCCGCATGGCCGGCAGATTAACAACCGAGCTCAGCAATAAATTTATTCCTTGCAAATGCGATGCCATTCATGCTCTGAAATTTAAGCAACGATGCTCACGGGTCCAACTCTATGCAGGCGAGACATGACCTACTCATCACTGTGGCTGGCAAGAAAGGAGATTGCGTACAGAAAGCTTTGAGAAAGGCATAGGAAATATGAGCCACTTCGAATACAGCAACATAATACAAACTGCATGATTGTCAAAATTCTAAACAACTCAGCACGATGTGTTAAGGAATGTTTTAAGGAAACTTACAACATTGCACCTGGAGAGTGGCATACAGAGCCCCCTGCAGCTTTGAAGTTCTGCAAAGAGGAGACAAATATTCACTCAATGACATCGTCAAGACGGAATTATACACAACCACTCTGGGTCATTGACAAAGCTTCCAAAATAATCACTTGTTCAAGTTCTCAGACGACCAGTATGGGAAAAATAAAAAATGCAATTTGCCTTGGTAGATCGATTCGACTGATGACCGCATTCATAAATCAGAGATTTCCATACAAATGATGCTGCAAAACCATTCAGCTGCTTATTCATTCTCCACATGAACCACAGGTGCTTCAATATCGGTTCCATTCCACTTTTGCACAAGAAAACAAAAAACAAAACGGAATTGAACAAACCTCGGGTTACAATCCATGATCAACATTGAGATGGATAATTCAAGAAATCTACAGTAAAACCCCTGAAAAAAACAAACAAATGGCATTTCTAAAAATAGATTTCAGGAAGTTATCAAGTTTGACTTTCACCAAATTGAGAAAAAAATTCCTGCCAGTGGGCGTAACTGCAGAAACGTTTAAACATCAGCTTTAAATGAGGCTAAATTTCAAGGAGCTGGCTCACTCAGGAAGATAGTTACTAGCTCGACTTAAATAACACATTCTATACAATGTACCAGTCGTTAAAGAGGAAGAATAAATCGTGCTGGAAGAAAATTCATCCATTCGCAAGCAGTCTAAATTCCTTGTGGAGGAAAAATAAAATGCCGAGTGCACACAGAAAGGGCATCCAAGCAGGATAGCTGAGAGCACGAGTTCCCAAACCCAGGGTCACAACCCAAACTTGAAAACCCCCCCTTCAAAATCCTGGTTTTTGAGGAGGGGGGAGGGTTTTCATGTCAACTTTTCTCAGACACTTTTTATCGCAAGTACCTGATCCGACGATTTTTATCATTTTCTCCAACAATTTTATCTAACCTGACATCTCTCAATCCAATCTGCTGTTGGTAAACTGGACATCTGTTTACCAGAATCCTTACTCCTATAGGACGTCCCCGACTTTGTATCTCTCACCGGCTATAGTCACTTCCGATTTGATAGGCCTGATCCCCGCACTGGCGACCGAGTTCACTTTTCATCAATAACTCAATTTCTCACTGTCCATGTATTGATCTTACACCTCCTAATCCCCAATACTACTGTACCTTTGGCTGCAACTGCCCCTCCATTCCAACCTCTCATTTGTCTGTGTGTTTTGCTGTCCTCCAAACAGTGCCGACTCAATCCACACCTCTCACTCTCACAACATGGACCAACTTTGAACCACTCATCCCAACTCTATCATCCTATGTGGTGATTTCTATTTTCCACATGTCAATTGGCTGGGTGTTGGCATCTCTCTCACCAGCCATGGCACGAAAGCAAATGACTTCTGTGACTCCATAGGACTGACTTCATCTGTGAACTTTCAGTCCCAGATTTCTTCCAATGGCAAGTCCTCCCCTCTGGACTTGGTGATGAAAAACTTCCTCACAAATGTCTCCTGTTCTTCCTCTGCTCAAACTGGTTCATCTAATCAAATTCTTGTGAGAATCACCATCTCTCTGGCTATTCTCAATGAGCAGTCTCAGCACCGGCAAGTCTGACAGTTCACTCAGGCAGATTAGCAGGGACTACAAGCAGCCATCTCACTTCAGGACTTGTCTCCTCTTTCTACTGCCCCTGATATTAACTCACCTTGGGAATTCTACCACAAAAACCTGCTCTCTTATGCACAGATCCATTGCATCTCGTCTTCAATTAACCTACATTTCTTCCCGCCCATGGCACACCTAATCCTGTGGTGAGGCAGTTGTTTTGAAACAACGTGCATTCTCTTCCTGGAAGGGAAATTCAACTGAAGCCAACCTCAGATCATTCCACAAAGCCTGCAACAAATGTGTGTCCACTCCGAGGAAAGCCAGAAAACATCTGTCTAACCTCAAAAATGAACTTTCAAACTTCTCTCTCTCCTCTAAAACCTGGTGATACCTTTTTAAGTCTGTCTCTGGTGTATGCTCCACATCCAATTCACTCACTGAAAATGGCCCCACAGCTGATTCTGCTTGTGAGAAGGCCGTTTATGCCTCAATTCTGTGTTTGCTTCAAAATATTGCATCTCAAACACCTCGCTCTGTGTACCCACCATAACCAGTCGCATCTAACTGCTCCTGGAATCTGTCTTTTGCACCTGAGAAAGTGTGGAGGTTTCTGGCAACCTTAGACCGATTCTACAACTGGATCTGATGGCCCATGGTCATTTGCCCTCGGTCACCTGCTTAAACTGAAGGCAACCGGCAAGGTCGGCAAGGTTCATGGACTCCATCATGGCAGTCGACATAAAATCCTTCCTTTTCTCCAATAGCCTCATCTCAGATCACCAATTCAGCTTCATACCAGGTCACTAGCCCCACAGGTTTCTGCAGGGCACATGTCGTCCACCATCAACCCCCTTCAGGTGAAACTCCTGAATTCCAGAATCACTGCTCACTTCCACCAATTCGTTCCTCTTTTTTTTTCCTGCCTGTGTAACCAACTTTCACATCCTCTTCACTTTTTCTTCCCTCCAGGTTCCCAAGAAAGCTGTTCACACCACCTCAGATCATCCCCCATCCAAAACCATGAACTTTTCTACCCTGTAAAACCAACCCCCACCCCTCCACCCTCCCTGCAAATATTTCCAGTTTTTCCTTCTGAGTTTGGTTCTGTATCTATCTTGTCCACCTCGTGCATCCTTGCCTAAGCCTTCATTCATGCCCACGTTCCTTATTTTCCAAGTCTCCCTCTATTTTGTCCTCAACCCTGCTGTTAGTGTCCCCCTCCCCCCCCCCTTTCTACTGTTCCTTTTGTTCTGTTACGCCCTGATCCTTTCTGCAGTGTAGCTCTTCCACAAGCCTCAACTTCCACAAATAAAAATCCCAACGATAGAAAATAAGACATTCAAAACAGTAGTAAATTTGAACATTCGTGATGCAGACAGAGTGCGTGCGTGGAACTTGAAGGCATTGGATGGCATTCTAAGCGATTCTTTTGTCGGATGTCGACACAATAACTGTACGTCAAGTGATTAGAGCCCTTTGATTGCAGAATCAGTGGCTTAATGTCGTTTTGCAAAGAACCCCATTAATCTTCTCTGCACACAGTCTTGCATTTTGATGACCACAAGAACATTCCAGGCTTTCAGTTAGCTCCTACTTGGGCATATGGTTTGCAGTTCTCTCATGTCAAGTTTGCTGTCAGTTGACAGTACTCCACTGGTGTCTACGTATATCAAAGCACAGAGGCTCCTGGGTAGGGTCTGAGACTATCTGGCAATTTGAAACCGATGCCATTTCCCATTGCTGGGGCCATAACTCTGCCCTTCATGTTGGCTGCTTTCATTCCCCATTCCCAAAGCAATGCCAAGTGATTGAGCAGTTTCTTTTTTGATGCATTTTGGCATTTGACAAGGTACCACACAGGAGGTTGTTAACCAAGGTGAGGGCTTGTGGAGTGGCTAGTTAGGGAGCTAATTGGATTGCAAACTGGCTTAATGATAGGAAGTAAAGAGTGGTTGTGAGTGGGAGGATGCAAGTAGTGGGGCACCTCAGGGACCAATACTCAGACCATTATTATTCATAATTTGCATCAACGATTTAGATTGTGGGGTGAAGAGTAAGCTTTCCAAATTTGCAGATGACACAAAACTTGGAGGCAAGGTGGATAGCAGAGGGGGTGGTGATCAGATACAGGAAAGTATTGATACTTGCATAGATTGAGCAAAAGATTGGCAGATGGAATTTAACCTGAGCAAGTTTAAGGTGTTGGGGATGGGAAAGAATAATGAAAATTGAGATTACATGATACAAGGGGTAATTTTGGAGTGTGTCACAGAGGAGAAGGATCTGGGGGTGGTAATAGATACAGGAGGTAAGCGGGCAGCGCAGTGCCAGGCAGCTATAGGTAAAGCAAGTAGGGTTTTTGGTTGTATTTCAGAAGTGGATCAATTATGTGAGTCAAAGAGAATCAAAAGATAAGAAAAGTCAAAAGAGACATAAGAAGAGAGTCAAAAGAGGTGGTGTCAACATTGTATAAGAATTTAGTGAGGGCCACATCTAGAATATTGTGTGCAGTTTTTGGTCACCACAACTTAGGAAGGACATAGATGCCACAGAGAGGGTTCAGCGCAGTGCTACTAGATTGATTCCAGGCCGAGCTAGACTCAGCTATGAGAGCGGCTGAAGGAGACGGGGCTTTACACACGGGAAAGGAGGCGGTTACGAGGTGACATGATGGAGATGTTTAAGATAATGAGTATAGACAAAATAAGTGCAGATGAATTATTCAGCAAAGAAGACAATGATAGGACCAGGGGCCATAGCCTGAGAGTAAAGAAGAGAGTTAAGACAGTAGTAAAGCAGGGGTCTTTCACTCAGAGAGTAGTTAATGCATGGAATGGTCTTCCTGGAAAGGTAGTGGCAGCGGACACAATAGACAAGTTTAAATTGGAATTGGATAGGTACCTGGAAGTATTGGAGGTAGAGGGGTATAGGGATCTTGGTAGGACTTTTAGGTAGCTTGAGCATGGATGGGTGATTGTGTGCATGTGTGTGGAGTATTGGCTGTGTGGGTCTCACCAAGGGATGGTGTGTTTCTGACCCAAGAACCGCCTTCGCCCACTCCCCTCCTTCCCCGGAAAGGACAAAAAAATATATACAGGCGCAATACCCCTGGTATACCTGGTAGTGGCTGGATAAGATAACCAGGGAACCACTTGTAGGCATGGATGACCAACAAAATATGTAACAGAGAAGAAAATCAATACCTCTGGATTTGATTTTTCTTTTTAATGCCGTGAACAAACTTTGGTACATCACGGGTGATGAAGGTTACGGTCAAATTTCATCAGAATGTCATGTGTAGTTTCTGAGAAGAAAGCAAATACCTATTTTGGGGAGCAACCCCCATAGACTCCCTTAAGGATCGATTTTTTTTTTAATGCCATGAACAAACTTTGGTACATATACGGTGATGAACGTTGTGGTAAAGTTTCATCAAAACCATTTGTGTAGTTTTAGAGAAGTTGCAAGTATTTGTGGACATATAGACGGATGGACAATGTGCCATCCCATAAGCTCCCCGGAACTATGTTCCAGGTGAGCGAAGAAAAAAAAAGAAAAAATAACATTTTTTTCTATTTTTTTTTTCATTACCTCCACCACCAAAGGTGAAGGTGGTTATGTTTTCACCAATTTTTGTCTGTTTATCTATGTTTGTGTACAGAATATCTCAAAAAGTTATGGATGGATTCAGATGAAACTTGGTGGACAGGTTGGGTGTGTGACAAGGAAGAAGTGATTCGATTTTGGTGCAGATCTGTATCCGGATCCAACGACTAGACTTCTTTAAGCGATTCTTCACCATTGAGTGATCAGGCTAAAAATGATGTATCGCACGATATCTCAAAGTTGTGGACGGATTCAGACGAAACTTGGTGGACAGGTTGGGTGTGTCGCAAGGACGATTTGATTTGATTTTGGTGTTGGTCCGAATCCGGATCCGGATATGAGAATTGTTTAATTTTTAAAGTGATTCTTCACCATTGAGAGATAGGGCCAAAAACGATATAGTACTGTATAGCATGATATTTAAAAAATGTATTGGGCCTGATATGTTCTCATGGATCAGGCATTACGTGGCGGAGGTACGCGCTCGACGGAGTGTCCTTCTAGTTTTTATATAAATTGGTTTGGCCTTGATGTGGCGCAGGCACGATGGCCCGAATGGCTTCCTCCTGTGTCTAGCGTGTGTGTGTGTGTGTGTGTGTGTGTGTGTGTGTGTGTGTCTACTGCAGCCTGCCTGTCATTGGTGTGAGACTTTTTCCAGCAAAGAGTGGAGACATCTGCGAAGTTATATTGAGTATTTTCCAAGGACACAGATAATTGATACAAAAGAGAAACAAGTTAAGTCCCAGGACATTGCCTTGAAGAAAACAAACCCCCAGAGTTCAGGCAGCTGATAGGAAGACAGTGAGAGCTTCGCAGTACAGTGCTTATGAGCAATAATTCACCAGCCGGTCAAGGAGAGGACTCCAAGATGGAATGTTTTGCAAGCAATGCTAGATGCTCGACTGTGCCAAATGCAAGGGAATTGGGATATTTCCAGAGACTGCTCTGACCTGCTTGAGGCTCAAAGCATACAACCATTGCCAAGGTAGCAGGAGCACTTCGAGGATGGAGTGGCCAGGATGTGAGTTTAATTTACGATGGTATTTTAGAGCCAAACTAAACATCTCCCATTAACTCAGAAATTGTCCTCAGAGTATTTTCTTATGTAATGGCAGTCCACCTTAATAATGTAGAACAAATGCAGGTATCATATCGACACATCCTTTGTTCTCGGCTGGCTTTTCTTGCATGCTTAGCTTGCTTACAAAGTGATTCAGTCTTCTTTTGTATGTGTAATATCACTGACCAAACCTGCCAGCATTGTAGCATGGTTGAAACAAGTAAACAATATTTTTCCAAGCATGTACAATGTACATGTTCCATCTGAATAAGTACGTTTCTGTAAAATGTTTTAACCTCTGCAAATGCTATTAACACAAGATTAAAAATAAAACGTGGACACAAAATAAACTAGAACAGTACTCGGAAAAGCGCATACCTTCACCAGGCTGAACAGTTTACATTTTGTAGCCCACCGATAGGCCGGGTCTGCATCCGTACCTTAACCAAAATCTAATTGGCTTGTTCTTGTCACCTCCCCAAATCATCCACCAAGTTTCCATCCGAATCTGTCCGCAACTTTTTGAAATATCATGCTATATATCGGTTTTGGACCTATCTCCCAATGGTGAAGAATCACTTAAAAAATTCTCGTATTCGGATCCGGATCTTCGCCAAAATCTAATCAATTCATCCTTGTCACACACCCAACATGTCCACCCATTTCATCCAAATCCGTCCATAATTTTTTGAGATATCCTACTCACAAACAGTCAGACAGACAAACAAGGGTAAAAACATAACCTCCATCCACTTTCAGTGGTGGAGGTAATGAGGGATATTAAAGACCGCAAAACTCAACAAAAATACAAATAAAAACGATATGAAAATCTGGAAGAATGGTTCCATGTTGGACCACAAGAGGAATAAAACAAAAGCAGACAAAGAGCAGACGGAACGCTGCACTGCAGGTCTCACCTTATTCAGGTTTGTCTGCAGCGGGTGCACCTGGTATAGTATGAGGCACAGTTTGTTGTGGTGTACGTAAAAGTTCACCAACACATCAGAGGGCAGTGGTGGATTGAACATTTTCTAAAGGAAATCGGGAAATGTTAATATCAGCAAAATAAATAAGAGGGAAACTGGACAACTATCAATAGAGTGCAATAAGTTATCGATCATATAACAGGTGTACACTGGTTTAAAAAATAAAACGGTCGGCAACAAAGGTAATGGAGATTTTAAAAAAGAAAAAAAAAGAAAAAGACTTTTGAAAGAATAGCAGCAAAAATAAAAAGGAAACAGAAAATGTATGGATGAAAATAAATTAATGAAATGAAAGAAAAAAGGAATCAATGAGAACTTTCAAGGATGAATAAACATCATGCAGTTAAACTGGCATCCCAGTCTGCTTGTATATTCAAACACTTCAGCAGGTTCTAATGGTATCTCCCACAAATTCAGTTTTGATTAAATAAAACAGCAATGCAGTCTTAACAAAATATAGCATAATATTAGATCACTGTAATGAAAACATACAATGTCAGCACTGCCAAGCTGAAAACTCAGGGTCATGACATGTCAATTCTGCTGAGGTGAGAATTTTCAGTGGAACTTCAGGAGCCAGGGATGGGGGAATAAATAATAGACACACCGCAATCATGTCTCTTCCCGCCAACATTTCAAGCAAGTGGTGCACCCCATCTCACGTCATTCCCATCCCTACACCTCGAGATCTTTTCAACCTGAATTAACCCCCTCCCTCTACCACCGAACCGTATTATAGCAGGTTGCTGCATTTTCTCACCTCTTCTCCACTATCCCATATTTTCATGTCGTTTTCCCTCACTTATTGTCTAACTGTGTGCCCACTGCGCAGCAAATTGTAATTTTAGCCTCATTTTCATAGAAAACAAAAACACAAAACAATCGACATCCCAAAGCATGCTATCCCACTTTGCATTCCCATTGGATCACTTAGCTAGTGACGCTGGGATCCCAAGTTTACATCCAATGTGACCTACCACTATTAAATAAATTACAAGTCAACAATGTTTCTATTCTTTTTTTTCCCCAGATATCACATTTCCTAAGTGTGCAGAAAACAAGCTTTAAACTGATACCAAACACGACGACAGCATGTATGGTTCTGGAGCTATGGCACAAATAAGATGAAAGCTGTCTGAAAGATGAAACCGAACAATCAAGTGTTAAAGATAAACCAGCATCAGTGGGGTAATGCTTGGAGCGTCACCTCTGAGTCTGGTAGGTTGGGGGTTCAAGCTCCAGCTGAGTCAGACCAAAAAATTTAAAAATGGTACATGGTGCTTCCTTGCTTGACACTCAGCATTTAAAAAACAGGACAGAGTACAGACAAACACCCATAAGTCAGAAATAATAGCACAGTCTTCAATCAGCCTAATGGCCTCCTTCTTCGAAGTTCCTTGTAAGAGAACTGGTATTATACTGCAATTTGAGACTTGTTTGGGCTATTTGAAAGGCAGATGTTTTAATAAAAGTTGACATATTTAAAGAAGGTCCTCCACAATTTCAGTGAAAAAAAAATAAAATGTCAACTTTCCAATTAGTTTAATTGTGTGTCGAGCACAATGGCTATTTGGGGTGGACTTTTTGGCTGAGTTCTTTGAAATTTCTCCACAAGTCACCACGTCACATGAATATTACTAATCGATATTTGAATTACTGCAGATGAAACCGATTGCTCAGGTTTGTGTGTACTGTAAGAAACTAATCTTAATTAACTAGTAAAACTGACTTTTACTGCTTGCTTTATCATCAATGATATTACATTTTCACTCCATTTCATCTTAAACGTTATTTGTATTTTTTAACGAACATTTATAAATTCACAGAAGAGAACATAACATGTAAAAAAGATCCATAATTTCCTCCATCATTGCCACTATCTTTAGCGCACAGTTGCTAGTCTTCTTCGTTCGTATGCAGCAGAAGGCTGCGTGGCAGCATAACCGGCTGAGGGTGCAGCCATGCTGCTGATGCACAGTCCTATGCTGGTTGGGGCAGGAATTTGGAATTCGTTCATTTTGCCGGCAATAGCTCGCCAACTCTTCACAAAGGACACCATGGGATCGTTAACGTCCACCAACGAATGCTGGCTGATGGGACACCTGTTTTAACGTCCATACGTGGGACGGCACAAACATTGATGAATCACCCTACCTGTGAAACACCAGGATGACAGTTTATAGCTGGGTCAGGATTTAAACCCAGGCTAGAGAACTTAGAGGTGATGAAACAGAAGACCAAGAAGGAACCCACAGAAGTAAAAAGCAAAGCTGGAGTCATCAGGAGGAACCTGGATAGGATTCGGGTTTCAGCCGCTACTCCACAACCCTCAAACCCATCCAGGTGCAGCCAAGTGAGCCTTACAGAAAATTTTCAGCAAGAATTCACTTCTCCTGAGAGAGATAGATAACAAAAGAGAGGAATAGAGAGTGAAAGAGATGAAAGAAGAAAAAGCAAGAATTAGAATGAATAAAGAGAATTATGAAAAAAAAAAAAATAGAAAAATGTGAAAGAACAAAGAACAAAAAATGTCGGAAAGAAAGATAAATTTCAGCAGTTACTCCTCAGGCTCAAACGCAGCAACATGTACAAGCTACCAGAGGTCTGTCAGCAGGGAAGCACAGTCCACACAGCATCAGGATATGGTACAAACATAATGAAATGGAAGACCAAGAAGGAACCTGAAGAAGTAAAGAGGAAAGATTGAGTCATCAGGAGGAACCTGGATTGGATTCGGGTTTCAGCAGCTACTCAACTACCCTCAAACCCAAACCCATGAGTGTACATGGAGTCCCTGTATAGGAAAGTTGTGACATGACGTGTCCGGTAAATTCTGGTCACGTGGTCCGTGTATGCCATTTCGTTTCCATTCACTGCGAACTACCAATATTCATCGCTTCCGTTATTTGTGCATCAGAAAACGCTGGATACTTCTCAAGAATCATATGGTTATATTTTTTCAAAATGGGAGGATGCTGTGCCTTTGGGTGCACCAATCAATCAACGAAGGGTTTCAAAATGTATCGATTCCCTGCAGATGCCAGAAAGAAAAAGAATGGGGAAAATAAAGTTTGTCGTCTGAGATGGAAACCGACTTCAGGCTCGTTTCTGTGCCAGATAAGTTGTATCCCCGTGTGTGTACATTTGTGTGTGGTGCTGTAATCATAGTGTAGTCGATAATGGGGCATAACTTGAAAAACAGACAAAGCGTTATCGAAACATCTATCGATAATTTATGACATATCAATAATATCCTGGCAAAGTTGCTTAGAAGTAAACACATCACTCGTGTGTCTGTATGATGTAAGTTTACTTATTTATTCCAATTTGTCCAAGTGTTGTAGTTGATATTGGTTAATAACATGTCATGGTCCATGACATGGTTAATGAGACATTTGATGGGAATAGAAAATAATTAAGGATTACATGCAATGCACATTTTCAGCACATGTGAAGGATTACATGCAATGCACATTTTCAGCACATGTGAAGGATTACATGCAATGCACGTTTTCAGTGATACGGTACTTGTGTTAAAATAAATGAGAGTTGGAAAGAAATAGCCCCTTCACTTTTTGCTCATCTCCACTTTAATGCAGCCTTCTTTGTTGTTTCTAAATTCCTTCTTTCCTGTTCGTTTGATTGCAAAGAAAAACTTTCCCTATCCATATCTTCTCAAGGGGCTGGCAGGATGGCCTGGAGGTACGCACACTCGTCTTGGCCATTTAGCCTGGGTTTGAATCACAATGCAGCTACAAACTGCCATTCCGGTGTTTCACAGGCAGGTTTAGATCATCATTAAGGTTTATACCGTCCCCCGAATGGACGTGAAGCCAGGTGTCTCGTCCACCATCCTTAGTTGGTGGATGTTAAAGATCCTACAGTGTCCTTCACCAAGACAGGTGAGTTATAGCCGGCATTCTGGTCAAATTGCAAATTCCTGCCCTGACTAACTGCTGGGAAGGCAATGGCAAACCACCCAGTGTCATCCTTGCCAAGCATCCAAGGACCTGCCTTCACTTCAAGCAGAGCACACAATCAATCTTCTCAAGCTCTTTTTCTTTTTTCACTCATCATTTATACATTTTCTAATTCTCCAATCTCTTGATAGGGTGTGCATCTGGCGTGGATATTGTTCCTCCATTTCTCTCTTCCACTTCTTTCAAATTTTTGCATTGTCATTACCGATGTGCTTCTTCCACTCACTCACTCTGTACACCTCTAATTAGGCAATCAGTGTGAACCTTTAACTCATGCATTACATTTAATTTTTCCATGGTTTCTGCGACATGTTTTAAGGTGAAATCAATCCTGTCTGAGTGTATGCTTATTCTAACATGTTGGAAGAACAACAAAAAAAGTATCAAGTAATATAATCTTCCTTTTGTCGTCTTCATTGTCTAGCCTGGGTCTAGCCTGGGCTGTCTAGCCTGGGTTTAAATCCTGACCCAGCTTTGAATTATCATCCTGGTGTTTCACAGGTAGGGTGATTCATCAATGTTTGTGCCGTCCCACGTATGCATGTTAAACAGCTGTCCCATCAGCCAGCATTCATTGGTGGACGTTAAAGATCCCATGGTGTGCATGGCTAATGCCGGCAACATGAACGAATTCCAAATTCCTGCCCGAACCAGCATAGGGCGGTTAGTGTATCAGCAGCATGGCTGCACCCTCAGAGGAAGACAGTTTGATTAGAAAATGGACACATTACGCTTCACGCACAATGGGCACAGGTTCGGTGTACCATGCTCGATGTAAACAAAATGACTTCTAATTGCAAGTTGTGGAGACTTAGTATATGGGGACCCTAGTGTGCGTACCTCTAAGCCATCCTGTCAGCCCGCAGTTAGCATATGTCAATATGAGCATTTCCATTATTAACACAAAAGAGATGAAACATTTTGTCGGTGTCACTTCTGTCAATGCTACTTTCACTGTCAGATGGCAAGGAATGAACAAATTGATCGGCAATCAAACCAAGCTGTCTCCCGTCCATGGAACAACTTCTGACCTCATTCAGGATAGATTTGTCGGTATCAAATAAATAGTCCTTCAGTCTCAACAACACAGCACTTTTTCATTCCACCTAAATAGTCTTCGCGGAGAAAACATCAAAATATATTTGTGAGGAAAACAATTCATGCAGTGGGGCTCACTTTGGACGAGACACTCATGCTCTGCAACACTCGACTACTGTTGGCAAATTGGCAGTAGCTATTCAAGAATGGTGATGACATCCCTTGCCACAAGTTAAATTTGGTTCGGGCATTTCCTGTGGCACTATGGATTAACCATTAAACTACCCCAACAACATTCCTGACTCAGTATATGTGGATGAATAACCTGCAAATTTGGAGCGAAACATGCCCGTCTCCAGGGGTGCTTATTATCAGCACAACCGTTTGCCATTACTCCCGATTAATCAAGCTAAAAAGTAATGCCAATAAAGTAGACAAGTTTCACTGGACCACTTGAAAATATAATTTTTCCGACGACTTATATTTTAGCCTGTACTAAAAACAAGCTCCGTCCAACTTCAGACCCATTTCATGGCAGGTCACTGGTATTGTGTTGATATGTCCATTGTCAATACCACTTCTGGTTAAACTAACAAAATTGGGGCTGAATGCACACCTCAACTCATTTATTCCTCTCTTCTCCCATCTATAGAACTGCCTTGGAGAGGCCATTCTTTCCCACTCTTCTCTCCAGAGCCTCAAGCAGGAAGTGCACCGCCACCTCACGTCATCCTCCATCGTGACCCACGATCTTTATTACTCCCATTAACCATACCCAACTCAACCGTCTCATTGGTAGTTTCAATGTTTTCTCCCCTTCTCTCTCACTCTGTCCCTCATCCTTTCCTGTTTGTTATTCCCTTACTCATTGTGCCCAATTGTTTCCCAAAGACCCCACTGCCAATTTGACCTTGCTCTTCCATAAGCCTCATTCATGTAGAGAGGGGGAAAAAAACAAACTGCGGCTTCCCGTCGTCTTTCTCTTGTATGTGATGCATGCAAAGGCTCTTCCATGAACAGAATGCTGAGAGATTGGAAATACAAACTGTGGTCCAGAAATGGCAAAATTAACATTATAATATCAAATAAGCACCTGGACAAAGAATACTTATTCATTTATTAAATGACTGATCAGAGAGGCTAGAAAAGCAATAATTATTTTGAATATCACCGCTTTGAAAGACGGCGTGCTTTGAAAACTGACCGCCCCGTTGGTGTTGACCAAGTCTGGCAGAGTCATAGCAGCTGGGATGGTAAGGCGATTTCGTGCTCGATTCAGCTGCTGCAGCACTGACTCCATGAGCTGGGGATAAAATCAAATTGCAATAATTTTCCAAATTGACAACCAATGATCACGAGTGTAAAAGAACCAATGTCCAAAATGAAAAACTTTGGGATGGTCCTCATTTCAGAATACTGTACAGTAGGACCCCAACATTCGCAAGGGATACGTTCCTGAAAAATGTTGCAAATGTGGGGGTATGGTTTCAATGGGAAAAATGGGGCTAGGTGCCCGGCGGTTCGCGATTCATTAAGGAAAAATCAAATATCATGTGAAAAACTCGAATATTCCTGCGAAAATGCGAAGCACAGGGCCACGAATGTAGAAGCACGTCAGGAAGAAAAAAAAACAACTGCGAATGAGACTGCGAAAAACCGCGAATACACTTACAGGGCTGAATATAGAAGCAGGTCACATTTCATGAACCACCAATACACAGGATCCGAATGTAATCAAAAGTATTACGAGGACCAGTCAATAAGTAACATTAAAATATTTTTCACAAATTGTTAATTGCATGTAACTGTGTAACAACTGTGTTATTTTTCAACATAATCTTCATTGCATTCAATGCATTTTTCCAGTGCTTTACTAAGGCCTGGATTCCTCTAGAAAAAAATATATTTTAGCTGCTTGTGTAGGCATTCATGCACCACCTCTTGGACCTTTTCGTCGGATTGGAAAGTGGTTCCACCAAGCGCCTCTAAGTGGCCCAAAGATGTGATAATCCGAAGGGGCGATTAGGGTGGATGAGGAAGACACTCAAAATGCATGTCCTCCATTGTTGCAGCTGTTGTGTGGGCAGTATGGGGCAGAGCATTATCATGCTGCAGCAAAACACTGGTAGTGAGTAGTCCATGATGTTTTGATCTGATTGCTGTTTCAGATGACTTTTAAGGAGATCACTGTATGATGCACTGGTGACTGTGGTCCATCTGGGCATGTAATGCTCTACAAGTGGGCCTTGGCTATCCCAGAAGAGCATCAGCATTACTTTTCTAGCGGACGGCTGTATGCAGAATTATTTGGCCTTCGGTGAAGATGAATGGTGCCACTCTTTGCTTGCCCTCTTCGTTTCTGGCTGAAAGTAATGGACCCAGCTTTCATCCCCAGTCACTATGCGCTGTAAGGAAGCGTCGCCTTCTGTTTCGTAACGTTGCAGAAGTTCTTCACATGTGTCCACTCGCCGTTCTTTCAGTTCAGGTGTGAGTTGTCTCGGCACCCACCTTGCAGAGACGTTGCGGAACCCCAAGCACGTTGTGAATATGTATGCTGAACCACCGCTAATGTTCAATTCGGAGACAACTTCATCCAGCATAATGCGACGGTTTTCCCTTAGCACGCGCTCAATTATTGCAACCATTTCTGGTGCGTCGGCTGTCTGAGGCGGCCCAAGCGAGCAACGTCTGCCACACTGACACTCCACTTTTTAAACTTCCTGTCCCAGTCGTACACCTGCTGCAGTGATAAACATGCGCCACCATATTGCATCTTCATTCTGCGATGGATTTCACTGGGATTCACACCCTCACTTCCCAAGAAACGGATGACAGAACGTTGCTCCTCCCTGGTGCATGCTTCTAAGGGAGCCGCTATCTTGGAACTGCTTTACTAACATCATATGCTTCATGTTGCCAGATCTAAAACAGGCAAAACATGACTCTTACCCATAAATATAGCATGTCGTCTACAACTACACACATTACATTCTCAAATTTATATCACCATTTTAAGGTTACTTATTCACTGCCCCTCGTACATAGGACCTTTGAGCCAAAGCAGAGTTCATACCTTGTTGACCTCCGCTCCACTGTGAAAAATGTACTTTTTGTCACGACTAGATACCAGCTGCAGAGCAAGGTGCAAATGATTGCCTGCATCTTGAATCTGGAATGAATAAGGCACAAGGGAAACTATCCCACTTTTCCCTCAGTACTCACGAATAAGGACCACATACAAAGCAGGTTTTTCATTCATTTACAAACCTGTTACACATCTTGTATAGTTTCTTTAAAAAATGATTTTTAATAATTTTTTGCTTTGTTTGCATATAATCAAAAAAAAAAAATTCAGTTTTCATGAATTTCCCAAGTGATCCTCATCTAATTTTAGTCCGCCTGCTGTCATGTCAGCAAGACAACACCGATCTGCTGTATACTGTGAAATAAAATGATTGCAAGCAAAAGGTAAATTATATGAATGTAATGTAATGTAATGCAATGCAAGTATGTATGTGTATATATGTATACATACACTCGTATATATGATTGGGGTGGTTGGGATTACATATTATTAAAGAAGAAGGTGCTTTAAAGAAGAAGAAGAAAAAGATGAAGGAGACAATCCATTGTGCCTGATGAAGCCGGCGAAACGTTGCCCTGAGACCGGGTCTGCTCTCGCTCTCTTACTCAAATTAGCGGAGTCGATCTAGTGTTTTACTTTTGGTTAGAAACGCTTTCTTCGTTTAAAAAAAAAGATATACTGTATATATATGTTGAGACACCAGGGAGGGGATATCGCTTGTTTCTCCCCGGACTCGCCGGGAATATAAGCCGTCGCACACGGATAAGTTTGTGTCGCGGCAGGTCACTAAATCGACCGCGAATGCCAATAATTTAACCACGTGACCCAGTGTCCTCCATCTGAAGACCGTTTAACTGGGCACATGCAGGCAGGCGGCTTATAGGGGAATCGCACCCTCTATGCGGACTTGCGTTACTTACTGGATCAGGAGCAGCTGAGCGAAACTGCCAAGTACGCACCAGCTAATAAGCAGATTTTTGGGGAATAACTTCCCGGCTAGACTCATGTGCGGGCCATGCTGGACCAAGAGAGGGAAAGACGAAAACGAGCTGGGTACATTTATAAGAAAGCAAATATATTACAAGAAGGCGAGGAAAATTATGTGGCACAGTAATGGGCTTAGTCGCAAAGATGTACAGCAGGGGAAAGCAAGGAATTTGTGGGTGCGACAAAAAAATTACAGATATTCACAAAAGAAGAAACTTTAAACTTATAAACCCCGATAAACTTATACAGCCTTATCTTGTGCAATCTCTCTCACACACACACACACACAGAAATTAGAGGTAGCCCAGAAAGAGGAGAGGCAGTTGAGGTGTAGCGACCTCATGGTAACTGACGCAGTCAACGGATCGGCGCAACCCAATCGGTTATGAATAGGGGAAGGGAGGAAAACTGGGGATGTCTACGGTGTGGGAGTGGGAGGTGCAAATGCAGTGCAGCGTGTTGTGTGGCATGGTGTAAGAAGGTGTGAGGTGCAAATTATTGTGCATCCTCAGTGGATGATACATAGATGGGAGAAAATGGGAGAAAATATGCACGAGACTTAACGGAGATGTGTGAAAGGTCTGTAAATGTGAATATTGGCTGCTGAATGCAGCCAAAACTGAGCGTCGATGACCCAAGTTTGATCCCGGCCCATACTGGCAATAGTTCGCTCCACCCCGCTTGGCTGCTCCACCCTCTCTGCTTGGTTGCGCTAGAAAGTGACGAGATTCCGCTTGGACACTGAACAGAGGAGAGATATTGTAAGACCGCCTCACGGAGCCGGGACAAAGAAGAGAGATCAAGCTAAATTGCTCCCACTGCCGCCTTGTGTTGTTTTTATGGAGCCTTAGTGAGGGAGGAGCCAAAAACCCATTTCAAATGATCCTGTAGGCGCTCCAGAGCTCCCCCATTGGCGCATTGCTGTCGCCCTGCACTGTAGCCACACCCCGCAAGGCTTCAGAATCGAAAATGGCTTCAAGTTGCTCTTGAGCTTGGCAACGCGACAGAGCTCCATAATTAACATCAGGTGAGGGTCTTCGGGAGCACTCTCTGGACCCAAACGTGCGCTGGACTCCATTTGAACGTGGTTATTTGGGGAAACCACAGAGAAACAGAGGGAAACTATCAGCACGTCCTCAAATGAACCCCAGCGCATGCCTGCGTTTCGAGTTGCACGCCAAAACACCCCAATTTGTTATTGTCCTCATTCATTCGTCACCCTCAGAGACCATGGTGAGCGTCAAAGGGGGTTGATGGCGGTTGCAGTGGTTATAGGGAGGTGAGGGAAGCGTTGTGGCAAATAGATTGGGGTAGTTGATCGTAGTTGTGGCATTTGTGAAGGCATTGGACGTAGGTTGTTGTGGGGATTTTTAGAAGGCATTTGGAGTGGTTATGGTGAGCATTGTAGCGTTGTGGTGAGCATAATAAGGGTCTGAGGTGAGGTTCTGGTTCTGGCATCAGTTGAGTTCTGGCATGCAGTTTGAACAGAAAATGGCACGCGCATTTGCAAATGAGCTTCCGCTGTATCTTCTCGCATTCCTGGTATCGTTAACTATTCTGCATACATACTTGAATGGTTTGTGTATGAGATAAAGGGAAGTAGAGATGAAATAATTTAGGATTGAAGACCCAACTGAAAGCCCCTACGCAATGCATCTTTCCCCATTTACCCACTAGACATATGGAAAGGGCCAACTACACAAATACGAATGAGATAACTGTCTTAAGATTGCTACATGATGGGTGCCATTGCCTCGGAGTGCCGGTTTTACAGAAGGTTAACAATATATATATATATATATATATATATATATATATATATATATATATATATATATATATATATATATATAAGCAGCTGTCGAAAAGGTTGCAAGCAAAAAAAACGAAAAACAAATACTCAACAACAATGTTTCAAGTCGTTATTATTTAATGTTAATTGTAGATTTCTTGTCTCCCCGTGGCAACCATGCTGTGAACAACTGTTTTGCGCACGTACGCTGTCCAAGACTTGCATCAATTTTGAATTTACGATGATCCAATATTCCTTAAATTGCCAATGTCAATCTGAGATTTCCTTCCATACCTTGTGCGTGAGTGGGCTTTTGGGGATCATGTACGAGGGTGTGGGGTTTTTTTTTTGACAACAATATACCCTAAATGACAAACAATGTGGATTTTATAGCTGAAGTGTTGGAACCTGTAGGAAAAAACAAACAAAAGATTGAATAATCACAAACTCTCATTAAGCTGGCTGAACAACATAACAGCAATACATTGATGGCCAGTGAGTGCAAGTCTGCATACAGAGCTACTTTCATATCGCTCATTCATTCTCAGATCTACTATAATACGTCGATCTCAAGGAGGCTCTGCATTTTAAATGCTTAGGATTTGTTAATACAGCTTGCCCACTCATGGGAATGAGGTGGGGTGGGGGGGGGGGATGTTGAGCCAATAGGGTATGGTGTGTGAGGGAAACTCAGATCGCCATTGGCAATTTAAGGAATATTTCACCATCCTAAATTAAAAATTGATGAAAATCAGACAACATACGTGAGCAAAAGAGATGTTCATAGCATGGTCGTGAGTAGGGAAGTCTACAATTAGCATTAAACAATAACTACTTGAAACATTGCTTGTTGAGTATTTATTTTACCCCTTTGCTTTCAATCTTTTCAACGGCTTATTGATATATATATATATATTGTTAAGCGGTGAAGTCGCTTCCATATTTGGCCATGTCCTTCCTTCCATCCATAATGAAGAAGAATAACCTAACACACCATGTTTAATTTTAAAGGGTTCTGAAGGATAATTCCAAAGGGTTCAAAAGAGTTTCGCTTGTTTCTAGGCTTTGCCTATTTCATATTAAAAATGTCAAGCTGAATCGCTTCCTTCGGACACGGGTGCAATTTTTAAAAATACAATCAACAATGAGCTGCTATACTCTATTTCCCAGCATATGAGCCTGGTGTGGCTTAGTGGTGAAGGTGGTGGCTTGGGATCCTTGGGGTCCTGAGTTCGAGCCCCACTGGCTGCTGAGTTAGCATTAGGGAGGTTAACTCAGCCTGTCATCCTTCTGAAGGTCGGCGAAATGAGCACCAGTATACTGGTAATTATCCCTGCAAGGTCGAAGGCGACTAAAGGGTTGGCGTCAGGAAGGGCATCCGGCCGTAAAAAACATTTGCCACAAGAAAGGGTACCATGATTGGAGCCCCCAAAAAGCTGACCCCTGCTCAGGGATAAAGGCTTTCAAATGGTGTGATGACGACTATTTCCCAGCATACAGCATTTACCTAAGTATTCTTTTAAAGACTAAGCATCATTGTTAAATCCAGCATAAAGCACACTTGCTCGCCTCAGTATTCTTTGTGTGGAAACCTGCCATCTCACATCAATGCTCTTATGCCTTGAAATCAAATCCCAAACTTTGTGAAAATTATTTGTTCACAAAGCTAACCATTTGTCTTGATTAAGTCATCAGATTCTGGTTCAAGACTTCCTCAAATCTCCAAGCAACAACACAAATGCAAAGAATTCCGTAATGGTGAATTTGTGCTCAAACCTGTTGCATTTTCCACCTCTTATCTTCTCGAAAGAATGTGTGAAGAGGCTGGCTCTGCTTCGACAACTTCATGTGAAGGTCCTATATTATAGGAAGCAGATAAACAAACAACTTGAGGAAAGCTTGAATTGGATTGAATATATATATATATATATATATATATATATATATATATATATATATATATATATATCAAACCAACTTACAAAATAGACTAGTAGAATAAATTTCATCTTGCTTTGAAAACAGGAAATGAACAATGGCCATTTTGCAGTCGTGAAAGAAAACATCCTCAATGACCAAATTTTATGCATCGGTATGCTACCCACTCACCACTTGGCACAAGGTGTCACCTTGCAGAGTCAGTACACCTTTAACAGCATCGGACCTGGTAAAGAAAATTTTGTTTGTGCAAGCACAGCATAATTGCTCAACTTAAAATTTTACTGGTTCGTGGTCCTAGATGCTCAATATTTTACTTTGATAACAAACAACATGCTTACGGCCAATTACCAAAGGCATAGCAGACCATAGCGAAATAAAAATCAAGCAAAGGTAGAAATCGCGTGGGTGGGTGGGTGGGGATGCTTGTGGGAGGACAAGGGAAAAATTATTCTCCAGCAAGCACACAAACTTGTTTCGGCAGCATGTAAACATGCATAATTTGTGAGCTGACGACACCACAGCACAACACAACAGCACACCAAAAATCACTTGGTTATGGATACAAACGCAACCATGTCAGTTTTGAACAAGCCCCGGCCAGCATGTCAGACTACAGAGTAGCCGCAGGGCTGTACACTACATGGGGCAGCTTTAACAGGTGAAGACCAATTCCACAAAGCATCAGCACAAGTACAGTGACCAAACAGTTATCCCAAGCCAAATGACCTTCAGGTTTCACCCTTGTTGACGCACTGTTAGGATGAGCCTTCAACAAATCTGCAGGGATATGCCTGGTTACAACTGTCATCCATGATCAAATGAAAGACAAAATAGTGAGACAAAATCAGCATTGACTTTATAAACTCAGGAAGGACTTTGTCTCCATTTCTAACTGGGCATTGGGGTAGACCTTTGGCATATGGGACTCAGGTTTACCAATGATTCTGATGATGCCCAACCAAGGGCAAAAATCAGGTCAGAGCCATTACAACTATACCAATGAATGGTCTAAATCACCAACACTGCAACCAGTACTTTGGTCATTACTTTATAGTTTATATAATATATAAAGTTCTTTCTAACCACTGACTGACTGATATTAATGTTCGGTACCTTCGGGGTGACGTTGAAAGCTGAAATTTTGCGTGCCGACGGACATTGAAGCTGGTACACCGGGGTTAAAAAAAACAACAACAAATAATCACAGAACCGTTGGAAAGCATCCGCAAATGAAAATATAAATAAATGAAAAATAATAAATGCAGGTGAGGTGAGCGACCCGAGACAATGGGGAAGCACGCACGGTCAATGATTGTACTTTATCCAGATACTGTACTCCTCCATTGGGACCACACTCTGTGTAGAGCATTGGTGCTGCCAAAGCAGTCTCTTTAGCTATTGGGCACAATCCTGGACGGGTCGCCACTCCGACACAGGATACCAGCAGGCTGACACTCATTTTGCCAACCTTGGAAGGATGACGGGCAGAGTCAACCCCACCTGATATTAATTCAACAGCTGAGCGGGATTTGAACTCAGGATCCGAGGATCCCAAGCCCACCACCATAACCATTAAGCCAACACCAGGCATATACTGTACTCACATTGTAATTGTCCATACTTTATGCATGTACTGTACTCAAATTCAAATGGTACATATATTGAAGATATAAAGCTCATTCTGAACACTCACTGACTGACTGATATAAATGTGCGGTACCTTCCGGGTGACATAGAAAGCTGAAATGTTGCATGCCGATGGACAAAGCCCATACACCGG
>CM068967.1:33716899-33758669 GCA_035128595.1 Eptatretus atami
GTGTAAATAGTAGTTAAACGTGTAAATAAGTTTTGCAACCCACCTGTGTGTTTGTCTTAGCGCCGGCAATTTAGTTAAGTTGTCCGAGTGAGTCTGTTAGTTTAGTTACGTAGCGCACTAGGTTATTTATTATTTGGACATGTATAAAAATGTCGCACTCAGGGAGCCGTAGGTAAAATGTACTAAGGGAAAAAACCTACACCTGCATGGCACACGAAAATTGACGACTCAGGACGAGTCTGTAAAAAGGGGAGGGGGGTAGTGTTACAGATTTGGAAACCTTGTGCTCACAAACAGCCAGAGTCCCTAAGCTTAGTTATTTCGATAAGTATGTGTTTACAGTTAGAATCCCCCCTTTGTCAAATGGGAATTACATGTGTGCGCTACGAATGATTGTATAGTCAGGTTTATTACATCTTTTACAACAACTACCACTACATCCACGACAACAACGGACCGTCTCCTCGCTCCACCGGTCGCCATTGCCCACGTGTTTTTGGCTGAGGGCGTGGGCGGAGCCTCCGTCGCTTCGAGGGCATGGACTGTTTCCTCGCAGCCAATGAGCAAGGGCGAGCAATGACAGCGCCACGCGCCAGCCAGTGACCACGAGTCATCCGACAGCCCCTCGTCCAATCAGGGTTCGAGTGGGAGGAGAAGAGACCCTGCCCACCAAAAGAGGAGTAGAATGGTTGTGAGGAGCAGTGTTCGGCAGACCGGGTGATCGTGAGGACGGCAGAGTGGTTGTGGGAGACGAGAGGACGGCAAACAGGAGGATCGTGGTGATTCTGAGCAGTCTGTCGTCGTGGCAGACGGTCGTGTGTGGTGGTTGGGGCGGTCTGAGACAGTGGTGGTCGTGGTTGAGCGGTCTCGTTCGTGGACTTCGGGTCGTGGGTTCGAGTCCCACCAGTGGTTCGGGTCGGTGTGACCGCACGAGGCGGACAAGGTACTCGGCTAGGCCCCAGCCCTCAGCTCGCCTTCCTCCAAGCTGAAAGGCCAAAAATAGACCCGATTCCATTTCTTTGTGGTGTGGTGTGTGTGTGTGTGTGTGTGTGGTGTGTGTGTGTGTGTGTGTGTGGCGCCGTCCTGTAGTAGCAATTGTTTAAGTGCCTTGTACATTGTAAATTGCATTTCTGATAGTCTGATAAATCTGCTCTGTGTCTCCCCTCCGATTATTATAAAAAACCCGTTAAATGTACCAGCTCATTTTTTGTGCTTTCCTCCATTGGCCTAGCATGTACGTATTGAGAATTAGTAAGGCCGTTTGGCCGGTAAATTGTTCATTTGGTCGGCACAGGCTTGGTAACTTCCGCTGGTTACACCAGATCCAGTCGGTGATAAGCGACTCGATTCGGACAAAGTCGGTCGAGGGGTGTGGTTTTCCCAGTAGTTGGACGACGTGGGTATTTAGGTATATTGACATTAGGCAATTAACCCTACCCCACGCTGTCGAAATATTGGCGACCACGGTCTGCTAAGGGACCGTGAACTCTCGGACTTATCCGAGAGTCACGACCTAAATTCCAGGTGTTCGGTGGGAGACGACTCCCCTGCTCCACCTAGTGGTCGTTTATCGCCACCGAACCCAGGCCCACAACAATATGTCTTGTATTGAACCTTTAGCTCGTTCCCTGTGGAGAGCTGTTCTGCTCCGAGGAATGCTTTTTAGGTTTTTTGTTTCGAATGACAGACTCTTGCAAAGTGACCCTTTTTGCCACATTTGTAGCTGAACACTCGCTAGCTTATGAGCCATCCATCCACAGCGATCACATTTTACTGCGGACCCCTCTTCAAAAGATGAGCACGGGGGTCTGGCGGATATTCAAACTTGTCATCTTGTTCACTGCTCCCTGATCCCGCACTGCTCCGGTATGTTCACGGAGATCCAAAGCGCTATTCTCTGACAATTCCATTGACGAAGCTATATTCAGGGCCTTGTCCAAATCCAACGTTGTTTCCGTCAGCAATCTGCGTTGGATGTGATCGTTC
This sequence comes from Eptatretus atami, assembly GCA_035128595.1. Classification (NCBI taxonomy): domain Eukaryota; kingdom Metazoa; phylum Chordata; class Myxini; order Myxiniformes; family Myxinidae; genus Eptatretus; species Eptatretus atami. Next base: position 33,718,886 of record CM068967.1, read on the forward strand.
GTCACTCCACAGACTAACCGATCCCGTAGCATTTCCTCCGAGATTACCTCCATATTCACACCGTTCAGCCAGTTACATCATCAAAATGGAAGAGAGAACAGGCAGTCTCCAAGGAAAAGAGTTTTACCTCGCCGCCAGATGTTCGGTTCTCCCAGAACCGAAACACGGGGTTACCAGAACGCCGCGCGTTATCCAACAATCTTTTAATCCGACCATCACACACCATGCCTGTCCATACATGCACAGACGCAACATAGCAATACATCACAACCTCTTTAAGGGGGCAACCCTGCCGTAAACTCCCTCCATGCATTAGACCTTCCTCGACCCCAATTTTTTTTACTGCTGTGAACAAACTTTGGACATGCAGTGTGATGAAGGTTGTGGTAAAGTATCATCAAAATCGTACGTTTAGATTCAAAGTTGCAAGTATTTGTGGACGACGACGCACCATCCCATCAGCTCCCCAGAACTAGGATTCAGCCGAGCTAATAATTATAATAATTCTCCGTGAGAACCACTTGCCAGGAGCCACGTTTCAATTTTTTTTTCCCATTGTGCGGTTTTGGAGATGCAGAGGTCCAGTTTTTACTTTTTCCCAACATGGGTGCCACACCACGTGCCCTGTGACGTCATAATTATCATGACAACACTCCACGTGAGAGGTCGCGTGTAGCAATAGACCAGTGCCAGGCAGTTGACGGCGTCTATGTGGACTTCAGCAAAGCGTTTGATGCAGTGCCACATGAGCCACTTCTACGGACACTCGAAAGGCGAGGAATTGGAAAACCATTACTCTCTTGTGTCCGAGATTTTCTTACAGGCCGCAAGCAGCGGGTCTCCATAACTGGTAACTACCATGGGAATAAGTACTGAGCGGTGTACCATACTCAGTTCTGTCCGATTTCTAGTCCACATAGACCTGGCAGATAGTGGGGCTTGAGAACAGAGACTATGTGCTGATGACGTTAAAATATGGTAGGACACCCCTTAAAGCGGAGAGCAATCAATGTTGCAAGACGACCTGCTTCGTCAAGAGATCTGGGCAGACAAGTGGCCGATTCAACAGAAACCCCTAAAATGCAATGTTATGCACATAGACGTGTCGACTTGATAATGTTGCATTGCCGGTTGTGATGGAGGTACTGACCTTGGAGTTTGCACGCAGCGGACACAGTTGCTGACAAAGCAATGCGCCATGGCTGCAAACAGAGCTCAAAGAGTGCTTTTGATGACATTACACCAGATATTTCCCATTATCTATTATATGGGAAGATCACATTTGGTGTGGAAGCCGTTTTTGCAGCATCACAAACTTTGGTACATCACCGGTGTTGAAGGTGGTGGTCAAGTTCAAAATTGTGTGTGTAGTTCCAGAGAAGAGAGCAAATACCTATTTTGGGGTCAAACCTAACCCCTCCCCCCCCAGCACAGATTTTGATGTAGTCAATAAACCTTGTTAGTCATCCGATATGAAATGAAGCTTGTGGCCAAGTTTCATCAAAATCCTACGTTTGGTTCAAGAGATAAAGACTGAAATGCTAACGGACTGACTGAATCACTGACTCACACACTCACCTCCGGACACTGTTTGATCGCATCAGCTCACCTTACTAAAATCCAGGTGAGCTAAAAACGAAGTTACAACTTAGTGTAGTAGATAGTAGAAAAATCGTGCAAATTATGATACAAGCATCAATTTTGGCATTTCTGTTCTCAGGGCTTTCTGATCAAATCTGCCCGATTGGCCATTTGAAATCCAAATTTTGAAAAGAAAAAAAAAACTTCAAAAAAATTTGAAGTCACAGCTGGCTGAAATTCTTGAAGCGCAAGTGAACATCCCAGACAGAGAACAGGGGAGATGCAGTCATCATTGATGGCTCAGCACTTATCAATGCCCTACCTCCACGCACTTCAAAGATATTTGATGACTATGCTAAAGAAGACATCATCCCAAAGGTGGAATCCTATGGTGCCAGGTACGAGAGGGTGGACGTAGTGTTTGATGTGTACAAGAAGTCAAGTCTGAAGTCGAGGCAAGGTCGAAAAGGGGGCAAGGAATCAGAAGAAGAGTGACAGGAACCAGTAAGACCCCAAGTACTGGAAGAGCTTTCTTCGAGATGACAGCAACAAGACTGAGCTTTTCACTTCCTTGCGGAAAAGATGTGTGAAGCACAGACGACAAGCACAGTCATTGTCACAAAAGGAGAAGATGCCATTAGCAACACAAGGAAGTCACTGGATGCTGTGTCTCCATGTTGTCATGAAGAAGCTGACACTCGAATATTTGTACATGCCAGGGATGCAACGACGGATGGTAGCAAGTCCATTATCATTAAGGCCAATGACACGGACTACTAGTCATAGCAATATCTGTACTGCCATCCTTACAGGAACTAGGTCTTGAGAACATGTGGATTGCCTTTGGCCAAGGAGCAAGGCACGATGGATTCCAGTCCATGAGGTAGTTTCTACAATAGGGCCTGAGAAAGCTGAGGGATCCCATACTTCCATGTGTTCACTGGATGTGACGTCATGTCTGCCTTCCGCAGTATAGGGAAGAAAACTGCATGGCTGACTTGGAACATCTTTGATGATGTTTTTGAAACATTCACCAATCTCAGCCAGCATCCAACATTGATTCGTGATCTTGACTTTTTTGAAGTTTTTTTTTTTGTTTTCAAATTTTTCAAAATTTGGATTTTCAAATGGCAATCAGGCAGATTTGATTAGAATCCCTGGAGAACAAATGTGCCAAATTTGATGCTTGTATCATCATTTGCACGATTCCTCTCAAAAATTGCTGTTATCTGCCCCACTAACTGGGGGACTGAAAATATAAACCGGCTGGCAGACTCAGCAGTTTTGGAAGAGCCACGTGTGTACACAAAATCTCGGCTTATGAAAGAGAAAGGTAAAAGGTGTAACGGCAACATATACACAGTGGACACAAGCAAAGGAAAGGAGCAGATAAAAGAGGAGGGGGGGGGCAGGTGTGCTCACAGGTAAGAAGCTACATTTTTCCCCTGCCCACCTCCTCATACTGAGGCATTTTTATTACAAAACCTTAAGGCTTGTGTACAAATGGTTTGCAGAACATTTCTTTACATCCTGTAGTAAAAATGTACACCTCCTTTCATCTAGTCCTACAGAAGATGGAGTCCCTTGATGAAGAATGGAGGAGTAATTATGTCCGAAAAATAATTTCTGCTCATATAATACGCCGAATGGTTTGATGAGCCAGCAATAAAGCTTCAATCAAAACAATACAACATAACATCACATGTTAAGAATTCAAATTCCTCAAAGCCTCGAGAAATTGATACAAATCAGTCCTCCATTAACTGACAATTGATAGAACTTTAGGGCGTACCGGCAAGTTGTCCATGGCCGCGCGGGATTCTAAACGGGGTGGGCATGGAGATGGCATAAATGCAAATGGCATCTTCTGTGATCGAGCCAGCAAGCTGGGAGCAACAATTCACATTTAATGCCACATCTGATACAATTTAATGCTCTAATTCAAAATGTTTGTTCGATATATGTTTCTTTTTGATGCCTCGGGTCCATAATTTGCAAATTAATAGCAGGATTCCGTGTGTGGTTCTTCCTTACCATATTTAAAGGAGAAACAAAAACCAAGACTACAAGAGTCGGGTTGAAAAAACAACAAACGACCATTGAATTGTTGGAATCAACATTTTGTTTCAGGAATAAGCATTTTTCGTTTGTCCCACGTTAATTATATGCACTTTCAATTTCCGTGCCAAACCGATCACACACCTGACAACCCCCATTTGGAAGCGTTTGTGGAATACCTGATATTGACTTAGTGGTTAGGGTGGTGGGCTTGGGATTTTAGGGTCATGGGTTTGATCCCCGCTGGCTGCTGCATTAATACCAAGTGGGGTTGACTCAGCCTGTCGCCATTCTTCCGACGTTGGCAAAATGAGTACCAGTGTACTGGTAATGGGTGCATTGCATCAGCGGTGCCCCTGTACCTGGTAGTAGTGGTGAATCAGCGTTGTTTATAGCCAGTGAAAGCATGAAATCATGCCACCGCAATAAGTGCATTAAAAAAACAAAAACAAACGTGTACCACCCTCATTGTATGTAAAGGATTTTTGCTTTCATGAAAACATAATAGGAAGTTATTTTCGTAACCATCAGTGAAAAGTATACACACACACACCAAAAGGAATCGGTCGTTGTTGGATTGTGTGACGAGTCGATAGGTTCGCTTCCGCCGTCATTTTAGTGAATGCAAATCCACAGCTTTGGAGATAGGCAACATCATGCTGACAGGGGGAGAGGAGTTAGGTGCATGTAAAGGCTACATTAAAAATAAAATGAAAAAGCTTAACAACACAATTTTTTTTTTTAAACTCGTACTCCAATGTAATTTTAACTGATTGATGGACAATTATATGTTAAAGTTTTGCATACAGAAGTGTGTAGAGCTCAAAGTAGGCGTCGGCCTTCAGGCCAATCTTGTCGATTTAAGCGGCACAAACCCAGACAAGCTAAGAGTGAAAGATGGACAGGAAAGGCTTCTTCATATAGCAGAACAAGCAAGGAAGAATGCAATCAGAAAAACCAAGGGGGGGGGGGGAGGTAGGAAGGGGAATGTGAGGGCTTGGGGAGAAAATTGAAAGGCTTACTATTTTTATTGTACATTTGCGATCCAGCGCACATTGTACCCTCAGCATTCGCTGAGACACAGTGATATGCACCAATAGTGTGTATAGGTAGACAGGAACTCCTTGTCTGCTCAAGGAAGCCCAATTAATAATTATGTTACAGATTGTGGTTGGCTTCATGTACCTGGTGGCATTTTGAGGGGTGGGAATCCTGGCATTTGGATGATTCATAAATTTAAGAAACAGGTATTCTATGCTGTATTAATGTTATAGCAAAGGAGGCAGGGTTATAGAGATAGATGTAGTCCAGGAAATATTATACACCACACCTGTATGGCACAGATTACCATCACCAGCTTCAAAAATTTGCAAGGCAAAGCCATTTCCTGAATTGAGAGATATGGACGGATGGAGAGATACAAAGTGGGCAGATGAGGGGAGTTGATAAAAGGGCAGGCATTGGAGAAGAAGGTGGGAAGACAGGCAGGGTGTTCTACCTGCCAGAAAGACATTTACAACATAAAACAAAAACATGATAATGGTGTTAGAGAAAGAACAAGGAAGTAGAAAAGCAAGATTAGGAGCCCAATAGTTTATATAAGCTATAATCACAGGTGGGTAAAATGCAGTCGATGATAAATATCTAATCAAGACAAGAATTTCCATCCCAACCCTTCACCATTTCTATCCCAACCCTTCACCATTTCCATCCCAACCCTTCACTGAATACATGACGACTGGCATGTCATAAACGTGAATATGGCTCACTCAAGGAGTATGCCTCCACAAAGTCACACCATGATTATTTGAGCAAGCGTGCATTTACACCATGTTGTGGCAAACTCTGGTTCTGCCACAATACACAGTACCATTGACGAGCTAATCACAGTGCGCCACAGCTATCTTCGCACAGGCTGCGATGTCCTCTGGTATGTGTCACAGTTCAACCGGCCAACAGCAACACCACACTGCTCCTCCTCTATTCAGATGTGGTCCAAAAATTAACAATCTGAACGAGTGGGCGGGGGTGGGTGGGGGGGGGGGGGGAAACCCAAACCCAAATTCCATTGGTTGCATTGCAGTTCGGCAGGCAAGAGTAGAGAAGTGACAATGAAAACAAAACTGAGAAATGAGTCCTCTTGTTGGTGCATACACGATTCGATATCCTTTCAAAACCACCCAGGATACATTCGCCAGCATATGGGTAATGTCAGAAAATGCTTGGACATAAAGACCAGTCTCCTTTCTCTTTCTCCTCCCAGTAACCACCATTGTACACGGAAGAAATCTCCTTTGTTGCGGCATTCTCGGAGCGCTCAAACCACAACGGTATGTGTGGCTCGCATCTTCGACCTTGTGTAGACCAGAGCAGAAAGTAGAGAAAGGGAGGTGAGGAGGCAGGAAAAGAAAGGTCAGAATATAATGCACAACCCATTTTACTTGGGCATAACTGCAAACACAAAGAATACAACCGGTACCTATAATTAAACAAAACAGACACAAATAAAAAATATATTCCAAAACAAAAAGTGTTCCGTGTGGTAGACTTAAAATAAAGGTACTTGTATGCAGTGCTGAGGACAATGGCTTCAATCCCTGGGTTAGAGATTCCTGCATCCTGCCCTCAACTTACACACATTATGGAAACTAAATTGACATTTCACGAGAAATGTGGAAGTCCACTACCTGCTCCTGTGCTAATGCAGATATTCGTGATGGCCTGCACGTTTTTGATATGCTTTTGTTCGTCTCAAACTAAATTCCGCTCCTTCCTTCCCCCAACCCAAGTACTGCACATTGAGCTCAATTTGAAGCCGTTATGATGACTTAATTCAGTCTGTCCAAGCCCAACCAGCTGTGATGATGGATTGCTCCAATGCTTCGAGGCAAACCTTTCACACATAAAAGGTAAAGTTAAACTGGTGACTTATCGTTACCGGTTCATGACTGTGTCCACCGCAATGAATGGGCACTTGGTAGAGATGATTGAACCGTTTTTGTCACCGAGCACTCACAATCGCTGTCCTCGCACCAGACACAGGTGCGAATAATATTTTTTCAGGATGTTTGACAAAATAACAAATAACATTTTTTAAAAAGGAGGTGGGTTCAAAAAAAGAAGCAGGCAAGGATGATCAACTGGTAATGTATGTATGTATGTATGTATGTATATATATATATTATATAATATATATAATATATATATATATATATATATATATATGTATATTGTTGTGGCCGGGGGTGGTGGCAAGGAACGGCCGCCAGGTGGAGCAGTAGAGCCATCTCCCACCGAACACCCAGAATTGCAGGTCTTAACCTTCAGACACTCTGAGGTCACGGGTCCTTAAGGACGCGTGATGCGCCAATTCTCTGACGGCGTGGGGTAGGGTTATAGCCAAATTTCAATATACCTAAGTACCACGTCATCAAATTACCGGGGAAGTCACCCCTCACGGACTCTGTCGAACCGGGTCGCTCTAGCGACCTCGGTCCGGTGTAACGAGCGGAATTACCAAAGTCCGTCGGTCCAAACGACAACTTACAGCCAATCGGCTTACTGGTTCTCAAGCACGAACCGTGCTGGGTCAATAATAGAAAGCACGACGAGCTGGTACATTGAACAATTGGGGGTTTATTTATAATGGGGCAGGGAGCACAAAGAGCAGAGTTAAAACCGAATAAATGCAATGTACAATGAGCAATCAACACTTATATCAATTCTACTTACAGACTGGCGCCAACACACACACACACACACACAACACACACACACCACACACACCCACAACACACAGCACACACACACACACAACACAACACAACACACACACACACACACACACACACACACACACACCACACGACCCGTCGGGTCTTTATTGGACCCTTCGGCTCGAGAGGGAAGGGAGCTGAGGGTCAAGGTCTGGTTGGGTACCTTTCCACCTCGTGCCGTCACACAGACTCCAACCACACACGGTGGGACTCGAACCCATGACCCGAAATCCACGAGCCCATGATCCTGGCTGCTCGACCACCACCACCACGAGGAGCCCCACAAAAGACCACAGACCACGATCGCAGACGACACAGACGACCGACCAAAAGCAATCGCCACGATGACTCATGTATTCTCCTCTTGACGACCACATCTACCCTTTCCTTTGACGGGGCGAACAGTTCATCTGGCTGGGGCGGAGTTGGCCCTGAGGTGATGAGCCTCCTGATTGGACGGAGCATCTCGGGGGGGGGGGGGGGGTCTCGGGGCGTCTCGGAGGCCGCCCCCCGAAGAGGCTCTGTAGTAGTTTCTGGCACTCTAGCCTCCCATTGGCCGGAGCGTCGGCCTGGCTCTGCCCTTTCGCCCATTGGCTGGAGGAAATGCTCCATGCCCTTCCTCAGAGCGGAGCCTCGATCTGATGCGATGGAGGCTCCGCGCCACCGCTTCAGCCAAAAACACGTGGGCAATGGAGTCGGTGGTGCGAAGAAGTGAAGGGGATTGATGTAAAAAACTAACTCCAAAGAAACTTCGCAGCGCACACATGTAATTCCCGTTAGACATAGGGGATGGGGCCCTAACTATAAGCACATACTTATCGAAATAACTAAGCTTGGGGACTTCTGTCTGTTTGTGTGCAAATGGCTTCCAGATTCGTAATATACATATATAAATAATTTGGCCTAATCTGTGTCTTTAATATCCCAATTCTTGTATTTGAAATGAATAATAATTTTGGCAATGATGACTGCATGAGCCATTTGATGACAGTTCACTGTAAATGGGTAGACCAAGTTGTTCTCTAGGTAGTAGTAGTGGGGTGATGGTATGATAGACACGGTGGGCCAAATGTCCTTTACCTTCATTTAAATCACCTTGCTACCTTCGCCACCGAAGGTGGGCGGAGGTTATGTTTTCACCCCTGTGCTTGTTTGTCTGAGCGGGATATCTCAAAAAATTAAGGACAGATTCTGATCTAACTTGGAGGACAGGTGGAGTGTGTGACAAGGACAAATTTCTTCGATTTTGAAGATCCAGATATGAATCTGGATACAATAATTTTTTTTAATTTCATAGTGATTCTTCACCATTGAGAGATGCGGCCAAAAACTATATACAGCATTATATTGCAAAAACTCGTGGACGGGTTATGACAAATCTTGGTGGATGAGTTGGGTAGGTGACAATAACAATCCAATTAGATTTTGGTGTGTGTCAAGGACGAATGGTCCGGATGCAGATCTGACCCATCATCGGGATACAAAACGTAAATTCTTCAGCCTGGAGGTATGCACTCTTCCGTGTACCGTTGTAATTACCACATTATTTGACATACTTAGCAATTTGATTGTGTTGCTTTGCCTCGGTCCCATATGGTTTATAATTATAAAAGTGTTTCCATTTTAAGAGTGCAGTGACTGGGAGACTATCATGGACCGAGGTGTATACGTCTGTAAGGCAGTATAAATACATGTACAACAGCACAGACAAGGCAACAGCAGCACCAGTTTGAGAAGCAAAAGCCAAACAGAAACATGTGTTGGGTTTTGGGTACAGTGTACACAGGCAAAGCACTATTCAAGCATAAGCACAATAAGGCCGCAGTTATAAACCACAGGACAGTGGGCCGAGTTGAGGAATGGCCGAATAATTCCAACTTTGCGATGATGAAACTGGCATCCTTCTGTAATTTGTCATAAAAACAGAATTCATATCACCATCAATACCAGAAATTCCGAAAAGCACACGGGACCAATCCCACGGTTGAAAAAACAACAAACAAAAAAAAAACACTGGCATCCCATCCCACCAAAGTGTAAAAATAGGTGCAATACCCCTGGGCACTCACCTCCGAGAATAATGATGCCGAGGAGGAAGTCACCGTGGGACAGAATCAGAAGAATGTATAAATAAACCAATGTTATAGCAAATACCTATTTTGGAGGGCAACCCCCCTCCCCACCCCCGTAAATCCCCTTCGACCTCGATTATATAAAATAGCGTGAACAAACGTTGGTACATCACGAGTGATGAAGGTTGTGGCCAAGTTTCATCAACATTGTGTGTGTGGTTTCGGAGAAGAAAGCAAATACATATTTGGGGGGCAAACCCCCATACACCCCCTCAGACCCAATATATATATTTTTTATGTCGTGAACAATCTTTGGTCCATCATGGGTGATGATGATGTTTGTAGTCAAGTTTCATCAGAATTGTGTAGTTTCTGAGAAGAAAGCGAATACCTTTTTTTTGGGGTGGGGGGGGTAGGGAAATCCCTCTCTCCCCGTAAACTCCCTCCATAGACCCACTCAGATCCCAATTTTTTTTAATGCCGTGAACAATCTTTGGTACATCATGGGTGATGAAGGTTGTGGTCGTTTCACTGGAATTGCATGTGTAGTTTCTGAGAAGAAAGCAAATACATATTTTGGGGGGCAACTCCTACAGACCCCCTTCGGGCATGATTTTTTTTTTTTTAATGCCATGAACAAACTTTGGAACATACAGGGTGATGAAGGTTGTGATGAAGTTTCATCAAAATCATATTTGTAGTTTCAGAGAAGTTGTTGCAAGTATTTGTGGACAGACGGACGACACGCCATCCCATAAGTTCCCTGGAAATGTTCCAGGTGAGCTATAAAAATAAAAAATAAAAAAACCATTCCTGCAAAGCGATTTATATACAAATATAAAGATACAAGATGCATGAACAAAATAATTACACTAATATTATGTGCATCCACTGGGGGGCTCCACGATGCATCCTGCGTCTCCGTATACTGTATACATGCGGGGTCTGCATCAAAAGTCGGCATATAGTTTACGGTCCAGAATGCTTCGGCACTAGGATATCACGACATATTGATGCGCCTGTTATTTATGGATCATGCTGTACTTTGAGATAGCACAAGTGTGTCCAAAAGTATTTATGCGACTGTCCAGCCATTCATACTGCACCGTAGTTATTTTAAATGACGGGAATGAGTTTGTGTGCCAATATAAACGATATGCAGGTTTTGTATCAGAGAGAAGGAATACTCATGAGGGGATTCCATTTGGATATGTTAACAACCACAATCTTGTCGGAAAGGCTGCAAGATCTGCTCATCAATGCTAAGGGAGGTGGCACATATATACAGCTCTGGAAAAAAATAAGAGACCACTCGAAACAAATTTTAAATCAGCATCTCTACATGTATGGCAGCCATTTCCATTTCCAGTGTCTGTTGAATTCCAACACAGGCACACCTCATTCAACTTTGTGAGGTACTGATTAGGTGATCACCTGAACCGAATCTTATTAACAAGGAAAAGTATAAAAAACCACTGCTGTGGTCATCACTATCCTCTTGCAATAGGACCAGCTGGATGGCAAAAACAGTGCTCGTGGTACCTCAAAAGTAATTGGAATCAAAAAAATAACTATTGACCATGCCAAAAGAGTTGAAAAGAAAAGTTTTGAGTGAGGAAAAGAAGGGTTCAATTCTGGCTTTACTGGCAGAGGGATACAGTGAGCGTCACGTTGCTTCCATCCTTAAAATTTCAAAGACGGCGGTTCATAAGAACAAGGTCAAGCAGCAGACATTGGGACAACAAAGCTACAGACTGGCAGAGGGCGAAAACGACTTTCCACTGACCGGGATGACATCAAGTGACCTACAAAAGAATGGCAAACGGCAGCTGGGGTGAAGTGCAGGTGAGGACGGTTCGAAACAGGCTCCTAGGGGCAGGGCTGAAGTCGTGCAAAAAATACCCTTCATCAATGCGAAGCAAAGAAGAGCCAGGCTGAAGTTTGCAAAAGACCATAAGGATTGGACCGTAGAGGACTGGAGTAAGGTCATCTTCTCTGACGAGTCCAATTTCAGCTTTGCCCAACACCTGGTCGTCTTATGGTTAGACGGAGACCTGGAGAGGCCGACAAGCTACAGTGTCTCGCACCCACTGTGAAATTTGGTGGAGGATCGTGATGATCTGGGGGTGTTCAGCAGGCTGGAATCGGGCAGATTTGTCTTTGTGAAGGACTCATGAATCAAGCCACGTACAGGTTGTCCTGGAAGAACACTTGCTTCCTTCTGCTCTGACAATGTTCCCCAACTCTGAGGATTGGTTTTTCCAGCAGGACAATGCTCCATGCCACACAGCCAGGTCATCAAGATGTGGATGGAGGACCATCAGATCAAGACCCTGTCATGGCCAGCCCAATCTCCAGACCTGAACCCCATTGAAAACCTCTGGAATGTGATCAAGAGGAAGATGGATGGTCACAAGCCATCAAACAAAGCGAGCTGCTTGAACTTTTGCGCCAGGAGTGGCATAAAGTCACCCAACAGCAAGTGAAAGATTGGTCGAGAGCATGCCAAGACACATGAAAGCTGTGATTGAAAATCAGGGTTATTCCACAAAATATTGATTTCTGAACTCTTCCTAAGTTAAAACATTAGTATGTTGTGTGTTTAAAATGAAATGAACTTGTTTTGTTTGTATATTGAGGTCTGAAAACACTGAATCTTTGTTGTTATTTTGACCAGTTGTCATTTTCTGCAAATAAATGTAAATGTATTTTTATTTGGATTTGGGAGAAACTAGTACGTGCCCGTAAAAAAAAAAAATAAAAAAAAAATAATAATTAAATAAACCACACAGGCCGTTTCTTCGCTCTCACGTGCCCGTACGTGTGCGTGGCCGCGAAGTTCGATATTATTCGCAGTTACGATTATTCGCAATTTAGTTTTAATACCCAATTATTCAATTAGCGCCAAGGTATTTTACCTTTTCGCAATGTCGTGGCAAGGGAAACAAAAAGAGAAGAGAAGAGAGAGAGAAAAAAATTTACTTCCTTGTTCGGAGCATACCAGCACTCTGATGTTACCGAAATTTATACACCGTCTAATATGAAAACGACATACTTGGGCCATTGTGTTTATCTATAAATGAGCATAAGAAATCGAGAAATTATTAGAATACACGAAGTAATCACTCTCCGGAAGCCCGTACGTTGTAACCGTAATGGGGAACGCGGTGTGCTTCCCTTCCCCATCGGCCACGCCCACGCAACAACGTGTCTTGCCATTGGTTTGGTAAATAAATGGCCATAACTTGGGAAGCACTTTGCCGATTAATATCAAACCTTGAAAAGGCACATCCTCAGGTCCCCAGCAATATACCGGCAAGTTTCAATTAGATCGGACCAGTGGTTGTCGAGAAACAGTGGTCACAGCACACACACACACACACAGATTGCTGGAATTATAGATAGATGTTGTCAGTAGTTTATAGAATAAAAACAAAAATGTTCATTTACTCAAACACATACCTATAAATAGTAAAACCAGAAAAACTGATAATTTTGCAGTGGTCTTAATTTTTTCCAGAGCTGTAATATATGTAATATATTATATATATATATATATATATATATATATATATATTATATATAATAATATATATAGTTAGATTTCCAAATTGTTCCTGGACATGTGTCAATTCTGGACTTGCAATAACGAGATTTCTTAACCCCAACATAAAGTTAAACATTTTGTGCGCGCGCGCGCGCACACACACACACACACACACACGAAATGCAAACCTAAAATACATTTTCACTACTGTAGACGTTAAGTCATATAGGAAGCAAATACGATAAAATAAACAATTTTTAAAAGTCTCAAAGAAGATTTAACAAGACAAATAGAAAAAAAAAGTTCATAAAACAACAGATAGTCACGTAGATTGTTTGAACTAGTACCTTCTTGGGCAGCTTCGGCCTCACGGCGGCGGCGGGCCGCTCGTTGCTTTTCCTCGAGGCGTTCCTTTGCAGCGTTCGCTTCATCCCATTTTCCATTTTCCATGAGCCGCTGGTCTGGCCTGCAGCGGCTGTCTGTTGGTGCAACACCAGGTTCCTCCTCGTTCAAGGTCAAAGCCAGATCCGTAAAATAGTACATACTGGATGCGTTTGCCCTAAAATGACAAGTCACAAATTCCATTTAATGGTTGAAATGGAAGGAAAACACTGAATGCAAGTGACGTACCAATGTACAAAATTGGCAGTTGGCGAAAACGTTCTTGCGATTACAACAAACATGAAACTTACGTAGTTTTTATCTTGCCAAAACGAAGTTTTTGCAAGATATGTTAGTCAGCTTGATGTTTATTTATTTATTTATTTATTTTTGTCTGTAATCACGTATAAAAAATTCTGCAGAGCACAGTATCATTGAACTTTTGTAACTTCGCATATCAGAGCCTATAGAGGTCCCTTCAGCGCACAAAATTTTGAAGGTCAAGGTCAAAGGTCAAGGTCACTTTGTCGCAAATCAGGGTCGACAAACCCTATTTTTGAGTAATTTTGATCGGATCGTCTTCAAAACTTCATGGGAATATAGTTCATGGTCTGGCGCTCAGCTGATTAATTTTTGGTGGCGATTGGCCTTGACCTTCATATGTTTTTTTTTTTTTTGTTTTTATCTTGCCAAACGAAGTTTTGCAAGATATGTTAGTCAGTCTGTATGTGTTTTTTTTTTTTTTTTTTTTTTGTCTGTAATCATGAAAAAAAATTCTGCAGAGCACAGTTTTCATTGGAAATTTTTGTAACTTCGCATATCAGAGGCTATAGAGGTCCTTTCAGCGCATAAAATTTGAAGGTCAAGGTCAAAGGTCAAGGTCACTTTGTCGCAAATCAGGGTAATCGACAAAACCCTTATTTTTTGAGTAATTTTGATCGGATGTCTTCAAACTTCATGGAATATAGTTCATGGTTGCGCGCTCAGCTGATTAATTTTTGGTGGCGATTGGCCTTGACCTTCATGGTTAGTGCCTAAGGTCAAACATATTTGACCCCAAGGTCAAATTTTCAAGTTTTAGGAACCATATCGTGTAGTACCTAAAATTGAAACACCTCGATGAGTGCTTTCTAGATATATCAAGCTTGAGACATGACGTCATTTGGTGACGTTATGAGGCAAACGCATATTTTTCATGGTTACTCTGTAGAACGATTCTCATCGGAATCTCTCGTAGGCAGATATCCCAAGGAGTCGCTCCCTGTGGATAGCAGCTCTGTTCATCTCAGTGTGACCTTAAAGAAGTCACACGTGGTCACCTTTTGGCAAGACACGGGTCAACCTAAGGGTGACATTGGTTTATTTTGTTTGTTTGTTTGTTTAATTGCTCTGAAAATAAGGAAATGCATAAAAGGGCTTTTGCTGAGGTACTGATCCAAGGATCTTGGAAGTGTTGTACATAATATTCAAATACAGGACAAAGACATCAAATTGGGAGAACAAAGAAGAATCTGATATTAGGTTTCCAACTCGCAAAATGGTCGCAGTTATTATTGACCAAGTAAATAATGGAAGGCAATCTCTCACCGATGATATATACTCTCATGGAGCATCTACCATGAATGCCTCTTCGTGGTGGTTGTAACCACAAAATGCAAGTCGGGGGCCAAATCATCCCCACTCTTCGCTGCTGCCCAGATTAGTACGAGTTGCACGGCCACTTCGCCCCATGAACATGCTCACTCCCTATTGTCTCTGCCTCTTGGCCCTGGCTTCACCAAAGTGGGGGTACACCACCTTGGATGTAGTAGATCTCTGGGTTGCTCCAAGGAGATCGATTGGCTGTCCCCTTACCATGGGCCTGTTTGAGAGAAGTGTCTGGGGCTATACAACAGCAACAACTCTCGTGCCCCCCCCCCCCCCCCGAAACTCCTTTTCTTCCCTCTGCCCACTTCCCCTTCTCACATAGAATTGCATTTTGACCACATGCTCCCCTTTATCTTGTTGAACTCTCAACCTGTTGCCCTCTGTCATAAACACTCCATTAAGCCTCAAATTCTGTTTTGGAAAATAAATATACAGTACTGTGCAAAAGTTTGGGGTATTCCAATGACATTCATACTTTAGGGAAAATTCATTAAACTATCAGTAATAACAGTCATGTGTATTTATTATCGTAAATTAACAGCATTTATAAATGTGCATGAAACAAACTCCTGAAGTACATACCAAGAACATTGACATTTTATCGTATCAGTCTTTACTTTGAGTCCGCCCTTAGCCTTCTTGAGCGTCATCAATCATTTACTCTTACTTCCTGTATATGACTGAAGCACTCTTACAACAATATTGACCCTGAATGTATTAAAAAAAATTCCTGCTACAACCTGCAGGGGGCACTGCATGAGTGGCACTGATGCAGCCCTCGGCAAAGGATGTGACTGGAAGCCACATGGTGCATACAAAAGATCCTGTAATTGAACCGCTGCCCCTTCACTTTTAATACTTTTACTCACACAAAAGTCTCAATAAACACAGCTCACAAAGGCATGTTAACTGCTGTGGGAAGCAAAACTTCAGCGGTCACCATACCTTTGTCAACTTTTGGTTTGATAAAATCCATCGTTCGAAGTGTTTGCCAACACAGACCGACACTGTTCTCAACAGAGTCCAATACTTATATTACGAACAGTTATTTGAAATACAATGCGTTTTGTTTTCTTGAGTATCTTATAAAGCTAGGTGGACGATAACGCGGAAAAAACATAAATAAATAGCATACTCTACAGTTGTACTACTTCAAGCGCTACTGTGAAATAATTACTGCAAAGTTAAGCAAACAAATTGTTTTCAACAAAGTGGAAACAAGATGGCTATTGAACCAGTCAAGAACTTTAATCATTCGAAACATTCAATGTAGACGGCACCACAAAATGCCATGGTCCATGCTCAGTGCTGGCACTCATTACGGATATCAAGTGGAGAAGGGGTAGCCAACAAAAAGACAGGCAACGTGATTAGGGTTGATTAATCTAATCTTCCAGCACCAAAGTTCACCTCATCTACAAGTATCATTACAAATCACAATTGAACGTTTCTGGCTGCATCATTTTTGATCAAAAAAAGCAACCCTCAAAGCATGGCATTTTGAAATTCTATAATGAGATTATGTGGACTTGCATAATTAGTAGAAAGGGGACGGTTGCACTGAGTTGCGAGCTTACAGGTTGCACCCAAGACCAGACATGACTGAAACCGAGGAAGCAAGGTTAGTTCAACATGCACTCATTAAGCAATCACAGCTCAAAGAATAATGGACGGCACAACATGAAGAACTTCAATGTTGGAGATTCAAGGAAGGAGGAAGCTTTTAAAATGCAAGTTGATGCAAATATTATTGGGGAATGACACCATTGAAGTTTGCACATCTGTCTCAAGCAACTCGATTTTTTTATGTATGCACTAGACAGAGTTGCCCATAAGAGAGACACATCCGTCATGTGGACTTCAATCCAATTCAGTGGGAGAAAAAGGATTCCTCTTACGGTAAAGGCCTTCGTTTCCACAGTAGCTTCGCAGGCAGGGTTTGGTAGACGGTTTTTTGGCGACCCTCAGTGCCTCCCTTGCTACTTTGTACCACCTTGGAACACTCGATCTTCTCATCCCACGTGCCAGAGAGGATATAGTGGGCATTACCCTCTGCATCCATCACCTTGCCCGTGACCTGGTACAAGTGTGGGGAAAAGAGCAGCTCATTCTTGGACCTTCTGTTCAAACTAAAAATGACATCTTAAAAATATAAAGTACATGGACAAACAAAAGACCCAAACGAAAACATTCCTTTCCACGCTTTAAAATGGAACTTGTATCAACGGAAAACAAAACTTTGGAAAAATAAAATAAAAAGCACCTTTTCGTGACCTCTGGCTGGCCTCAAAACCCAGTCGCTGCCTGGGCATCCTCCGTTGTGCAAAGTCCTTCCTTGGCACACCTGAGCTCCTAACCACATACAAAGCTTTCATCCACAGCCTGATGGAGTACTGCTCTCCCCTCTGGGCTGGTGCTTCCACCTCACATCTAGCTCGGCTTCACGCTGTGGAAACCAAAGCTTTTAGGATCATTGGTATCTCCTGCGATGAGGCTGAATCTTTGGGTTTGGCTCTCTCACCACAGGCAGGTCGGTGGGTTTTTTTGTCTTCTACAGTCTCCTCTCCGGCCTTGCCTCCTTTTCTCTCTCTGTGCTATTCCACCCCCCCCCCACCCCCCCATATTTCCAAGAGTACTCAAGGTCTGCCAGTAACCCCCTTCTGGTGAAACTGCCAAAATCAAGAATTACTGCTCACCTTCACTCTTTTATTCCTCTTTTTCCCCACCTCTGGAACAAACTCCCACACACTCTTTAATCCCACTCTTCCCTCCAGGTCTTCAAAACAGCTGTTCACCACCACCTATCATCTTCCTCCATCCACAACCATATTTTCTACTCATGTTAATCTACCCCGCACCCACCTCCTTCAAATTCCCTGCTTTCCTTCCCGAAAGTTCCATGTCGAGTAAGGTCCTGAAAGTCCGTGGTGTCCATCTTGTTTACCCCGCCCGATCCCTCTCCCTTACATAGATCTCCTGTCTCTGTTCCCCACTGTTTTGTGCTTCCCTCTCCCAACCCTCTTGTCTCCTGCTCCCTTTACTACATGGCTTGTGCGTTAGCTCTTAAACGAGCCTCGAAAATGTATACAAAAAACCCCCCAAAAAACCAAACCTCAAACGAAACTGCTGGCTTTCATTCGGCATAAAAAGCATGTACATTGTTTGAGGAACAATCGAAGAATAGTCATTGTCGAGTCTAATGTCAATGGCCAGTTGAAAGAACAGGTCAGGTTTTTTTTTGTTAAACCGGAAGTTAAAGGGATGCTACCAGTCATGGGCAGCAAATTGTCAACGCACGACAAACTTAACTCTTCGAATCACCAGCATCACCCCTCCTCCTCAACACCCCTTTGACAAGCCACAATATCCTGTTACTTTTCGCTTTCTGCCGAAATGAGAGCCCTTCAAATGTGGGACAAATAGGACTTGCTCTGCATAAAAATTAATCAAAAATAAATAACCCTGGCATGATATGTGGATGATAATGAATGAAGCAGTCATACATTTGAACCTCAAAGAAATCCCTCTCATGGTACAAGTTCCAACAGAAATAAATGAAAACCGTTAGCAAACAGCTTCGTAGGATGGGGATACTATAACGTGCACATTTCAATTCGGTCCGACACATCTTTATCCTTTCTGCAACTGATGTTCAAGCTCCTTGTTTGAGACATCTATATATTTATTTGTTTTGGCAACGTTTGCGGGGTGCAAACAAAATACCTTGCGAGGAATGTCTCGGGAGAAATAGCTGTATGGTGTGAATTTCAACTGGCACTTCTCTCTCGTTTGATGGTTCACAATCTCGATATCGCCACTCTGTCATGGAACAAAATAAATAAAGAAATAAATGGGAAGTGGATGATTCCAGGAAGAGCAATTTAAAGGTGGAATAAAGCGTAAATGTTAGCGGGAAAAAAATACATCAGAGTAAAGTTAAGTTCACCGTCTAAATTGCATATGACTTGAACCCAGAAATCACTTTCCAAAAATAAAATATAGAACGATGATGGAGACTGAGCAGCTTAGATTTTTCCCATTCATCAATCAGTGTCCTGTCGCACAAATAGTGTTTCGACTTCATTTACGGTAACCATGGTGGGTGGTTACATGCTGTGCCTAAGAATTGGCAGCATATACATTTGGCTCATATTCAATTCCAATACTGCTTATCCATTGTGGTATCATGTTCAAATGTGATCAAAGTGAGGCAACATGACAAAATAAAAAAATATAAAAAAATCCAAACGAGCCAATGTTAAATCAGAGGGCTTCATTATTTAAAACTCACTGGTACCAAATGCGTCATCACCAACCTGGATGCCCGATATTAGTAACCAATGGTTACTCTATTTAGGGTGCAGCACACAATTATGTCGACACGACGTGCACGCAGTTTGCTGCAGAACTCACAGGCAAAGGATGGTTCTGGCTGAGGATACCACGCCTATGTCATTGACACGATGTAATAACCATCATTAGCTGTAATGACCACAATTCAACGAGCATAGGTACAGATGTCAAAACATCATTGCTTACATTAACTATGCTAATGAGTGGTTGGAACTGGGGAGGGAAAAAATGTGTTATTCGGCTGAAACTCCCCCATACAAGCACTGTGGGAGAGCAAAATGGATCTTCACGGAAAATAGTGAATACAAAGCCATTTTGCCCAGTCAGCAGCACGGGTGTCATAAATAGGGTGTCTGACACTTCAGAGCAGCATTTGCTTACCAGGAGTTCTTTGGTAGAATTGAAGGATTATGCATCGAAAAACATTAAATAAAAGCCGAGTCAAGGAAAACAAACAGCAAAACAGGCACAGTACGTATGCATCTACATGGGTGAAACTGCAAAACTTTTGAAAAACCAAAACAAAAAGGAAAGTAACAAGCAAAACCATTCCTTACTAGGGGGTCCAGAGGGGCATGCCCCCCCTAGGGTCTAGAGTCCAGAGTACTAGGGGGTCCAGAGTACGTGCAACTCGTACTAATTTTGTGCGCTCGTGATCATTGCGAGTGCACTTTATTTACTTACCAATTTTCACGTCCGTCTGTCTTTTGTCCCAGGATTCTGCATTTTTGTCATCCTGGACCTTCTCATAATAAACCATTATTGATATGGTGACTGACCATTGCAGATTTAGCACACGAGAAACCATTATGGCACAGCTTTAATGGAAAATCCCCAGGGGAGGTTAAAATTGGTGATCTTCTCTAAAAAGAGACCAACGGAATTAACAATTCTAACCACCCCATCCAGCAGGGGTCAGTAAACATACACAATGCCACGTGTGACTTAACAAATGAGTTTTGAAATATTGTTATTATTTGCATTGATAACATTCTAGTACCTGTGCCTGCCACACTTTTGTCATCCACACTCCTCCTCCTCCTTCCTTCCTCCGCCTCCCCCCACCCCCCCCCGATGAAACCCAGTTGAGAGCCTGATGGATATATTTAATGTGGTGGTGGTGCAGCACAGGCATGATGGGCCAAATGGCCTCCTGCATCAAAGTTCCTTGTTAAGATTTATTGGCCTCATATCAATGTGGTCACAAACTTCATCACGCCCAACAGACATCAGGTTTTGCAGCAGAATTGAGTCTTCATGCAATGTTAAGACGGCACGAGGAGGGAACGGCGATGGGAATATCCAACAATGGCCACTATTTTTGTATTTACCGACATAGACAGACGTCCCCCTACTTAGCAGTCGGCAGACAGCTGATCACGGGAACGAGGTTGCAGGTTTTTGTGCCCGGCTAACTTCTACAAAAATACCTCATTAAAAAAACCTACCATGGGATTAATTCACATAATCATAGTCATGATGCGTTAGCATTGCAGCTAATCCGGATGAAATGAGTTAAGAAACGAATCAGCATATCAGAATAGCACCTCAATTTCATGTAATCATGACATGTTTATCTGATGACGAAAATACGGAAACCTTCGCATGGGTAGTTACAAAAACCCGGATTTCCGTACACATATGGAACAGTTTCACCCATGCATCGAGCAATGTGCACTACCTGGTCAATCCACAAGCGACCAACGATGATGTTGTGGACCGTGATCGTGACCTTCTTCCATGTGAAGTGGTTGCCAGAAGCAGGAAACTCCACATGGATTGTACCTAATAAAGAGAGACCATGTCATACAGACAGCACAAGTCATGTGAAATACACAGCTTAAACAACGAGAGAGTTCATTGGACACAATACCCCATGAAGTTTTCAAGTCCATACTGTTCTTCAATTTTAATAAAATGATTTTAAAGATCGTTTAAAATAAACAAACAAATTCCAGAAGTTTAACGCTATTGAAGCAGTATTACACATCACTCTTTATATACACCACCTTACTTAACATGTCCAAGTACTTCAAAACTGGTGGTTCTTGAAAGTGCAAATAAAGTGATTTGTGTTCTGCAGTGTTCAATTATACAATTCAATTTAAAGAAAATAAAGATTGTAAAAGTCGTATAAATACATAAATTCTGGAATTTACTGCCATTTTATCCACTGTCCATAACACCTCATTGAACACATGACATTAGTCATTCGTGCCTGTTGTGTGTGTCCTTTATGACCTCCTTAAGAACAGTAAGTTCTCTGTTTGGAATGATTTTCAATGACTGCCAGGAAGGCAAAGTAAAATTTTTTATCTCACTCCTATCTGCGCATGTGAGATCAGGATGAATTCAGAGACAAAGTACTGTTAAACATCAGGTTTGTTTTCTGATTCATGTTCAAAATGTAACATTCTATTGAAATCAAGTGGCTCCTATATCATAAACTGACGTTTGTAGATGGATGGACATGAACCAATTGCTTAGTCCTGCTTTTTACTTTGCGTGCATAGGTCAATAAATTACAAACCATTTTGTTCTCCATTTTAAGACTTGACCCTACATGTCAGCGCATACGCGCACACACGCACGCACACACACACGCATTCTAATGGTTTGCCATGAAGCAAGATGACAGGGTTCAGAAGACCTCATCTGTCATTGTAAATGGATGTAAACCAGGCATCATTTCATGCCGCAACCAATCAAACCTCAAAATATATTCACACAAGAATGTTATTGTAAAAACATTTTTTTCCCGTATTCAGAACAACAATCATTGCTTGTTCGAGGCTATGGCCATTTTGATTAACGGTCATCAAAAATTTCAAAAGAATACCCTTAGGGCTTGGGGCATACACACGGGAGAGCTAGGTGCAGCCCAGAAGTTTGGTAAGATTTCACAAAACTTTGAGGGAATAGTTCAGTGACAACACAACACAACACGTACAACACTCACGATGTACGATATATAATATATATATATATTATAATATAATAAATCTATACGTATATATATATATATATATATATGTACAGGCAGAGGTCAGGTGAGAAGACCACCAGTGGGGAAGCTATCTTGGGTTTCCACCAGACTTCCCGATAGGCGCCACAGGATAATTCCGTGACGCGGTGGGTCGCTAACCGACCGTGAACGCCAATAACTCAAGCACGTGACCTAGGGTCGTCCGTCTGTGGGTTAACTGAGTGACCTAATTAATCAGGTGACCTCATTACCGGGGAACACGCCCTCTGTACGCCTTGTCCGAACCAGATCACTTTACTGGATCAGATGCAGCCGAGCGACACTGCCAAGGACGTACCGGCTAAAAGGAATGGATTATTGGGAATTAAAGTTCCAGCGGCTTAAGTTAGGATACGGACCATGCTGGATCAATGAAAGAAAAGAAAAAAAAAAAGAGCTGGGACATTTCTACAAAGGATTTAACAGGCAGGCGAGGAAAGATATGTGGCGCAGTGAATGTTTTTATTGTTGTCTGTAGCAGGAATAGGAAGAAAAGTGTGGTGCACAATAATCAAGCAACTTACAAAAGCAGCACAGAGCAGAGCAAGTAGTTATCCCAATCTTAACTTAAGCGAGGACAGGCACCATAACACACACACACACACGATGAAGAGGAGTTGAAGAGAAAATAGGAGAGGAGATGAGGCCAACGGTCTCTCAATACCTTGCACATTGCCCGACCGCTCCACCAATACGTTTTGGAGGGGGGGTGGGTCGCTGGGCGATACCTCCCTGACAGCTGGCGACGGTCTCCACTTCGTGGAACTTCGAGTCGCTAAGCGTCGATCCAGGGAGATGGCGCGCCCGACAGGCGTGAAGGAAGGACTTTGGGCAGAGTTAGAAGGCGGAGTCCGGAGCAATGGGCGGATGGGTGGAGTCAGCAGCAGTGGGCGGTGAAGAAGGCGGAGTCGACAGTGGAGTCAGAAGGCAGAGTCCGGAGCAATGGGCAGATGGGGGTAGTCAGCGGCAGTGGGCACTGAAGAAGGGGCGGAGCCAGCAGGCGAATGGGTGGGTTGTCACTCCCAGGCCAGGACGAGCAGACAGGAGCGGTGCGCAGGAACGACGATACGAACTGGCACTTGAACTGGAACTGGAGCTGGAACTGAAATCCACCAGCAGACGGGAACGCAGCGCAGGAAAGACGACCACAGCCAGGACGAGCAGACAGGAATGAGCAGACAGGAGCGGTGAGCAGGAACGACACACTCGCGGCTCCGCGACCCGTCCTTTTATAGACCCTGGGTGTGGGCAGGGCGATGTCCGAAGCGGTGTCATCACCCGAATCGGGCGCTCTGGTTGGACCCCACCAGCACATAGGCCGGCCGCCATGACAGGAAGCGGCTCCACTTTACTTCAAATACCCTAATTTTCAATCAATGGGATTACAAACTATTAGAATATTTCGTCTCATTTACAAAATACCACTATCATCTCCGCCTCTATTGCTGTCTCCACTCCCGCCTGAACTTATTTCTAGCCGGCCCAACATCCAGTGTTTTAGATTCATGATTCATGAAAAAATAGTTAGTATATATTTAGTTATTATTATATTAAATTAGGGTATGGTGAGATGCGAATCTGTACACTTCTGAACTTCCTAGTGAAAATGGACTGCATTTTCGAACTCAGTGGGGTCGATTTACTCTAAGAAATGTTTAGACGGACCACAAATTAATTATAGATTAGAAAATATCGAAATGAGTAGGATTAGTTACTCAACTCCAGTAATGATAAATCTTGTTTTGTCATATTTTCGAAATGGTAGTGAATTCAATGTGCGTGCAGTCATTTCTTAAGTAAATCGACCCCATATAATTCGAAAATGCACTCCATTTCCACCTCGGACATCCAGAAGTACCCGTAATCGTACCAAACCATACCCAATTTATTCAAGTCATGAGACTAAAAGTCGTCATATGGAGCGACCTCTAAATCACCTCCGATCAAGCTAAAAAAATTATGCGCGTTATTGGATCATATTAGAATAATTTTAAGCTTGTGGAGCAACATTATATTTTTTCGACTTTTTGGACCACCCTAATATAACCTACCAGTCAAGTTTCATCAAAATCGGTTGACTCCTTGGCCTCCAGAGCTGTCCATTACATACAAACAAACAGACAGACGAAAACCTGAGAATAGTGGTAGTCTACCCAAGTCTAGCGACCACCCAACAGACATAACAGACGGAAAACTGAGAATAGTGGTAGTCTAGCGACACACACAACCCACACACACACACACACGGTTTCTGGCGATCAGTAACTCCTAATTATCTTTTGTCAAGAACTAGTGAAACTTAATTATATATATAATATATATATATATATATATATATATAATATAAATAAAATACATTGTACAACATTGTGGCTGGTCCCTTGTGAAAACAAATTCAGGCAGGTTAATGCAACCTATAAATGAAACAGTCACACCAGGGAAGCAAAATTAATAGTATTTAATTATTGCTTATTGATATTACATGCGGGACAAGGGCATTTGTGACTTTCTAAAACAAGGCTAAAACAGAGTAGAGCCATGGCCAGAGGCCTGCAAAAGAAGAATAAACACAACAAAAAAAAAGAAAAGAAAAAAAAGATTTGGGTTAATACGCTGGAACATTGTTTCATACATCAGATTGCATGTGGAGCTGCCAAAGATGTACTTTTTAGCTTCCATTGAGAATGACATTCAGATTTACAGTAAAGAATGATGGCTTTGTTCTCCTCATTCTTCGTGAACAATACCAATTATTCCCAGTTATCATCCGCTTGTGCAGGTAACACAACACTTCTACGGTGACAGCTTTTAACTACAATCCAAAAGGATTGTACTTTCAATGATTTCACATCTTGCTACTTTTTTTCCTAAATCAAATGTGACAATAGCAGCTGGAACCAAGAAGAAGTGGAGGGAGGGAGGGGGGGGGGGTGCCCCTCACATCATTTCCCATAAAGTTGGGATCAGCAACTCAGAGCATGTACATGGTGGGCCATAAAAAAAGGTAAATATATAAATAGACAAAAAAAACATAACTCAACAACAATAGACAATAAATAATTTGTTAATGCAAAATATTAGTACTTATACCAAGTGATCAATTTTTCTTGAGCCAAGCGAAGCATTCATTTGAGATGTGGGATGTGGCTCCATCTTATTGAAAGCGCAGATTTTCATTATTTCTCACCTTGTTCAATAGGTAAGTCTTCAGCATGTGAAGATAACGATCTAATGTCACAGTTAGTCATTTTGGTATTAGAATCTTCAAAAAAAGTAGGGACCGTAGATTTGTGATGAACTCGATCCACACCAGACGGTGATTTTAGAAGAGTTGAGTGATGCTTCTTCATGTTCTTACGACTTTTCCAATCCCCAAAATCTGCAATTCTGTTTATTCAACATCCTCTTGATGTAAATATGGCACTCAGAGAAAATGTCGTCGTCAATACTGAGGTCTTCATTTTCTGGTGCTTCACAAAAGCAGTTACAAAATTGAAACAGTCTTCTGTGATCATTTTCATCAAGTGCTTGGAAAAGCTGGATTTTGCCAGGAAAAAGTAGAATATCTTCCTTCAGTATTCGTTGCAAGGATGTGTGACCATTTCTTTTTTCAGCTTTGAGTCGGTCATCATGTTGACTTGAATGGATTTCTCTCCCCATGTTGCAATACAGCTTCATGTCTCTGGGACACGAACATCAACACGACATCCCGAACAGCCCCCATTTGCATTTTGTAATGAGCCAGTATCTCTCATCACGCCTTCATTGTTTTGTAATCAGGTGCACGAGATGCTGGGAATCTTCTCTGAAATGCTGTCTGCGCTCTTGGGTGACTGTTTTGATGAATGTATCATAAAAAATATGCGCTGCTTCATGTTAAATTGCCCCAATTATATTTGATACAGTACTGTCGGACCCAGACATTCACAGTTCCACCATTCGCGGAACCCCACGTTTTCATGGTTCATAAAATGTGACCTGCTTCTACATTCGTGGCACTGTGCTTCACATATTCGCAGTTTTTTTTTCTTCACATTTTCACAGTTTTTCTGTTCTGCTTCTACATTCGCGGCCTTGTGTTTCACGTATCTGTCGGAGTTTTGATTTCCCCGAATGAATCACGAACCGCCAGGAACCTATCCCCCCTTTTCCCATTGAAACAATGCCTCGACATTCGCGGCATTTTTCAGGAACGTATCCTCCACGAATGTTGGGGTCGGACAGTACCGAAAAAAATTAAAATGTCATAAGAAAATATGAAATTTAATCACAACCGTATTACCAAGAAAATCTCGGCATTATCAAATGTTGCCATTTTTATTGTCCGCCCTGGATTATAATTGGCGCAAGTCTTTCACAAATGGGCTGGCCAGGACCGATGGTCGACCGTAGCAGATTCAGGTAGAGATTTGGAATTTGTTCAAGAGTGCCAGGAATAACTCACCGACTCGGTTGAAAGATTCTGTGGGATCTTAATGTCCATTGACTAATCAGAGCAAATAAGACACCGAGCTTAATGCCGATCTGAGGGAAGGCATGCACTTTGTCGCTTTGCCCGAGAAGCACCAATCTGACAGCATATAATTGGGTCGGGAATCAAATCCAGACTCGACAGCTTAAAGGTAAGCACACCAATCTGCATCATTGGTCAGACTAAAATGCTGGTATTTGCTGGTTGACATTAAGGATCCGAAAGCCCCTTCGGAAAAAAAACAAAGAGTGGGCCATTGTGCGTTGGTATGCTGCCTACTTTCCCATTAAAATAAATATTTATATACTTCTCAGGTCATATATTCAGAAAATTAAACAAACAAAAAAATAAAAAACCCCGCTATCTTGCCAAAAGGTGACCACGTGTGACTTCTTTAAGGTCACACTGAGGTGAACAGAGCTGCTATCCACCAGGAGCGACTCCTTGAGGAATATCTGCCTACGAGAGATTCCGATGAGAATCGTTTACAGAGTAACCATGAAAAATATGTGTTGCCTCATAACGTCACCAAATGACGTCATAATGTCTCAAGCTTGATATATCTAGAAAGCACTCATCGAGGTGTTCAATTGAGGTACTACACGATATGGTTCCTAAAACTTGAAAATTTGACCTTGGGGTCAAATATGTTTGACCTCATGCGCTAACCATGAAGGTCAAGGCCAATCGCCACCAAAAACTAATCAGCTGAGCGCCCAGACCATGAACTATATTCCCAGAAGTTTGGAGACGATTCGATTAAAATTACTAAAAATAAGGGTTCGTCGACCTTCTGATTTCGACAAAGTGACCTTGACCTTTGACCTTGACCTTCAAAATTTTATGTGCTGAAAGGGACCTCTATAGGCCTCTGATATGCGGTTACAAAAATTTCCAATGATAACTGTGCTCTGCAGAGTGATTTATACGTGATTACAGACAAAAAAAAAAAACATATGAAGGTCAAGGCCAATCGCCACCAAAATTAATCAGCTGAAGCCAGACCATGAACTATATTCCCATGAAGTTTGAGAGACGATCCGATCAAAATTACTCAAAAAATAAGGGTTTCGTCGACTCCCCTGATTTCGACAAAGTGACCTTGACCTTTGACCTTGACCTTCAAAATTTTGTGCGCTGAAAGGGACCTCTATAGGCCTCTGATATGCGAAGTTACAAAAATTTCCAATAATAACTGTGCTCTGCAGATTTTTTATACGTGATTACAGAACAAACAAAAAAACAAAAATAAAAATAAAACATACAAGCTGACTAACATATCTTGCAAAAACTTCGTTTTGGCAAGATAAAAAGAAGAGGAAAAATTGGCAAAAACATCAGAAAATTTGGATAATCGAGATATGATGCTCATATACCTGTACATACCTAAAGGACTTATAGAGAGGTACTTTCCACGGAACTTGCTCGAGAGGGTGATCTCCTGCCGAAGCTTCCATCCATGTTTCGATTCAGCGTAATGAGCTGCTGCTGGCGGATGATGGCTCACCTAGAAAAAAATGAAAATGTGAACAATGCTTGGGAACGGATGAACCTCCATCAGCAGCAAATGCAGCAGAAATGAACACATAGATGGGACTGATGAGCAAATCTGGCCCAAAACAATGATGGTCATCTCTACAGAAAGTTCTCCCCTCATCTAGACACAAAGGCCACTATCACAGGTGATCCCCATCCATACTCGTGATCTCTTCTACCCCAAATTACCCCATTCCCAAGAACTCCCTTTCTCCAGGTTATTGTGACCCTCCCACCTCCCCCTCACCTCTCGTCGCTTGTTAGCAGTCAGTCGATTTGTACTTCAGTTTCATCCCCACTTTCCCCTTGCTGCTGTTTCATTCACCTTGTAAACTTGGTGTTGGCTTAATGGTTAAGGTGGCTGGCTTGGGATGTTAGGGTCCTGAGTTTGAGCCCTATCGGCCACTGAACTTACACCAGGTGGGGTTGACTCAGACTGGCTATCATCCTTCCGAGGTTGGCAAAACGAGTACCCGTGTACTGGTCATAGCACTGCATCAGTGACATAGCTGCGTCCATAATGATGCAACCAGCAGCCACAAGACTGCACACGAGAGTGTGTGAGTGTATTCACAGTGTGTGCAGCTTGTTCACGTGTCTGTGTCTGTGTCTGTGTCTCTCCCCTTGGTCTCACTCTCACTTCTACTCTGCTGTTGGTGTCTCCCTTTCCATTATGCTCTAGCTCTTCAACGAGCCTCAATCGTGAATGCAAAAAAGGCAGCAATAAGATACAAATTTCTTTCACAGGGTCTCCCAAAATAAAATGGGTGGATTTTCACTTGGTCCAACAAAAAGGAATAATTAATGTGAGGGTGTCACAATGGACAATGTAATTAGAAATGAACAGGAGAGAACCAACATCATAAATATATGTGGCAAAATTACAGGCCGAGACTGGGAATCAAACCCAGGTCTTCTGGCAAACTGTACCAGTGCTCTGCCATTTGAGCTGTCTGGGCGACCCACTGGCTGAGCAACGCAAGACCCTCTCATGACCAGGCCCTCGTTGCTCCAATGGTTGGCAGCGAGTGCCCGGGAAGCAGTGGGGGAAAGAGAGTGGCACTTGTATATGTGGAAGAATTGCGTTGCTCAGCTGGTGGGTCGCCCAGATAGCTCAGATGGCAGAGCACTGGTACGGTTTGCCAGAGGACCTGGGTTTGATTCCTGGTCTGGGCCTGTAATTTTTCCACATATATTTATGATAATGGGCAATGTGTGGTTCAGGACATTTATGATGTATGGAGGAAACCTCTCTGGCAGTGTGGGGGTGGGGGGATTCCCAATATAATTCCTATACAATTTTTTTACTCTTTTCTACCGACTCTGCTCTAATATTGCTACCTCTCTTTTGGCCTCTGACGCTCTCCAACAACTCCAGGATGCACGTGTTGTTCCAGTAACTGCCTTCTGATTAAACGTCCAAACTCGAGGCCGACTGAACACCTCATCTTTGTTAATTCTCACTTCCCCAGTCTATGGAGGCACCTTGCAGAGGCTTTTCTGGCTCACTCTTCACTG
Organism: Eptatretus atami; assembly: GCA_035128595.1. Taxonomy (NCBI): domain Eukaryota; kingdom Metazoa; phylum Chordata; class Myxini; order Myxiniformes; family Myxinidae; genus Eptatretus; species Eptatretus atami. Next base: position 33,748,851 of record CM068967.1, read on the forward strand.
CAGGGCTTCAAAGAAACAGTGCACCACCATCTCTTGTCATCCCCAATTATGACCCATGATCTTTATTTCACCCATTAACCTTTCCTCACTCAACCATCTTACTTGCTAGTTTCAGTTTCTTCCTCTCCTCCCTCTCTTGACATTTGTCACACTGTCAGTTCCACCTTGCTCTTCCATGAGCCTCGTGCTTCTGTAAAGAAAAAGGCTTAAAGGGAGGGATAATTTCATTAGATTAATTAGCCATCTCAAATGTGTTTTTAGATGAGCTATCTCGATTACGTCTATTAACCTCGACAGAGAGGGCATTTAGACAGAACCACATCATCCTTCAATCTCTGGGCTGTTTCACGATTAAATGTGCTGTATTTTTCTCAAGTTAAGCCCCTCACGCTCTTTGAAGCTTCACTCTGTTGCAGAGTTGTGGTTGAGCAGACTCTTGCCACCTGACACGGTGTGTGGGACGCCTAATTGGATATGAACGTCTCGGTTTGTCTGGAAATCCAACAACCAATGCCTCCCGAAGTGCATTATTGTGGTCTGCATGAAGTGACTCGGCTAATTGCGTGCCAATTGTTTGGCTGGCTAGTGTCTGGCCCAATGACATTGGAGCTCTTGGGCAGGTAAGAAAAAAACAAACAAAATAAAAACAGTTGGACGGCATGCCAGAGGGAGAGGGGAAAGAGAAATAGGGGACGGACAGGAAGAGGATTGAAAAGGAGAGGGACGGGGAGGTGAGAGGAACAGGGAGAGGAGAGAGAGGAGGGACAAGGAACGGGGAGAGAGAGGGACGGACGAGAAAAGGGGAGAGAGCAAGAGAGAGAGAGAGAGAGAGAGAGAGAAGAGAGAGAGAGAGAGAGAGAGAGAGAGAGCGAGCGAGAGAGAGAGAGAGCGAGATTGATGCCACAGGGAAGAGAAAGGGTCATTTGCTCCATGCTGTAGCAGTTAACTTGGGGCATGGGAACGGCACCGCAAATGAGAGTTTTTCTGCAGAGCACACATCAGTAAATGTGAGCTGTTCCATCGTTCAGTGCATCTTTTATCATCCCCCTCCTTGCCTTTCTATCCTTGTTGGAAATGAAAATAACACGTATATTTAATTCCACCCTGATTTGCATGTGATTAAGGATCCTTTGAACAAGTTAACAGAGTAATTCGGGCCCATTCTATTGAACTAATCTATACTAATCAAAGGGTGTGTGGGTGTGGGTGTGTGTGTGTGTGTGTTTCAAGTTATGCAGGCCCATTTCTGTGCATCTTCCCTGCAGCTGCAATTCCTTTGCTATCCCTATTTATAAATCGTTAAACCTGTTTGTTCAAAACGATGACGTTTATTTTCTTTTGGTTCTCGAGTCTATCCTCCCACATGTTAATTGAATAAGCTTGTGTAAAGCCAAATTGCATCAAATTATCAATGGTCGTTTGAACGCTGCCTGCGTTGTAATCATTTCAGTATCTAGACTTCATCTCATCAAGGTCTCCTTTCCGCTCGACTGGCCTGCAGAGTTTAACTCCGGCAGGATCGGGATAGCAAAGACTAATTCCCATTTCAACATATTCCCTGCATCCGTTTGTTACAATGTGATGAATGGATTTTAAAAATCAAGGAAGAATCTAAAGGCACGTGACCTCTATTATGATTATGAACTTCCAAGTAAAATATTCAAGCCAATAGGAAGACCCAATAAGATGGTTAAAGAATGGAAAATCTCATAAAATATGTCGGTTGAGTCAGGAAAATGCAAAGCAGGAAGAAATAATGATGCACACGTGCACAACGAGATGGCAAATGTATTATTGATACAACAGATTGACATGGAAATTCACACAGAAAAGAAGATGTGAACACTTTTATGTGAAAATTATGATACTTTTTCATATATTTGTCGTATCAATGGGTAAAATAATAAAAAGGTGCAAATCTGTTTTTTGTGCAAATAATTGATGGAACTTAAACGTAAATAATCGCCTCACCATATATGGCGATTTATGTCAGTGGTGAATTTAGTCCCAAGAAGGCTTAAAATTTGAGAAACTAATTGCCCAACTAAAACGCTGCGAGGATGACATTGTTGTTCATCTCTATTTTTCCATTACAAGTCAAAATCAATACTTGGAGAGGCACTTCATAAAACGGAAGCCAAACAGCCTGGTGCCAGGTTAACTCAGTCTGTCGGTGAGTGCTTGCTTGCTACATCTGGGGTTGATCCATGATGGTGCCCGACAACCAAAACTGCTATTCCAGTCAGAAGCCAGCTGACTTATCTGCAGTCAGGTTGCACATGTTAAAGATCCAATGACAATGACATGAAAAGAGTGGGTCAATGTGCCTGTATAGCAGCAAAATTCACTCATGGTTAAATGTACAATTTGCACGACTTGCAAAAAGTGGGACTTGTGGCGGTATGGATGCGCTGCTCCGGCACGTGCTCCCATACCTGACCTGATGCTGCAAGGGCATCACAAGCCAAATGGCCTCCTACCGCGTCAAAATATGTCTTGTATTTCACAGAAATACAGAAGCAAGTTAGTCACTTTCAATTCATGTACAATTAGCCCTTTCTTGCCCCGAGTTCTTTCGTTCCTAAAACGTCATACCTTGCATTTCATCCTCACATGACATACGGTAGCCCAAAATACTAGCTCTACAGTACTTCAGAGCAATTTGTTCTCCTGATCCATATTTAATATGACGGTCTGTCTGGTTTCCCTTCTCTCTCTCAACACTTCATGCATCACCACCAAACTTCGGAGGCATAATTAACAGTCCTACAATTCTGATTCTGACATCTAAATATATTTGCAACATTTATTCCATTCGGCCCAGACAAAAGTAGACGTCGATGTTCCAAGGCAAGATGGCATTCTCGTCAGTGGTGCTTCAAGCACAACCGTTGTCATTGATTCTATGCATTTCCTGTCCCATCAAATGGCATTCCATTCCATCACCCATTCCTGACCGGTATATTGGTCGTATTTTGAATTCAGAACAAATACTGCAGTTTCACCTTTGCTTTCGCACCTGGTCCACCTTTTCTTACAGTAGTAAAAACTGCTCTTTAAAGGTTGGCACATCACCTGAGCCAAGGAAATCAGACTTGGATAAAAAATCAACTGTTCTTACGAGAATATTGGGCTCAAATGTAGGGGAAGGGCAGCCATTGCTTGACATTTTATATAAACGAGGTTTTCCAGCAAATGTGGGTGCCGCATGGAACAAGAATTCCTTTGGGGGGACCAGGCAGCCAATCAGCCAATCAGCTTTCAGCCAGAGATGAATTTGGACGGCATTTCAAATTTTGCTGTTGCTTTTACTCTTTCCCTTCTGGTACAGAAAGGACAATCGAGGGCTTTCATTGCAAATGCACCACCACCATTCCTTTCACACTGATGATGCAAACATTGGGCTGCACAGCCTTGTATGTGTGGTGTGTGCAGGTTGAGCTTGACAAATATATTCTGGCCATTGTGGTGCAACACTCTACCGCCGAAGCATCAGGTAGCGGGTTAAGGCTGGGTCAGAAATCAAACCGAGACAAGACAGTTCAAAGGTTATTGGGCTACCTCTGAGCTGGATCACTGACCTGAGAGTTCTGGGGGTGTGGTATGAGGTCGTATGCCGTTTGTCCCAACACTGTGGTTAAATCCGCAGTTTCACTCCAGTAGTTTAACTTCCATGTGCAGATCCATTGGCTTTCATGAAATTAGTCTCTCTTTGTGGTAAAAAAAAAACTCGAGTAATTCGACTGCGCGCAGTCGACGGGTATGCCTCCACTCTCCCGCACAAACACTTGAGTATAGACATATTTGACCCGTGACCTTTATCATATCTGGCCCAAAATCTAATCAGTTAATTGCCCTGTCTAACTTTACCTTTGTACCAAGTTTGATGAAATTCTGTCCAATATTTCTTGAGTTAGGGCGTAAACAGTAAAATTCCAGAGTTTGACCTTGACCTTTGACGCTTGGCCTTTATCACATCTGGCCCAAAATCTAATCACTTAATTGCCTGTCTTACTTTACCTTTTTACCAAGTTTGATGAAATTCTACAATTTGCTTCTTGAGTTATCGCGTAAACGAAAATTCCGGACGGACGGACAGACAACCCGGAAACATAATGCCTCCGGCACCCTTGGTGCGGAGGCATAATTAAAAATATACCATCAGAGATGGGGAATCCCCCGCATTGAAAATAATTGAAATCAGATAAGCGGTTTTCCATTTATTACAAAAAACATTTTTTTCAAGATGGCCGCCCCAGTCGGCCATCTTGGATCTTGCCACGCCCAAAATCAATAGGGTTCTTCTTTTTCAGGTGGTACATGTGTGACCCAAATTTCAAATCGATATGGCAAACAGTTTATGAGTTATCGCACTCACAGCTATAAATGTTGACGCCATAAATGTTGACGCCCAGCCAGCCAGCGGACGACCGCCCCAGTCGGCCATCTTGGATCCGGCCACGCCCAAAATCAATAGGGTTCTTCCTTTTCAGGTGGTACATGTGTGACCCAAATTTCAAATCGATATGGCGAACAGTTTATGAGTTATCACACTCACAGCTATAAATGTTACGCCGCCCCAGTCGGCCATCTTGGAGCCGGCCACGCCCAAATCAATAGGGTTCTTCCTTTTCAGGTGGTACATGTGTGACCCAAATTTCAAATCGATATGGCGAACAGTTTATGAGTTATCACACTCACAGCTATAAATGTTGACGCCGCCCCAGTCGGCCATCTTGGAGCCGGCCACGCCCAAAATCAATAGGGTTCTTCCTTTTCAGGTGGTACATGTGTGACCCAAATTTCAAATCGATATGGCGAACAGTTTACGAGTTATCGCACTCACAGCTATAAATGTTGACGCCCAGCCAGCCGGACGGACGGACGACAGCCGGACGGACGACCCGGGTGATAACAATATCCCCCTCGCCACGCGGCGGGGATAAAAACCAGACAGGTCGGTGGTCTCTCTGACTTCTTCCGCCTCCTTTCTGGTCTTGCACAATCTGCTCTTTCCTTGCTTTGTTGCCCCACCCCTCCTCCTCCAGTTCTGTACAGTCCGCACATGGTCCATCATCAACCCCCTTCTGGTGAAACTCCCAAAATAGAGAATCACTGCTCACCTCTCCACTCATTTGTTCCTCTTTTTCCCAACCTGTAGAGTTACCCGACACATCCTCTTTAACCTCATTCTTCCCTCGCCTTCAAGACAGCTGTTCACCACCATCTCAGATCATCACCCATCCACAAACCATGATCTTTTATACACCTGTTACACCACCCCCCCAAACCCCCATACACACCTTCCAAATTTCAAGCTTCTGCATCCTAAGCGTTTGCTTCTGTTTCCATCTTGACCAACCCATGGATCTTCCTGTACCCCTCATTCTTACCCACATCCCTTGTTTATCTGTCTCCATCTATTTTGTCCATCAGCCCTGCTGTTGGAGTTTCCCCACTTTTTCTGCTGTTCCTTTTATTCTGTTGCTTCCCTATCCATTCTGTGTTCTAGCTCTTCCATGAGCGTCAACTTTGTATATCAAAAAAAATTAATTAAATTGGAGTCGGTGAGATGACATACAAGGCACATAAATATTTTTTTTTCTTAAAAAAAAATATTTAAGTATAAAATAAAGAAAAACAAGATGGACATGCCTGCTCGCAAAGTGACCGGTAGCCATACTCTTCATAACGATCCAGCTCAAAAGTCTCTCCAAGAAGTGGGTTGAAGGGCTTGCCAGTACGGAAAACCGTTGTGGAATATGAGGAAACAGAAAAGGCAGCCAAGTAACAGAGTTTCTCTAGGCCGTTCTCACACTTAGCTGCCTTGTCGAGGAGCTCAGAGTACTCAAGGTCCTCTGAAAGCCGCTGGAGCATGGACAGGGGCTCGTTGAAGTTCACCTGCAGAGGAGGAGGAAAAGTTACCAAACTTTCAACTTACTTAATCCATCCAGTCAGTCATTCCAAAAAACTTGCAATACTTACATTTGAGGACAGGGTGGGAGGGGGTCAAAACATTTAATTTCAAAACAATGAGCGTTATAAAAATGCATAGCAAGAAACCAATGTATCAGTAATCAAGAAAGATGCCTGCTAATGTGGGTATGCCGATACAAGTTTGAGCAGGAGAAATGAATGGCAACAAACAATCCACAGCTCAATTGCCACAATCCTTTGAGCACCGGAGATGAAGCAGAAGCATGCAAAAGTGCTCGAGTATCCTTGTTATTATCTCACGTACTGACAAAGTACAAAGTTGGTTTCTTAAGGGGTCGGTTTATTTTGCAAGAACGTTCCTTCCAACCACCCAGCAGATGCACAAATGTTTTGATGAGTATCCAAAAGAGATAAACAAAAGCTTCTCCATATTCACCAAAACATGTGATCACCATTATGCTGTCACAATGTAATCGCACTATGAAATGCCAGTTTTGAAGGAGACAGCAACACCCAATATAAGAAATGTTTTCAATTTTAACAGAAATGCTCAAAACCTTGTCAGCCTCATGTGTATTAATCAAATGAACGAGCAGAACCCATGGAAAAGTACCATGTCAAAAAAATAAATAAAAAGGAAGCCTTTTATTCTTGCACTGGTTGAAAGAGCTCAAAATGGGAGGTTATATATTCTTAAGAGCAAAGAAAAAAATTTCAGAACATTTGAGCACAGTCTGTTGCCTATACACTGCCTGGGTTAAATTTTTCATTACTTGAATTAAAAGTTGCTTCAAATTAATCAAAACCTATGGGAAAATTACAATTTGTTCAAAGAATTTTTCTCTTCGAGGAGTGTTTCCGTGTTTCAGTGTGGGAGACAGGGTGGTGTGTGTGTTGTGTGTGTGTGTGTGTGTGTGTGTGTGGTGTGTCTCTGAAAGCATTTTTTAAAAATAGGTTTCAGATGGAACAGAATGGTTCAAATAGCAAGTGGAGTTTTTTTTTTAACCCCCACCCCTCAAATCCAAGCCTGAGAATCACAGTAAGAATTGCTGCTAGGAACTTGCCACTTCAGCCACAGCTTGAGAACAGCCGAACGAGCAACATTGTGGCTCTCGCACAACACCTTGCACTCTCGCAATAACGAGTGTGTCGTGCATCAGCGTACCGGCATTGGTATTTTGGACAAATCCTTGCCGATGCAGTTCTTCATGATGCTCCACAAGTTGAGACTGTAATTTGGTTTGTCTGGAATGTGTGTGCGGCGTTGCCTGCGTGACGTTTCATCGTCTTGCCCACAGGCTGAGCCACATGAGGCCTTCTGCAACAACATGGAGGAAAAGTTATAGAAGGGTATGGCAAGATGGGAATGAGTCAGGAGGTTGAATAACTCATTCCCAGGTTGAATTGTATTTACTTATAGCCTTTACCAAATAACTTACCTTCAAAGGAATGCACAATTGCTGGCAACTGAATTTTCTTTGGAAAAATAAAAATAAAAACTTTACACTTTGGGGTTGAGCTTTTCAAAAAATAAATAAATAAATAAATAAATTCCTGATATGAATATCAATTATCTCCAAAGCAAGGTCCCAAAAATTTGGAATAATTGAACATTTTTCAATTGTGTTTGTTTGTAATGAGACAAACCCCATTTACTCAGAGTCGACTCAACATTCACCTGGTGTTTCAATCCCTCTTAACATTACAATGCACAAGTGCAATTCAAAGCCAACCTATTGCATCATCCAAACAACCTTTCAAACAACTGGTTGTAGAAAATGAAGTAATGCTTTGATTCACTATAAGGTGTGGAGATACATTACATGGCCAAATGTACGTGGACACCCCTTCTAATAAGTGGATTTGGCTATTTCAGCCACACCAATTGCTGACGGGTGTATAAAATCAAGCACAGTGACTTTCAACGTGGTACCATCATAGGATACCACCTTTTCAACAAGACAATTCGTCAAATTTCTGCCCTGCTACAGCTGCCCCAGTCAACTGTAAGTGCTGTTATTGTGAAGTGGAAATGTCTAGGAGCAACAACAGCTCAGCTCTGAAGTGGTGGGCCACACAAGCTCACATAATGAGACCGCCGAGTGCTGAAGCGCGTAGAACAGAAAAAGTCTGTCGTCGGTGTGCAACACTCACTACCGAGTTCCAAACTGACTCAGGAAGCAACGTCAACACAAACACTGTTCATAGAGAGCTTCATGAAATGGGTTTCCATGGCCGAGCAGCCGCACACAAGCCTAAGAACACCATGCGCAATGTCAAGCGTTGGCTGGAGTGGAGTAAAGCTCACCGCCATTGGACTCTGGACCAGTGGAAACGTGCTCTCTGGAGTGATGAATCATGCTTCACCATCTGGCAGATGGACAAATCTGGTTTTGGAGAATGGCAGGAGAACGCGACCTGCCCGAATGCATAGTGCCAACTGTAAAGTTTGGTGGAGGAGAAATAATGGCCTGGGGCTGTTTTTCATGGTTCGGGCTAGGCCCTTCGTTCCAGTGAAGGGAAATCTTTACACGACAGCATACAATGACATTCTAGATGATTCTGTGCTTCCAACTTTATGGCAACAGTTTGGGGAAGGCTCTTTCCCATTTCAGCATGACAATACCCCCATGCACAAAGTGAGGTCCATACAGAAATAGTTTGTTGAGATCAGTGTGGAAGAACTTGACAGGCCTGCACAGAGCCCTGACCTCAACCCCATCCAACACCTTTGGGATGAATTGGAACGCCGACTGCGAGCCAGACCTAAATCGCCCAACATCATTGGCCGACCTCACTAATACTCTTGTGGCTGAATGGAAGCAAATCCCTGCAGCAATGTACAAACAACTAGTGGAAAGCCTTCCCAGAAGAGTGGAGGCTGTTATAGCAGCAAAGGGGGGACCAACTCCAGATTAATGCCCATGATTTTGGAATGAGATGTTGGACGAGCAGGTGTCCACATACTTTTGGCCATGTAGTACATGTTAGAATGTGCCTCATGATCGAACTTGTAATTCAAATCTAAATGGCAAATACTTGTTTCTTGGCAACAACTTTCAGCTGAGCTTTAAAAATAAAAGTGGACTGTGTTATTTTGCTGGCAAAAGTTTGAAGAGACTTGGTGACAGGTGTTGTGATCTGTCCTGTGCTTGTGGGGGAGGGGGTCCACAAGAAAACCATCTTGGGGGCTAAATGGTCCAAGCTCACTCAGTCTGACTGTCTGAGAAAGAATCACACATTCCTGGGTAGAAATCCTGCAAAATCGATTCAAATATTTTGAATAAACTCTGATACAGATATATGTCACCGATCGCAATTCCATCAATTAGAACACCACCGCTCTTTTTTCAACTTTCCACAATGCAGTGATCAAAACCTGAGTCTCTTCACTGATGCTACATGTTACCATACATTGGGTTCTGCTAGGGGTTTCAACAAACTCATGCTGACATGCAAACACAAAAATAAACAATGTGAAAACATTTCTTTAACTGCAATAAATAGATATATAAATAGCTAAATAAATAAATAAATAAACAAACACAAAACATGCCAACGGACTCAAGAGTGATGGAGATCATTTACTGAAGCAACTTAAAGGTCCCCTGACATGCCAAAGTACATAAATTTCATTTATATATGTCCTAGAGGAGGTTTTCATCGTGATTTCAGATCTGACAATGTTTTTTCACAAAACTCATTCTGTAAAATGTAAAATTAAAAAAACAAACGTCTTCGGGAACGCCCCTAAAAATTCTCCTTAAAGGGGCGTAACCCACATGACGTCATATACAGGATGTCAAAGGCTGCACGTAAATTACTCGGGTTGGTGGTCTACGTGATTATTTTGCCTTCCTGTGTGTTTCCACATTGGATTGG
>CM068967.1:33770862-33786390 GCA_035128595.1 Eptatretus atami
GGACATGAAATCAGAGCCATATCCCTAAACATATCGCGTGCTTTTGACATGGTCTGGCACCCTGCCCGACTCACCAAACTCTCTTCCTATGGTATCCAAGGCCGTCTCCACTCATGGCTTGCAGACTTCTTCTCTTGTCGCAGTCAACGTGTGGCCCTAAATGGAGTTCTCTAATCCCCTCTTCCTGACCAGGCTGGAGTTTCTCAAGGCAGCGTTCTGGGCCCTGTTCTTTTTCTGGTTTTCATCAATGACCTCTCCGACTTTCTGGAAAATCCTCTTTATCTCTTGGCTAATAACTCTACCCTCTGCCGTATCATCTGTCATCCCTCAGACCGGCAAGCAGCAGCTTCTTCACTCTCTGCAATCTGGATAAAATCATTAACTGGTCCAACACATGGAACATGTCTTTCAATCCTGACAATCTCACACTCTCACTATGTCTCTCCAAGAAGATCGTTTGGAACCACCCCCCCCCCACTCCCCCAATCTACTTCTCACAATCCTCTGGAAGAAGTCCTTTCTTTCAAGCTTCTGGGTCTCACCATCTGCCATGATCTTTCTGGGAAAGCTACATTTCATTCCTGGCCTCCAAGCCAGTCGCCGACTGGGCATCCTCCGTCGTTCAAAGTCCTTCTTCGGTCCACCTGAGCTCCTAATCACATACAAAGCTTTCATCCGCAGCTTGATGAAGTACTGCTCTCCCCTCTAGCTGGTGCTCCTGCCTCCCACATTTCTTGGCTTCACGCTGGGGAAACCAAGGCATTTAGAATCATTGGTATCTCCGCGGTGAGGCCGAGTCTTTGGACCTCTCACTCTCACCACAGGCAGGTCGGTGGTCTTTCTGTCTTCTACCATCTCCTCTCCGGTCTCACTCCCCCCCCCCGACTGTCAGCGATATGTCCCCCCACATTTCTGCAGGGTGCTCAAGGCACCAGCAACCCCCTTCTGGTAAACGACGAAAATGACAAATCACTGCTCACATTTACTCTTTCATTCCTCTTTTTCCTCACCTTTGGAACAAACTCCCACACTCTCTTCAATCCCATTCTCCCCTCCAGGCCTTCAAAACAGCTGTTCACACCACCTCTCCTCTTCCCCCATCCAAAACCACGATTTTTCTACCCCCATAAATCCACCCCAAACCCACCTCCATCAAATTCCTGCCTTCCTTCCTGAAAGTCCCTGTGGTGTCCATCTTAGATACCCCATGTTACCCGCTCCATCCCACTCCTTCCACGATTCCCAATGTCTCTTCCCCACTGTTTGTCCTTCCCCTCTCCGCCCCTCTTGTCTCCTGCCCCCTTGTTGTGCTTTGTGTGTTAGCGCTCATACGACCCTCGACAATGTATCAAATAACAAAAAAAACAAACAAACACTGAATTTGTTTGACATTGTGCTTGCAACCCCTTATGACACCTCTGTTCCACAGCATATGTGACGATGTTGGTTTTACTCAAAATGCTTTGATCATCATCAACGTCACTGGAAAATGCCACTGAACAAAAATTCCAGTTCAGTATTTAACTCTTATTTTTCATTTCCTGCAATAAAAAGTCCACGCGCACCTTGAATCGCCGTCATGTGTTTGTGAAAGTGCTGTGACAAGTGCTGGATAATTAATCAGTTGAGCATTAGAAATAGAAGTTTCCAGCCATTAAGCAATAATTATAGCACTATGCCAAAAAAAACCACACACACACACACACACACACACACACACACACACGATTGACGAGATACCTGTATTATACCTAACTAGTGCGGGCCCGTAGGTGCGTGCCCATAGGTGCAGCTTCGTTCCTTCGCTCTCGTAAACGACCGACTGGATTGGGGCATTGTTTCAATTAGATCGGACCAACCGTATCATAAATAGCCATAACTTGGGAAACATACTCAGTTCCACGCATCAATTGTGACGTCATATCAAACGAAGAAGAAGAAGATATGTTGACGCGCCCCCCTCTCTCGTCCCCTCCCTCTCTCGTCCCCACTCTCACCCCCCTCCTCTCAAATTTGTGACGCCCCCTCTCTCTCACCCCCCCCTCTCTCGCTTCTCTCTCTCTGTAAATGTATTCACAAATGTCTACCAAGCACAACAATTAATTCAAACCTTGGAAAAAAACAGCTTTCAAACCCTTGGAAAACAGCTCTTTCCCTTGGGAAAATTCAAACCTTGGGATAATTAATAATTTGAACATTAATATTCAAACCTTGGGAAGAAACAGCTTTCAAACCTTGGTAAACACTTGGGAAACCAGCTGAAACGGATGAAGAACGATATAAACCTTGAAAAGGCACATACTCAGGTCCCCAGCGTCGATTGTGACGTCATAACAAACGAAGAAGAAGAAGAATTGTAACGTCAATCGTGCAAAAAAAAACAAAAAAAAAAAATTAATGAATAAACAATTGTGACGTCATTGGTGACATCATAGCACCGTGTCTTGTCATTGGTTGACAGATAAATGGCCGTAACTTGGGAACGCTCGTCCGATTAATAGTGTTACGGCTGTGGAAATTCGCATTACACCATTCAGGTCCCGTAGGTGAGTATATTTCTGAAGTACATGTGTAGTTAGCCCAACCCATTGTTTAGAGGGAATTAATGTGATTAATTCGGGCTGCGACATTTGAGTTAGGGTTTTTTCTGTTCTTGCTTTATTTTCAGACCAACCACAACTTCAACCTCAACCACGCCACCACTCCAACAACGCCAGCACCGCCATCTCACAAACACACCACCATCTTCGCCACTATCCACACCAACGAACGCCATCCTCCGCGGTCCACGTACGACGGTTTCCGCGCTGGAAACCGTCGAACGCGAGAAGGAAGGAAGAAATCCCCACAGCGAGGGCGCGCGGTTTTCCGCTTGTTTTCTTCCCTGGCCCGGCGCGCAGGACGGATTCTCCTCGCCCCCCGATGGCGCGGGGAGGGGGGAACGAGAGGGAACGCCCTCTCGAAGCGCCTCGAAGGAGGGTGGAGCCAAGAACGGGGCGGGCGCCGGGGTATAAGAGTCGGGAGGCGCAGGAGGTTCTCTCTCTCTGTGTTCGTGCTCTCTGTTTCGGCGCTCTTTTGGGTGCTCTCTTTGGTTCGGTGCTCGCAGTTCGGTGTGCTCTCTTGGTTCGGCGTGTTTCCTCTCTCTTGGTTTGGTCTCTCTCTGTTCGTCGGTGCTCGGTCCGTGGCGTCGAGGGGCCAGGACAGGCAGGCACGAGGCACGCCGGAGAGACCTCGCCGACACGCTCGAGCACGGAGTCACACCAGACGGGACCACGGCAAAGGACGGTCGCCAAGGACTTGAGAGCAGGGAAGTCGCAACTTCCTCATTTCTTTGGGTTCTGTGTGAACGTGTGTGTGTGGCGCCGTGTCCATTAAGTAAAATTGTATAAGTGTTGCCGAGTGTTCGCTGTTAGCCGGTAGTATCCCTGCGTCATTGTGTTCCTTTTGTTCTATTTGATATATGTGCATTCTGGCTGTAAATACGTGCTATATGTGTGCTTTTTGTGTGTTGTCGTGTAAATAAAATGCGTACTTGTTGAATTCTTCCCCCGTTTCGCTGCGTCCTTTCCTTTGTTGGGTCTTCATCTTGCTTCACGTAAAGGGTTTGAGTGGCGCGGGGAGCCCCGATAATTAATCAGGAACCGTCGAGGCCGACGATAACACCGCTCGGTTATCCGATAGTACGGAACGGATCGCTTAAGCGGCCGTGTCCGAAGTCGACCTGCGGCGAGGTGCGGTCGCCCGGTTTACCATCCGCGTGGGTACTTAGGTAGGTCGAGTTTGGCGACAACCCTATCCCACGCGGGTGGCCGATTGGCACGATCGTGGTGAGGCCGAAAGGCCACCCGTGACTGGATCCCGGCGTTAGTCCGGAGGGTCACGACGGAATTGTCCGTCCGGTGGGCGACGTACCGCGATTCGAGTCACGTGGTCGTTCGCACGCCGGCGGGCGCGAATTCGCAAAATATCAAACCTTGAAAAGGCACATACTCCAGGTCCCAAGCGTCGATTGTGACGTCATACAAAATGAAGAAGAAGAATTGTAACGTCAATCGTGCAAAAATAAATATAAATAAACATTAATTGTGACGTCATAGGCACCGTGTCTTGTCATTGGTTGACAGATAAATGGCCGTAACTTGGGAACCGCTCGTCCGATTAATATCAAACCTTGAAAAGGCACATCCGCAGGTCCCCGGCAAATTATCTTGGCAAGTTTCAATCAGATCGGACCGCGGTTGTCGAGAAACGGCGGTCGCAAGACAGACAGACAGACATTGCTGGAATTATAGATAGATGATATATTTATACAATATTGCATCCCTCATTCTTCAGGCAAGGAGCCTACACAGCCTCTTCCCCCTCTCCACACTTGACAAAATCACTAGCTGGTCAAACACTTCGAATATATCTTTCAACCCTAACAAATCTCACACTCACTATATCCAAAAGAACCGTCAGGCAAACCACCCAGCCCCCCTTGAAAGTTGACCTCCAAAGCCAGCCACCAACTGGGCATCTTCCGTCGTATAATGTCCTTCCTTAGCACACCTGAACACCTATCTACCTACAATTAGGCCTTCATCCGCAGCTTAATGGAGTATTGCTATCCCCTTCCACACATCTTGCTCAGCTTGACGCCATGGAAACCAAGGCCTTCAAGTTTATTGGAATCTCACACTATAAAGCTGTCGATGGGTCGATCTCTTCACCATCGCAGACAGGACTGTGGTCTCTCTGTTTCTTCCACCACCTCCTTTCTGGTATTACACCCTCTGCTATTTCCATGTGTTGTCACGCCCCCCCCCCCGCCCCCCTCCCAGGTTTCTGCGGGCACATGATCCGCGATCAACCCCTTCTGGTGAAACTACCTAACTCCAGGATCACCACCCACCTCCACTCATTTGTTTGTCTTTCTTTTCCTATCTGTGCAACAACTTTTCTAGCACCGTTAACCCAACCTCCTTCCAAATTTCCAGTTTTTCCTTCCTGAGACTTTGCTTCTGTATCCATCTTGTCCACCTCATGCATCTTCCCTACACTCATTATTTATCCAAGTCTCCCTCTATTTTGTCCTTCAAACTTGCTGTTGGTGTTTCCCTCTACTCTCGATTGTTCCCTTTGTTCTGTTGAGTCATGACGTTTCAGTGTTCAAGCTCTCCACGAGTCTAGACTGTATACAAAAAAAAAAATAAAAAAAAAAAAAAACTTTGGTGCAGTTTCTATTTTAATGCATAATCAAACTATGTTTTGACTCACGTATAAAAATGGAAGCTTAAAGCTGACAAAAGGGCCAAGAACGAAAAGTCTCTCGAACATTGAATGTTGAAGAACCTGCGCCTTGGAAACAGCAGCTGCACCGTCAACCAATCTGAAGAAGGTCTGGGCAGACCATTCTGAGATAACTCAGCAGCAGTATTGTCTGGAATATTCTTGTGGACATGGATCACTCTGCCAATACAGTGCATCTCGAAAGCCATTTCCAAGGGAAGATTAAAGAAAATTAGGGATGGCGTGCCCAAAATGGGGTTCAGAGCATGCAGCTTGGATCAGTGGGAATCAGCCATATTCTGAAATGAGTCAGAGATCGACCTGTGCGGCTCAGACAGGTAGCAATTCAACTGGTGCTGGAGAAAAATTCCACCCCGACGGCATGAAGGATGCCATCTGACATTCGCAATACATTTCCAGGTATGCTGTGGGTTGCCTTCAGTTTTTCCCATTACTATGAAAGCTCAGTACTATATCCACGGCTTGGCAAAGCAGTAAAAAGTCTTGTACTGTATCTGGGATCTCCAAAGGGCCACAAGCTGCATTTTCAAACACGATTGTGCG
Organism: Eptatretus atami; assembly: GCA_035128595.1. NCBI lineage: Eukaryota > Metazoa > Chordata > Myxini > Myxiniformes > Myxinidae > Eptatretus > Eptatretus atami. Next base: position 33,776,698 of record CM068967.1, read on the forward strand.
ACCCGTCACAAAGGCAAACTGACGAGTGCGATAAAGATGATTTTAAACAAGTTGCAAAAGTTGTGCGTCACTTCGTACGATTTCTATGACAAAATACTTTTCAACTCGATTGATGCACATTCACATAATCAAGGTGAAGGAAGACCTGCATGGTGCGAGTAAATCGTATTGTCTCAGCTCGAGTGAGAAATGCTGAGAATGTCGGTCAGAAAAGATGTGAAGAATCATGATCGAATTTCAGACACCTGACATTGCATGGTGTGGATCAGATGAAGGAAATTAATCAAATCCTTGCCCAGAAGGGTGTGAGGTTGGCAGCAAGGTGAAAGGAGGTCCAACTACATGTCAAATTAGTTTTGGTTGTGAAGCTCAATCTTGTTTCTCAAACCTTCAGCTAATTCTCGGATGCTTCATTTTGCATGGCTGGAGTCTCGTCTCTATGGAAGAATGACTGAACAATAACAATACATCTCCATCATATAAAGATAAAGTATTTATTCCTTTTCTCTATCATACATCAACCATCCTCACCAAAATAAACATCACAAGTGATTTAAGTCGAACATAGATAACCTTCTTGAAATTGTATGAAACAAAAACTAATGCTGTCATTTTTTTCCCCACCACTACTGCACACATACACACATACACACACACACCTTAGATGACTGCACTTTTCTCATGTGTTAGTAGGGGCCCAATCATTAAGGGATGCCCACAACTTCCACAATCAACATCATGACATTTTGGATTTTATTTCAATTTGACATTAAGTGGGCACAGGAAAGTCAGTGTAAAGCATAAGGAGGGATCGTGCACAAAAGGCAACTTGCAAGAGAGATTTTAAATCCGAGCAGGTGAAAGTAGCAGACTCACTTCCTCCGGGTTCCACTCCTCCAAACGACCCAGAGAGCTAGAGGCACTGACGTTGCTGCCGGTTCTCCTGGTGAGAAACATCAGCTAATCAGGGCGGTGCTGACAGCAAGCCCAGTGGACACAGAATGGGAGAGTGGAGTTAGGAGAGGGCAAAACAGCGTGGGGGTTGAAACACAATGAGAAATTAAGTTGAGATGCCAATGACTACTAGTCTCATTCTGTGCTCCATTAACTCACAGGTGCCTCACTAAAGGCCCTGTCACACCTTGACGATTTAGCCAACGTATGCCTAACGTATGCAAAATTGGGCTAAAACGCCGGCACACGTCGAATACGTTATGGGTAAGTTTGTATACGTTAAGAGCACGCTGAAAAACACTGCCATACGTCGTAGTACGCTGGTTTTCATCATTGTACTTTGCGGTTGTCCTCAAATTTTAGCATGCTTGAAATTTTATGACGTATGCCGGCGTATGACTCACACGTTCCGCTACGCTGGCCATAAGTTGTAGCACGTTATGCGATCGTTGACACACGTCGACACACGATTACTCATAAGTCGAAACACGTCGAGGTAATGATTAGCGTACCCGAAACTTATTTATAACCTATGAGTAACGTGTGTAGACCATTACCGACGTTGCCACACGTGAGCACGTTATGCGATCGTTGACACACGTCGAGGCACGTTACTCTATAAGTCGAAACACGTCGAGGTAATGCTTAGCATACCCAAAACTTATTTGTAACCTATGAGTAACGTGCTTTGAACCTACTGTATGTGTAACGTACCTCCAACGCATATTGACGTATGTAGACGTATTTGATTGACGTCTTCCGGACAACCACAGAACTTACTGAACGTGTTTCTATTACAGCTACCATATAATGGCGTATTGGCAGCGTTTTAAAAAAACAACAACAATAACTTCCGATATTTTGTCACGTGCCGTTACGTCACGTCCGATTGCCTCTTCAGTTTGCTCATGTCTATTCTTAGTTCCTCCTCTTGAATATTTTCTGTTTGAGGATATTGTCACGTTGACGTCGAAACTTAAAAGCAAATGTCTGAATATATTTTAAAATTCGTGATAGACTAAAACAACAACAACAACAACTTCAGATATTTCGTCATGTGCCTTCACGGAGCCAAGGAGAAAAAAAGAAAATGTGCCTTGACGAGAAAATAAGTTTCGGGTATGCTAAAACTTACCTCGACGTGTTCGACTTATGAGTAACTTACAAGGAACTTGTGTCGACGTGTGTCAACGATCGCATATCGGCCTACAACTTATTCCAGCGTAGCGGAACGTGTGAGCCATACGGCGAGTACGTCGTAAAATTTTCAGCATGCTTGAAATTTCACGACGTACTAAACGTACCACGAAATCGACAGCGTACTTCATCGTTTTTCAGCGTGCTCTTAACGTATACACAACTTACCCATACCGTATTCGACGTGTGCCAGCGTTTTAGACACATTTTTCATAGGTCGGCATACGCTGGCTAAATCGTCAAGGTGTGACTGCGATGTTGACACTTCCAATTCTCAGGCGGTTGTGATTTAAATCGGCGTGCGGCAGGTTTTTAACAGGCTACGCCACGAGTTCGTCGGCGATACGTGCAGCGCGCATGCCTAAGTTAAACTATCGTTTGGCATAGGTTGTGAACGCCGACAACAGGCTAAGCATTCGTTGGTATAAGTTACCTATAAGACAACGAAACGTTCTGTGCCCGTTACTAATATGTTATGCATACGACCAACACGTTATGAATACGACCAAAACTTAAAAAAAAAACATCAAAATTTCAGCATACGCCAACGTTTTACATACATTTTTATACGTTCCATTGCTGGCTAAATCGTCAAGGTGTGACAGCGCCTTAAAGTGATGGGGATTTAAGAAAAGGGACCTGAATCATGAATCTGTTGACAGTGGAGTATTTCCTTTTTTAATTTTTTTAAATTTTAGACACAATCTTTCAACCTATCTTGGAGAGGTTTTGATGGAGGATGAAACAAATTTAAAACATAAAAGCTCATAAGTATGGCTAGAAAGCCTGTTGTTTGTTGGCTTAGTGGTTAAGGTGGTTGGCTTAGGATCTTAGTGTACAGAGTTGAGCCCTGCTGGCTGCTGAATTAACATCAGATGGGGTCGACTCAGCCTGTCATCCTTCCGAGGTCAGCAAAATGAGTACCAGTATACTGGTAGAGGGGTACAGCATCAGCAGCACAGCCACGCTTTCAAGAAATGATAACTACCCCAGCAGCCAAGCTGCTATACGCAAGGACAGTATGGCTAGGAGGAAGGAGATGTAGTACAACAAAAGTTTTTTTTTGTTTTTTTTTTGAATGACAACCCCAGCCACCCTCCCCCTCTCCCCCCACAATATCTAAAATCTACCTCTCTAATCTTAAAAAAAGAAACCAAAACAAAGGGGAGATTTGAAGCAATCCTCACCAAATACACTCCATGTTCAGCCTCCCAAGTCCAGGTTTTCTGCTCACCTCTGGTTCCTCCCTTTACCCTAACTGAGAAATCTTTTCCACTAATTAACCTCTGTTGTCTGCAAAACCCACATCCCAGTCCTTCCTCTCCAATATTAGAACATTAATCTTTGGTGCTCTAACATAGCTCTTCCTTCAGCCTTGTTCTGTGCAGAACCCAAGAAAAGAAAAGAAAAAGATACAAAAATCTTTGAATCACCAAACCTGCAATACTTACATGAACAGACACCCACCCCTAGCATCAGCAAATCCTTCACGAAAAACCAAATGAGGATACACACACAACTCTGTGTTCACCTCTTAGAATGAACCACAATGTTCAAATGAGTAAATGTAAGGCAGGCCAGACAAGATTGCATATTGGTTTCACTGAAGGAAATGAGTGAACAAGTTGTGTTATTAATTAACAACCCAAGAGTGACAATGCTTAATGTAATAGGGGAGTGATTGACCGGAAATAAAATAAAAATATTTGTTTCATGTTCGCTATGACCGTAACTTGTGAGCAAATGATCTGCTTGTGCCAAAAATACAACAATACAAATGTATGAGGCAATTTGGCCTGGTGTTGACTTGATGGTTAAGGTGCCATCCTTAAGATCTTAGGGTCTTGAGTTTGAGGCCTTGTCGTGCTGTTGAAATAACACCGGGTGGGTTGACTCAGCCTGTCATCCTTCCGAGGTCAGCAAAAGGAGTACAAGCTTACTGGTAACAGGGGGCGCTGCATCACCGGCGCAGCCACACTTCCAGAAATGATGCAACAAGCAGCCACAGGCTGCATACGAAACAACAAGGCGGCAATTTGGCCCACTTTACCTGTGCCATAGATTCATCCCAACACTCATCTGCTGCAGGCAGACTTGATGCAGCTCAACCCAAGTAGCAAATTTGGCCAGGGTAGGACACTCCTCTTTTGTAAAGATAATGTGCGACGTTGAACATCGACAAAAACGCAAATGACAGTTAGCTTTACATCCCTATCCAGTGACATCTTTCTCTGAGATGCATAACCTGCTGGCACCAAAAGTGTCTTTTGTAGCAAGTAAGACCCTTTCACATATAAACCACCCCCCTCCAGATAAACCAACCAAATGCTGGCGTTGCTTAGAAAAATGTGAGCATCCCATTGTGAGAAGATTTTGAACGGTCCTTGTGTTTACTAGCCACACTCACCAATAAATTAATTTCACTAAATATCTACATGCCCTTGCCCGACCCATTTAACCTCTGGCCAAGGAATTTCACCACAAAAGGCTTACCCACTTAATTTTTTTCCAAGACAGTGGAATCAAATCTGACAAAATGCCATCCTGGTGCAGTAACTGATCGGGAGTTCAGCAGCACAGGTGGGGATCTTAAGTAGCCTCTCAATTGGACTTAGTTTGTGCATGTTAAATATTCAACGAGAGAATATCTATGAGCAGACAGCACAGAAGCGATCACACTACCAAATGGTTTCCATCAGCCTACATCATGCAGCCACCAGGCCTTCCATGGAGATCGCCAATCAAAGTACTAGGCGGGCTTGACGAAATTTCTGTGATCTCACGTGATCATGAGCAAACTGACAAATAATAGACAAGTTCTCGTTCTCCTGTTACAAATTCTTTTTGTGGTGGCTTGCTGGATTTACACATTTAGTTCCTTGTTCTGCTCTAGCAAGAGGAACCATGTAGGTTATGGAGTGTCAATGATAATTCCCATTTCTCAAGCCACATCCCCAACTCCCCCATCACTGCCGACGTACTTGTGCTGTTTGGGATCGGCAGCGACAGTGATGAAATCTGGAGCATTCTCCATGGCGTCAAAAAACTCATTTTCATCGTCTTCGTCACTCAGATCTGCTTTGGCGGACTCGCAGGAAGCTTCGGGCAAACGGGAAGGCAGGGACAGTGCAGCATGTTCAGGCCAAGCATTTTTTGAGACAACGTTAAACATGTTAAGGTCATTCTGTGTTGGTGATTTAAAGGAGGTGGCAAATAGTGGGGCAACTTAGCTAAATATAGCATAACAATTGTGCATTTTGTGAGGAAAGCACCAAATTTGGCACACTAGTAGCCTATCATATTATGAACAGATTTGGATATTGGGCCGTCTCAAATTCAGCCGCTGATGGCTGTGGCAGCCATTTTCCACTGCCATCAAAAATTTTGAGATGGCCCAATATCCAAATCTGTTCATAATATGATAGGCTACTAGTGTGCCAAATTTGGTGCTTTCCTCACAAAATGCACAATTGTTATGCTAAGTTGCCCCACTAAAAGGAGGTCTATTAGGTTAGAGATAATAAAAAAACAACAACAGCAACAACTAGAACAGCACTTGTAGAGCACATCATCTCGCCTCGCATGCTCATTATGAACAGAAATTCCATCCTCAACTCAACACGCTACTTTTATGGCCCACTGCTATTATTGCCCACATCATTCATGCACCCCATTATGTCTCATACAACGCCATTATCTGTAGCTTCATTGATTAGTTATGAGGATATTTAACAACCACTTTTGTGCATAGTCATACTGGGCCAAATTGCTTCAATGAAGATAAATATGAAAAAAAAAATTCAAATTATATTCCCCATGGCTCGTGAATCATATGTATGAAGTTTCGTATCGATCTGTTAAGCGGTTCTGGAGAAGATTTTTAAACGTAATCTTCAATCCAATATGGCCACCACACCACGTGACCGATGATGTCATAAATTTAACTCTTCACTCACATCTGGTGGTAGATCAGATATATGAAGCTTCAGCTTTCCAGACAAGGATTTCAAGTCAACCAATTATGGCTGGACTACACTCACGGATGACGTCATCGTTGTTACCCTGTATACCTCATGGGAAATTGATGACATATGCCAAGTTTCAAAAAATTTTTCAGAGCGGTTAAAAAAATGTCATTCCCCCCCCCCCCTCTTTAATCCAATGTGGCTGCCATACTGTGTGATGTAATGACATCAGTTATCAATCTAATATTCTCCATGGGGAGTCCATCCGATATTTAAAGTTTCGCATCGACCGGACAAGCGATTGCAGGAAAAACATTTCGAAAGAGGAAATACACGAAAACAAAAAAAACACACAAACCAATAGTTTTGCATCCCCTTTGGGGTGAGACTAAAGAGACAAAATAAATAAATAAATAAAAAGAGGAAAAAGATAATACAGTACACACATCAAGATCCTTTTCACACTCAGGTAAAATGACCTTTATCCTCTCAAACTAATCTATTGTGTTTTTAAACATCCGGTCTTTCTTTCTTCTAAAAGCACGGAATCCCATTCGTCCAAAGAAAGAATAACAAGACCCCATTGCATGCGATATTAAACTGGTTGTAATCATTCTTCTGCTTTCCGGTATTCCTAATTCACCAAAATAAAAAAAATTTGTATATATATACATAATCAGAGAAGCCAGTTCCATAATGAGCGAACCAAATCTGTCTCCTTAGCAACCTACACCTTGGCAATGCGACACTTCAGCCTCACCAACCCTCCCCCCACACCACACACACACACACACACACACACACACACACAACCCCTACAACACCTCCCACCTCTTCTGTAGGCCTTTGCTCAGCAAATCCCTGAAGAACCCACAAGCACAGAGAAAAAAAAAAACTCACACAATTAGCAAACTGCTCACATTTGCAACATCCCCGCACACTTCCTGATCTTACTTCCACTTTAACTCACACAATTAAAAAAAAATAAAAAATTGTACACTTGCGTGTGAACAGAAAAGGATGGGTATACTAAAACAATTTCCGTCATATTAAATATTAATTAGGCCAATAAGAATGGCCTTCGATAGGGGCACTTGCTATTGACACAGAGAATCTAGGTTCCAAACCTACACAACTGTGAAACTTGTTTATTGCTTACGCATGTCATTGTACCCCATTTAAAAGTAAAGTGACATGTCCCAAAGTCCTCGTCCTGCATTACGTCCATGCAAAAGCTCCTCCATGAGGTTGACGTCACAACATATATGACAGCAAATAAATATAGCCTAAAACAGTGCAACACCTCAATTTCTTCAAAACCAAAAGCTGCTACCGACGATCAAACGGTTCGTGTTAATGGACAACCACAGCACATCAGTCCATGGGTGCTGGGACTGCAAACGGGAGCAATAGACATCTCCACAAGCAACATACACAAACCTGGCTATTACAACAGACCTGATTCACACAATCCATGCAAACACGAGACTAAAATAATCCCAAAATGTCCATATCCACACCCCTAACAAATTCCAAACCCACCATCACCTTTGTGTGTCGGGGGCAAAATGTCTGTAGGTGAGCCACGGACTGATGCCCCACGGCAAGCTCGCTCCAGGCTGTTGTGCTGCTTGGCCAGCGTCTCCAACGTTTCCTCGAGCCGCTGCCGCTGCTCGCGTTCATGCTGGAACGCTTTTTGCCACTTGCGCCCCTGCGACTGTGCCAGCTCCACAAAGTCGCGGCATGTCTGCGGGACACGCAGGCCACACCGCCCCTCAGTTACGGCGTTCTGCACTATTATGTGACTACAAGAAAGGGAACGTAGGGGAGGAGGCGATGTGGTGACGGGAGGAGGGCTTATGGCGGTAAGAGATACACGGGGGTGGAGGAGGCGGTGTTGGGACTTTAAATGGAAACAGGCGAGAATAGCAGCATTAAAGGGCTGAGAGCAGAGTATGAGAATGTTAAAGCCACATTAATGGAGTGAACACGAGGCGTTATGCTTAACATGCGGCCACATTGATAAATCCACCCCTTTAAATAAACCAAACCAATTTGAGGTACTCCATCCGCAACTGCCAATTTCTCCATTTAATAACACGTCCTGAAATATCTTATTCCCTAAAGTCATCAATCTCTAAACATACCAATTTAATAATTTGCACTGTGCTGCATAGGGGAGTAAAAATGCTCAAAAGTGGACAAGGTGTCGAGAATAATACCGGAAATAATAATAGATATGAAACCATGACAACAAAAAGAACAACCATACAGTTCCGCAATATTAATATTCGAGAGGAAATCGGAAAGCACATACAGCAAGCCCTTTTTTACACCTGCACTATTTTTAGCTACCACATGATAGGGATTTCATGTTGTCAAGATCCAAGATTTCCCCACCGTAACACCTTTTATATACAGGATTGAGAAAGAGTGGGGCATCAGAGGGTGAAAAGGCAACAAACTTAACTGACAATGGGGGGTTAAACAATTGATTCTGTACGTCTGTCTGTCTGTCTACAGACGCCAGTCCATCATCGAGGAAATACTAAATTTCAAGTAAATGCTATATTCTGAACACTGGAGAAAACGAATCAGAACGTGAACCTGCAGTTTAGCAGTATTTTGGCTCCGAATTTCGCAAATTGCACGGAATCTCGTCCCGAACACAGCAGACTAAGGTCTGCTTTAGTCTGCCTGTTTGGCAGATCACTCCAAATCAGGAAATTAAAAATCATTTCAAACAGGAAACTTACTGTTTTTAAGGACGTCATAAAGGACACAAACAACACGGACGAAGAACTAATTTAATGTTTTAATTAAGATGGTGTAAAAGATGATGCATCAACGGTGGTAAACTTTCGGAAAAAAAGTCTACAGCCTTTAAAACCTACATTTTATTTAAATCGAATCATACACTTGAACACTGTGGAACATAAATCGCCGTGTTGGCACTTCCAAAAACCTCCAGTTCAGCAGTACTTGGACAAAATTTTACGCCATCTGGACCAATCGTATGGGCAGCTCGCATTCTCAGCGTTTGGGGAATATCAAGATTGAAAAAAAATAAAATGGTGCGTTTGTAGGAAATATAGATCGTGCTTAAAAAGACAAAGCAAGAGTTTAAAAGACGCTTCCAATGTCGTTTTTCTCAAGACTACTTGGTGTAATGTGTTCTCTGAACTCTCTGGTTTCCTATCCTGGAATCTCATTGATGGTTTTGGGATGCGAAGATTGATACACTGAATTTACCGAGAAAACTTGAAATGTTTGCATCTTATACTACAGCCATTGCTGCTGAGGAAAATAGATTACCGAACTGTAATTACTGCATACCGGTCTGGCAATTACCAGTATATTTGACAAAAATACGAACGGGTCGAGTTGAAAGAAGAAGAATCCCAATTTATTACCGAAACTGAATGGGCAGGAAATGTTACCGACTGATACCTCATCTGGCTCAATGTGGTCACCTTAGCCATTTCTCTGGGAAACGACGATCGGACACGGGGATTTTGAAATGGTCGAAAGTCTGACGTCATCGATGCACGTGGAGGTGGTGAGGGAGTGCCAGAGT
>CM068967.1:33786400-33805519 GCA_035128595.1 Eptatretus atami
TGAAAAGCCTCATTCAAAGCCATCTCTCTGCATTGAACGAAGATTCCACGTCCTACTTCCCTGATCTTCCCACAACGAACGCAAAGCTAGTTCAAAACCCATTTCAATTTGATGGCCTGATGGAGCTACCTGGTCTTGTCCAGGAGTCTGTCATTGATCTCCAGAATGATTCTTCAGTCTGGGATATCTTTGAAGAGAAAAGCTTATCAGGCTTATGGTGTGATGTGCTGAATCAATACCTTGTGGTTGCAAGATTGGCTGTTTGGTCTCGCACAACCATGTCACCAGAAACAGCATCAGGGCACAGATTCTCATCTATCTCTCTTCCTGATTAAATCTAAACTTCAAGAAAGACTGCAATGACCTTCGATGTGCCCCATCAAAACCTAATCCCCTGTATTGATAATATTGTTGTAGAATTCCGCCCGCCGGCGTGCGAACGACCGCGTCTAACCAATAGCGGGCGCTTCGCCCACCGAACGGCATCCAGTCGTGACTTTTGAATAATCGCAGAACAGTCACGGGTGGGTTTTTAATCCCACCACAACCTTGTCCGCACTCTACCCACGCGCTACAGGGTCCAATCGCCAAATCTTCGATTTACCTAATTATTCACGCAGTTAGGTTACCGAGAGATTGTACCTCAACGGGACCGCTTGGAAACGAGCCGCTTAAGCAGCTAGTTTCCTTTTGGGATAACCGAGCGGGGTATTATCGCGCAGTCCCGTTGGACCCGATTACTTTACCGGCTATTAAAAACCAACTATATTCCGAGTGCAAATGGGCAGTTCAATGAGGGAATGGATGCAACGAACAGGTTTACATTCACACAAGGACATTTATATAATAAAGCACGTATGCAATTATACAAGGCAAAACACGTATGCAATTATACAAGCAACAAAAGCATGACAAAAGAACTACAACCGTCTACTTATTTATGTACAGTCACTTGCACTTAACAGCAGTTCCTAGTTATTAGACGGGCCCACGGACACACGTACGCACACACACACACCCAAGAAATGGTGGCAGAGGCCTTTAATAACGAGCTCCAGCTCGGAGGACAGGTGAGCTGAAACCCAGAACCTATCTCGAACCTCTCCACCTCGTGTGGTCTTCAAGTTGTTCGGACCCGGCTCCAGCGAGAGCGAGCTGGATCCAATCGCCGTGATCCTTCCAGAGCTTCTCAACACGTGCTGGTGAGACGAGGCGCCGATCCTTCCCGTCGATGCGTCGCCTCCCCGAGGAACCACTTCCACGAAGAGGTCGATGAGTCGCACCAAGCCGGAAACCAAAATGGAGAACAAAGAGCTCCACGAACCAAGAAGAAGAAGAAGCCACCACTCGCAGCTCGAGCCGAGCGACCAGCTCAACTCTCTTCCAAGCAAAGCAGCTCGAAGCAAAAAGCTCTCCCGAGCCAAGCAGAAGCCGAAGCTCACGGAACCATCAAAGCAAAGAGCCTCCAAAAAGCCTCCTCCCGAGCCAGGCCTCAGCCGAAGCTCACTGAGCCAGCCGAAGCAAAAAGCTTCCGAAAGCCTCAACCCTAACGCAAGCCAAGCAGGACCCGACGGTCTGCTGAACGACTCCCCTCAACTCCCTTCTCCAACTCTGCCCTGAACAAAGAAAAAGATCTCCTCTTATCCTTCTCCGCCCCCCCCCCCCCCCCCCGTTCAGCCACGGGTGGGAGGGAGTTGTTGACATCATGAGTCACGGGACGGCAGGGTTCTTCTTGCTCTTCGCAGAAGAGGGGGAGGGATGTCTCCATTGGTTCGTTCCCTTAACTATTAAATTGATCCGCAGCGCATCTAATCGATTTCTGAACATTTAAACAATGGAAAGTGATCTATCTAGGGAACAAGCACTTTTCGACATAGCTGACTAAAGGAACCTGTATGTTGTGTGCAATCGAATTCCAAATTCGTAACAATATTGTCAATAATGAACATTCCCAGTGTTCACATCAAGATGAAACTTCGCAATATGGCAAAAGCCACATTTCTAAAAAATGAATTCTGATGAAGAAACTCCTTTTGCAGTGGATCCACCATTGTAAAAGTAGTTTTGTTTTTGTTGTGCTTACTGTGAAAATGTATTCGAGACTAAAATAAAGATCTCATTTCATCATGCTCTGAGATTCTATTTTCAATGAAACTATTTTCGCTTCTTGATCTTGGTTGGTTCACAGTCAATGCCACCGAGCAAAAGTGGTATACCTATTAATAAAGGTTGGAAACCCTTGCCCTTGGGGGTTGGTGACTGGGAGGTGGGAGTGTGGGGTTGTACAGCCTCAGGTAGCTGGTTCCACAGACAGGAGAACTATCTGCGATGCGAGATCGACAGGAATCGTTTCTTCCTAATCGCGAGAGATGCCAACGTTGAGAGCTTTCGATTCCACAGAACTCGGGAGAAATTGATGTGATGCTGGGGCTCCAGCTGATAGGGGATTGCAGCACTCTCTCCTGTCAGCTATGGCCAAAGGACTTGTAGGCTGTGAGTAGTTATGATTCATCAAGGAATCACTTGGAATGGCTATGTCCAGTCTGTCGAGATGGATTTTGAGTGCAGCATTGCTATATGGCCAGCCCAGGAAAGGTCATGGGTGACGGAGAGGGCCAACAAGTTCAAGAGACAAAATCTTTTCCAGTGGCTGAGAATGAAGAGAGATTATGCGAGTTCCATTGTTGATCCTTCAAGAACGATATGGTGAGACTGAATTTTGCCGAGATTGAAAGATGTGCTCCATTTTTATCAGAACAGCATCTAATCAATTTCAGATCAGGAGAATGAATATTTAGAGAACACATTTCTTGTTATTGTGACTTATCCTGACCTTGATCCAAACTAATGCACCATTGGTCTACCATGGATTATGGGGTGCTGGAGAACCAAGTCAAAGGTTGGAGTTCATAGAGCAAGTTAGGACAGGAATTTGTAAAATGGCCAGCAACAATCACCGACTTTTTGTGAAAGATACCGCGGGGTCCGACATCCACCAGCAACCAATTGCTGGCAGACTGGCCCCCAATGTCAAATCTGATGAAAAGCAAACTCAGCGACACAACCCCATCCACAAAGCATCCATCTATTCCTTTATAGTCGATATAAAAATCAAACCCAGACGAGCGAGCTCAAAGGCAAGTTCTCCACCTTCGAACCATTCTGTTTAACATTTTCACAATGTCATCATGTACAATCTGCTCAAGTTTTGAACCAACGCTTGATGGCATTTGACCCAATTACACATACAGAGATAACCAATCAAATGATAGGTCAGTCCAATCTCGACCGCAACATAAAGCCTCAGCTCAGATAAAAACAAAAACGAAAGTTCCAACAAATAATTAAATAAATAAATCCTTCCTGCAAAACACTTCATTACAACCAAGCAAACATTTTAATCAAGTAAACATGATGTTCGACGATTGCCCGACGGTAACAACGATCCCGAGTTGAACCCCTATCCGATACGGCCCCAAAATAGCCTTACCCCCAAAGCCATCAATATTGCATGAAGCACACACAGTACATGGTAATGGAAGCAGAGAAACGTCGAATGGTTGGAATACACTGCTAGATGGAGATAATATAATAAATCCTAAATAATCCCAGCACTACATGTCAAATCAATCTGACTCTACTCATTCTCTCACTCAGTAATCATTCCAATTTAATGACCACGATGTAAACCACATGCGCTTGCATGTAAAACTCAAGTTTCAGAAGCACCGCTGTACAACGAGGTGCGTGAGGCAAGTACAATTTCCTCACATAAAAGCACGATGGACCAGAAAGCTAAACCACCATCCAGATGGACCTATCTGAAACATAAATAATAGTCCTGAATCTGATGAGTTAATTTGTTACCAGTGGCCTAAAACGCGACAAAAATAATAAATCACAAGCTATTACGTGAACTGTAGCACCTCAGGGTTTGCAATTAGCACGTTCTGTTTCACGACTACAAACCGCCCACACAGCCGCAGGATGCAGCCAATGTTTCTGGAGGTGCATGAGTGGGGGGAGCGGAGGGAAGAATTGAACAGGACGCCGCAACCCTCTGCTAATGCAATTCTCGAGTGATACTTCATTCGATTTACCGATTAGTGACAACGCAGTGGGCACAGCAAGCACACTGAGTAACTACAGCATTAAAACAAAAATTGTCGAGTCAACTCAACTTTGGCAAAAAACACAAAAAAGTCAATGCATCACATTGTTCACAACACTCCTGAACCCATGCACCTATTAAAAGTGAAACTGATCAAATTCAACTAGACTTCCAGAAGCTGAATGAATGTTGAAACAAGACTTTCAGAACCTAAATCAAATTAAACTTCAACCAGATTCGGTGGAATTGCGTTGAGAGCGTCCGCTCCGGGTTTGGAAGGTGGGTCGTTCGATTCCGACCGGAGCAGAGTGATAACCAAGATGAAAAATGGAACGTGTTGCTTCCTTGTTTGATGCCAAGCATTTAAATGGATAAGAGCACCGACAATCCCCATAGGTTTGCATCCATGAGGAGGAGGAGGAGGTTAAGGAGGAGGAGGAGGAGAGGAGGAGGAGGAGGAGGAGGAGGAGGAGGAGGAGGAGGAGGAGGAGGAGGAGGAAGAGAGGAGAAGGAAAATCCTCCTCAGGAAATGCCCCGTGGAGGAGTCATATTGTTGTGACGTCGCTGGTACCTATAATACCCCAGGAAGTGGACACATCCCCCAACTCAGTGGCTGTATATGAATATGTATGTGCATGTGTGTGTCCGTATGTGTGTGGCAGCTCCACTACGAGCCTTAGATCCTGAAATAAACAAACAAACAAATAAATAAATAAATGAGAAGGAAAAAAAATTAAGAAAAAAAAACAAAGAAGAAGAAAAAAAAGCACATCCGTCAAATAATCCCAGAGAAACATCCCCCACCAGTGGATTCCTGCAAACAAAGGAAACGTCCACCACCGACAGGGCAGCCACCACACTTCAAGGGCATCGACATGAAGCTTTAAGAGACAATGTCAAAGCATGTTGCTAAAGAAACGTTTTCACCATAGTTGTTACAACCAGGTGGCTCCTTTGTCAGGTGAAAATTAAAAGTTGGGAAAAGCTACACCCCACAAGAGAGGAAAAGTGGCACAAGCTTATTTCCACAAAAGAAAATGGGTAATCTTTAGCAGGAAAAGCCAAAAGCTTCTGTTTCCTGGAGGGCAACCCAAGGTTTAGAAAAAGCTACAGCTCACAACTCCTGAAATCTGAAAGCTGTGTGTAGAAACATTAATGAACTTAAATCTAAAACACACCAATTTAGAGAGCAGACTGTTTATAGGATTTTTTAAATGTGCAAATAAAGGATGGGCTGAAAAACAATTTGTTTATTGGGGGGGTTTTTCCTTCGGTGAGGGAGGTTTTGGGTGGTGGTGGCACCATATCTTGGCACTAAAATGCTTCCGATCGCAACTTGCTTTGAGGGCTTTGAGTCAACCACTACAGACCAGACAGGCCAAGCAGATGGACTCCCTCCCAGATAATGAATGTGCAAGGTGGGGGGGGGGGGGTTGTTTGTTTTTTTGACGAGAGCAACGTAATTCTTTCTCAAGACGAGATTAGGTTCCACGAGCTTAAAATGTAAACCCTTCACAGTGCTACATATTCAGCTGGATTTGAGCTCACCTTTAGGATGCCACTTCCATGTCTACGACAAGGTTGCCATTGTTCAACATCGAGGAATAGATTTTGAAAGAAAAATTATGAACTGCAAATATTGGCAAGCATTGGAAAACTGCTAAGTGGAAACTCAGAGAACACAAAGAGTGCAAAAATTCATCAGGAAATAATTCACAGGAGGGATCACAATGGCTTCATTCGTGATCAATGATGATCATTGAAGGTTTTCACATCACCAGTAAATGAAAACTCAAAAAAATAAAACATACAAACTTGTCGAAATTGGATAAACAAAAGGCACAACAAGGAAAAGCATACCACCACTCAAGACATGCAACGACATGTACAAAGTCAGAGACCAGTTTCATTTATTCATGATGCAAGGGCTGGACAGCGTGGTGTTCGGTGGTGGATTCGTATTACTCTGAAAAACGCAATGGCACGCAACACACCGGCAAAGAAACTGTACAAAACTGCATGAACTACATTTTTCAAATTCCACGACTCACTTCGACATGAGTAAATGTAATTGCACGAGTTAAATATTTTAATTAGTGGTGAGCGAGTTGTCAAACAGAACCAGCTGGATCAGAGAAAAAACAAACAAACAAGCAAAAAAAAACACGATCAGACCTACAGCGCCTATAGAAAGTCTACATCCCCTTTCAAAATTTTCACCTTTTCTTGCCTTATAGCCTGGAATTAAATTGCATTAAATCAGACTTTTCCATCTTTATTTACACATTGTAACCCACAACTTCCAAATGAAAAACAATTTCTACAAATTTCAGTCAATTAATTAAAAATACAAAACTAGAATATCTAACGAGAATATCACCCCATTTACTGTATAACATCAATTGTAAACAAGAAAAAGAGCAATCAGAGATTGCAGACCTTCACCAGGACTTGTTTTGTGTGGCATATTTTATGTGGCATAATTAATGAGACAATTAGAACTACCACTTTATAAATGCTGGCAGTGATGACCGGGTACCAAGACAACCCGTTTTTATGTAAACCTGCTTTGATTGGACACCTGACCCTGACCCATGATGTTTTTTTTTTATTAATCAATTAAATTTAGAATGGGATTTAAACAAGTTAAATTCAAATCGAATGGAAGACCAAATAGGTCCAGTCCTGCATTGGAGTAATCAGAAGGAACCCAAACAAGCAAAAAGCAAAGATGAAGTCATCAGGAGGAACCTGGATAGGATTCACATTTCAGTTGCTACTCCTCTACCCTCAACCCCATCCAGGCACAGCCAAGTGAGCCTTATTCAAAAAAATAAAAAATAAAAGAAAAGAAAAGCACCCAGATCGAAATATTTAAATAATTCTGGCTGCCAGACCATGCATCCGATCATGTTGATATTTTAAACATGTACTCCCCATCACCACTAGATCATAAATGTGAAGTTTCACATCTATCGATTAAGTGGTTCCAGGGAAAACATCATTTAATCTTTTTAAATCCAAGATGGCGACCAAACCATGCGACCTGTCAATTATTACTGAACACTCTTGTATCCCCTAGTCTTGGAGAATATTTGTGTGAAGTTTCCCCTTGATCTGAGCAGCCTTTCTGGGGAAGAAGATTTTTGAAGGTTTTAGGGTAAATTCAACATGGCTGCCAAACCATGTGACCTACATCAAAATACCGATGGAACTTTTTGGTCATCAAGGATAGGCGGTCATACCTGTGAAGTTTTGCCTCCATCTCAGCCGTTTCAGAGAAAATGACTTTTTTCGTTATTTTTAATTTAAAAAAAAAAGAAAAAAAGATGACTGCCAAACCACGTGACCTATGAAGTCATAATATTTTTTTTCTCCAGTAAGTTGTGTCGATGATGCTCAAGAAATTTCAAATTTTTCCGAAGCGGTCGAATTTTCGTGTCAAATTTTCACCGGGATACCACTTCACCGATGATGTCACGAATAATCACACTTGTACCCCATGCAGAGTACTTGCCATGTGCCAAGTTTTTCCATGGTGTGGTTTCAGAGATAGAGGTCCAAAGTTTTTTGGTTGTTCAAAGATGGCTACCGTACCACGTGACCTATGACATCATAATTATCACTTTAAAGTTCTATGTAAAAGACACATACTACGGTGAAAATTTAGTGTCGATCAGACTCATGGTTGCTAAGAAAATGAATGTAAAAGGGAATAAACCCTCAAAACCACGGCGGAATAGTAATAATAATAATGAATAGAGGATAAACAGAAGAAAAACAATAGGTTCCGCAGCATTGTAGGCTTGGTGCCCTAAAAATTAAAGAAAAATTAAGAATCTACTCTGAAATAAAACAAAAAATATATATAATTTTTTTTTTTTTTTTAACTTGTGGGGATGTGATTGGGGTTAAAGGGAATAACGAAGCATAGTTATTTCATTATTAAATGCTCAGCATAAGGCGTACAGTATTTATGTACAAGGTTCATATCACGTCGAGGTATGTCTCATTAGAGCTAAACGTCACCCTTTGATTTTGTAACATGTCTAAATGCCCCCACATTCCTCCCACACTAATCCTCCAAATTGATCCTTTCGTAATCTGTTCTACATGTGCTTTAATTTATATTTAATTGATACATGAGCCATTGAAATGATGTCACCACCACAGCAACTCTCACCTGCAAGAAACAAGAAGCTGTGAGCGGCTACAAGAAGGCCGTGAGACCGCCAAATGAGCACGCACATGAGGTGGCGGCAACAAAAGGCTATAAAAGCACAAGCACGTCAGTCACTCTGGCTGGCGCTCTCTCTGCACGCCCGCTCATGGAAGCGACCTCCAAGTAGTGGTCTCTCCCCAGCGCTAGCTTGTGAACAAGATGCAACGCCATGGACAGCTGCTTTCCCAGCACAGCTGGTGTACCCGAGAGGGGCGGGCAACAAAGAGAGACCAGCCGGCCAAGACCCGAGAGACTGTCCCCAAGCTTCGCACGGAAGAAGATTCTATCTTTTAATCTCGTCACCTACCCTGCAGTAATTCTTGTGGTGTGATCGTGCAAGGTGTAGGGTTAAGCAAACTAGCTATAATGGGCACAGGGGATTTATTGTAGTCGTATGAATACTGCATTCAAGCAAGTGATCTCAATAACAATCTTCACTGCTCCCTCTGTAATAAAACCCGTTTCCTCACTGCTGTGTGGCTCGGTATGCAGTTCGACATTGGGAGATAACTCCGCCATGGTTAAAATGCACAACCATGGGAAATTAGCACGAATACCTCGCAGGAAGTATTATAAAACCATCACCTGTTTGTTTGGGCAACTGCTCGTGTCCATCCTGTCAGACGGACCATCTCATTAGAGCTATGTACGCCAATTAATGTGAACTCAGTCTACCAGGCGGTCCACCATAACATTGGTTCATCAGGATTGGGATTAGGACACTGGTCTGAATCTGGCAAGCGTAACAATAAAAACCTTCAATTATTACGTCGACATTATCAAATGAAATGAAAGTCAATTCCGGAGCCAGTGATATTCACTGGAATAAGATCGCTTTAGATGTTAAAGCAAACAACTTCCACCCAATACAATTCCTTCTCCCTATAGACAGCATGTTGGGCATGCCAATGCAGTATGTGGACCACACCATGTAAAAATCCTAACTCACTAAAAATTATCATGGAACACAAAGACCACAACAGCCATCACCAAGTTGGTTTTGTTTTCAGATGCAGCCAATGGCTGCTGGTTGCATCATTTCTGGAAGTGTGGTTGTGTCGCTGATGCAGTGCCCGTTACCAGTAAGCTGGTGCTCATTTTCCCAACCTTGGAAGGATGACAGGCTAAGTGAACCCACCTGGAGTTATTTCAACGGCACGACAGGGGCTCAAACTCAAGACCCTAAGGTCTTAAGCCAGCCACCTTAACCGTTACACCAACACCAAGCACTGTTCTGACAGAGTGAACATTATTGTGCAAATACAACAAGACTTTGGGAACATGAGAGTGGAGGCAGCAGCTCGATGCGAAAAATAGTTCCAAGTCTTGATAAATGTTCCACAAGAAATGTAGTGGCTGAAGCAGAAGAATATTAAAAAATTACCCCCGTGTGGGGGTGACGGTCATCTCTATAATGTTTTTTACTATCATAATCGATGAACCGTTGCCAGATATCTCCTAAAATGACAGACTAGATAGGTTTTGAAAATGGCGACTTTCACAACTTTCGTGACCATGACCTTGACCCTGACCTCGAATCCGGGAAAAAAAATATGTCGTTGGGTATCACTCATCGACCTCTGCCCACATACCAAATTTCATCAAGATCGGAAGTAAAAAGTTTTCTTTGTACCAGGAGGTTTTTGACCATCTTCCAGGTTACGTGGCGGCCAAACGGGACGGAAATTCAAAAATCTGTCCGGTTAGATACAAGATAATATTTTTTACTATCATAATCAATAAACAGTTGCCGAATATCTTGTAGAATGGCAGACGAGATAGGTTTTGAAAATGGCGATTTTTATAACTTACGTGACCTCGTGACCTTGACCCTGACCTTGAACCCGGACAAAAGTTATATCGGTTGTGCAACACTCATCGACCTCTACCCACATACTAAGTTTTATCAAGATCGGAAAGAAAAATTGTTGACGGACAGACGGACGGACATTCGGTCCGGCTTTATTAGGTCATCTCGGTAGAGATGACCTAAAAATGAAAAAAAAAACCAAAAAGTCTTAAGACTTGAATTGCAGGGCAAAATGTTGAGGCTTGTATAATGGTCATCATTTTTGATACTGTGACAATGCTTTGGCTATAAAAGAAAAAGATGAAATAATAAATCAAAGGAAGGTCTGCAATCCACATTTGTACAATCGATGACAACATTTTGCCACCTACGTTGATCATCGCATTTGAAGTGATGCGGAAGAGAGTTGCTCGCTCCATCGCAGTCTTAAATCGGTCGGCACCCTCTGTAGCAGGCCGCAAGGACTCCAGCTCGCCAAGCGAGCGCTGCAGCGCAGTGCCGTGCCGTCCGATAAGATCATTGCATGTGCAGAGATCCTCCAACTTTGACGCGAGCACTCTGAGACCACTCTGAACTTCAGACTTATCAGCCACCACACCAGTGTTCCCAGTCGCACCTTCATCATCGCCAGATTCATCTGAGAACACAAGATGGCAAAACGAGATCAGCCAAATCATTTTCTTCCAGAACCCATGCTTCTCCAGAAATTCATAATCACAATCACAAACAAGGCATTAACCGAACGAAAGGTGATTTTTTTTTTTCAAATAAAACCAAGCATGACCTGATGTTACGTGAGTGTTTCCACACTGACCGTGAAGTCTTGTGCACTCAGGAAACAGTCCAACAGAAAATAAACAAATAAATAAATATATATATAAAAAATATATATATATTACATTACATCAGCAGGGCGTGCTTACACATTGTGTAAGCATACAAACCGTGTTTCCCCATTGTCTGTCTTGGGTCACTCACCTGCATATCAGTTTTGCTTGTTTTTTTTTCATTTACGGATGCTTTCCGACGGTTCTGTGATTATTTTAATTATTATGATTTTTTTTTTGTTGTCCGTCAGTACACAAAATTACTGTGCTTCACAATTGTCTCGTGTCACTCACCTGCATTTTTTTTTTCATTTATGGATGTTGCCCGATTCTGTGATTTAATTAATTAATTGATTTCCCCCCCCGTGTACTGCCTTCGATGTCCATTGGCACGCAAAATTTCAGCTTTCTAAGGCACCGGTCGTTAATATCAGTCAATGGGTAAGTGGTTCGAAAGAGGAGGAGAGAAGATTGGACCATACCCTGTGCAGAGCGTTGGTGCTGCTTAAGCAGTCTCCTTGGTTATTGGGCACAATGCTATCAACATGGAGGCAAAATTCCACATCATTTGACCACAAAATGCCAAAATAGCTCAAAGATTTGGAAAAAAAAAAAATAATAATAATAAAATTCAACAGGACAATAATATTTGGAAACGATGCAGAAAAAATGTTTAAGCAATTACGTAGCACCCTATTGGGCAGTAATCAAAACTCGCAAGTCACGGCAGCCAACCCTAACAGCTTCTTGGAGGCAGAAATCTCAATAAAAGACCAAATCAATTTAGAATGTAGAGGCATCAGTGAAAATAACACTGCACCGACAATGGCTTTCCACTACCACACCTCCTCGACCACCCTCCCCCCCACCCCTCCTCCCCCAATGACAAACCCCTGTCATGATGTTATGTCAACCATTACACACATGTGTTGAGGGATGTAGAGCAGTGGTTCTAAAACCTCACAGCACCACCACAAGCTTGTTCCGAAGTGTCTGGGTCAAAATTAAATGGTCGATTGCAAGCTATAAATTGCAAATAATTCTGGAGCTGTTGAAAAGCTGTTCCTTCTGGCAAGTGTGATAACGATCCCCTTTGGCAACGTGAAATGAAAGGTTGCAACCCTTGGGAAACGTGAAAGAGGTCTCTCCCGTGAACTGTCAAGTCTTGCTGTACCTTGCCGGCACCCTATAAATGAGAATGCGATGAACGTAATCCTGGGAATCACGACACCCCGAGTCATCTGTCTTGAACAATCTCCCATGGTGTGAGCAAAGCCAAACCCACTTGGACCACATGGGTGGCCAATTTAGAGTGTATTGCCCAGAGTTGTGTGCAGCAGATTCATGGGGAAATTTGATTCACCCGTGAATTTCCCAGACAGCTCAGCTCAGGTGAGGATCATTATGATGTTGCATGTCCAATTTCCGAAAGTGGTTTGTGTTGCAAATAAACATGACTTCCTGCACGATTCCCAAGTTCTGCGAATTCATATTCATTTTTTAACAGTTCATCTTCAATCGTTTTTACCTCCACCAGTAAAGGTGGAAGGAGGTTATGTAGGCATTCATCCCCATTTGTTTGTCTGTCTGTCTGTCTGCAGGATATCTCAAAAATGTATGGAAGGATTCGGACAAAACTGGGTGAACAGATTGGGTGTGTGACAAAGATGAATTGGTTATATTTTGGTGAAAATCCAGATCTGAGAATTTTTTAAGTGACTCCGCCATTGAGATATAGACCCAAAACGTTATTTTTTTTTTACACAGATTTGGACGAAACTTTGTGGATGAATTTGGGTATGTGACAAGAACAAGCAGATTTGGTTTTGGTTCAGGTCCGGATACAGATGCGGCCTATCAGTGGGATACGGAACGAATTATATCTTGTTTGTCACTGGCAACCTGTATGGAGAGATCAGTCAGATTAGAGCGAAGGCCCCTGATGTTTGTGGTCCACGCTGTTAAGGAAGAGGGAGGGGAGGAGAAGGGAAGGGATGGGTAGTGTGAGGGAGGAGAGGGGGAGGTAGTGAGATGACAGTTGATGAAAGATTGGAGAAGAGGGAGGAGGCAGTTGATTTGTGACAGCAAAAATGTCAAGTAAGGTGAGGGTTGTGGAGAGGAGAATTTAAAATATAAATAAATAATTTTTTTAAAAGATCCTTTCATTTCTTTACATTGTGAAGTTTGATAACTAAACGGTCAAACATTAAAAGGAACTCTATTTATCACTTCCAAGGTTAACAAACAAACAAAACAAAACAAAAAGGTCGAATTTGTGGACCCAACTCCCTCCACTCTGTGACGGTATGTTCCCATCCATCTGCCTTCCTTCCTCCTCGTCTCTCCCCAATAACCTCAACCTTTCCTCCCTCACTCCCCCAATTCCCTCTACACCTTTCAGCACAAGGTGTGTGTAATACAGCCCCATTTGTCCTGCTGCTTATTGATTTATTGATTTAATCAATCATCAAATTCTACAAAACAGACCATGTGTCCAATCAGGTTGAAATACAAAACATATATTCCTCATCAGTACTACATAATAAGTTTGAAGTTCCAAGTCGATTGATGCAGCGGTTCGAGAGAGAATGTTTAAAATGTTATGTTATGAATGTTATGGCTGCCAAACCATGTGACCTATCGATTATTCATGAACACCCTGGTATCCACAAGACTTGGGGAACATGTGTGTGAAGTTCCCCTCAATCTGTCCAGTTGTTCTGAAGAAAAAGATTTTTTTAAAGCTTTAAGGATAAATAAAATTTGGCTGACAAACCATATGACCGATGATATCATAGGTGGGGAACTTTTTGTTCCTCATGAATAGGCAGTCATACCTGTAAAGTTTCTACTCGCTCTGTTCAGCCGTTTGAGAAGATTTTTGAAGGTTTAATAAAAAAATAAAAAATAAAAAATATGGTGGCCGAACCACATGACCGAACTTTTTTTATTTTTATTTTTTTCTGTTGATCAATTTATCCCGAGATGACCCTAAATTCTACGTATGCAATTATGAGGTCATAACGAAGGCACTTATGACATAAAATAACCGCATTTGTTCCCCATGTGGAGCACTCGCCATGTGCCAAGTTTCGATTTTTTCCATGGAGTGGTTTCGGAGATAGAGGTCCAACGTTTCTCCATTTTTCCAACATGGCTGCCACACCACATGACCTACGACGTCATAATTATCAGTAAAACATTCCACATGAGTAGTCGCACCTCTAGTGAAAATTGTGTGTCAATCCGACAAGCGGCTCCAGAGAAAAGGAAATAACAAAATGCAAACACGCACATACGGGACCGTCGCTTAACCCCGCTTTTTGCTTCGCGAGCACGGGCTAATAAAAATTTAAACTCTGCATCACATCAAACTCATCAAAGCAGCTCAGTACCAAGGATTTGCATACGTAACTTAATTGGCTCCGGTAACAGTGGCAAACGCTTCAAAAAATAAAACAAGCAGTCATAGACTGGTACTTAAGAAATCGTCAACTTGACCTCTGACCTTGTCTAATAAAAGCTGTCTCTAGAGAAGGTAGCGACGCAAACCAGAAGTTTCTACGATGATTCTGTACCAAACCATCAAAAAATCGAATGTTTGACCTCACTGTGACCTTGACCTTTGACCGATTTTAACCAAAATCTAATCAGCGCTAGCCATCACCCTCCTGAATCACGTGGTGTGATTTGACATTGGTAGCTTCTTCCGTTCGAGTTATCGTGCCTACAAACAAACACACACAAATAGAGGACGGAAGTCATCAATATACTTACAAAATCTTTGGATTTCGTAAGTAATAAAAATACCTCGGTGGCAAAATGGTAAGAGCATAAACCAAACTTGGACCAATGCCATGATGATATAATCACAACAAAGTCACGACTGCAAACCCAAAAGGGCCTCTAGCAGTACAAGAATGCAAAGTCAAAAGCTGCCACCGGAAAGATGAAAAGTGAAGCTACCGACCGGGTTCACCGTTGTTAGGGCTCATCAGAGCAACACATCCACTGGGTGACTGAAGCCTTTCGGCTTATGTACTGGCTAATGAAACATTCCCATGAACTAACTGATTGGTGAGGCCAGACTGTATCTGCCATGTGGACACAGTACGTTTCACCCACCAATCACAACCAGAGACTGCTTAAATACAATGGTGATGCTTCCTCTCAGAAAGAAGGAAATATACCATCAGAGATGGGGAATCCCCCGCCATTGAATGAAAAAGGTCATACTTCCAGGAATAATGAGGGAGGTGAATTGGAACAAGACACCATTTGGTCATCATCGCGAAAAAGTTCCCAGGGGTGAGGAACGTAGTAACCAAAAATAATTGAAATCAGATAAGCGGTTTTCCATTTATTACAAAAAAAATTTTCAAGATGGCCACCCCAGTCGGCCATCTTGATCCGGCCACGCCCAAAATCAATAGGGTTCTTCCTTTTCAGGTGGTACATGTGTGACCCAAATTTCAAATCGATATGGCGAACAGTTTATGAGTTATCGCACTCACAGCTATAAATGTTGACGCCCGGATGGACGGACGGACAGCCGGACGACATGGGTGACAACAATATCCCCCTTCCGCCACGCGGTGGGGGATAAAAACTGGAAATTTGTAAGGAGAAGGGCTTGAGGAGGTGGGGGTTAACACGGGTAGAAAATATGGTTTTGGATTTGAGATCTGAGGTGGTTGTGAACACCTGTGTTGAAGAACTGGAAGAATGAGATTGTAGACAATGTGGAAGTTTGTTCCACAAGCACAGGAAAAAAAATAATTATAAAAGAGTAAAGGAGTGTCAGTAAGCAGTGATCCTGGATTTCGGTAGTTCCACCAGAAGGGGGTTGATAGTTAATGGATGGTAGACTGTGTGCACCCTTAAGGGTCCTTGGGGGTTGGGTTGGGGAGGGGGGGCTGGGGGGGACAAAGCACCGAAAGAGCCAAGTGTGCAAGATCAGAGGAGACGGAAGAAGACACCACCAACCTGTCTGAGATGGGAAAGGGATAGGCCCGTAGACTTAGGTTCATCGTGGGAGATTACAATAATCTTGAAGGCCTTCGTTTTCATGGCATCAAGCTGAGCAAGGTGTGAGGCAGGGGAGCCAGCCCAGAGGAGAGTGCAGAAATGAGCCATAACTAGCATTGTGGGTTTTTAATTCAGACGATGGCTACTTTGAGTTTTCGGAATCAATCAACAGTTGGTAGACTAAAAACTGCCTGATTGGTGCTTCGTTGGCAGGGTGTTGCATCACAAAGTGTGCACCATTCCCCTCATATTAAGTTGAGTGTGCAGTCTGCCAGCACCGATCGTTGGTGGACTTTAAAGATCCCATGGCATCTTTTGTAAAGAGAAGGCAAGTTATCACAGGAACCAAACAAATTCTTAAATGAAATTACAGGCATCACTGGTCCGATCTTCTCAGATATCCCTCGTCACCAGGTGACACTGCTTGCTATCTCAATTTGTGGTGGAGGTTTGGGTGGCAGCTCCTACACTACAAATTGACGTCTCAAAAACACAAGCGGACGGCCGTCTTCGGCTTAGGGCAACCCCGTGAGGTGAAAACACGATAACCCTGCACAATTTCACTTTCAGCATCACAAATAGTATTCCTGCATCTTGATTGGAAGGTCTGAATTTTATTCAACAAACAAAATAAAGGTACGAGAAATCTCCAGTCTCAATTATAAGAATAAATTTGGGCACTCCACTTTATACAAGCATACATCCGGTCTTGCTCCTTCTGTATTCCCAAGCCCATCCAGGTCAAAGATGTTCAATTCAAGATACCCTCGCCTCGTCACACTCCCAAAGTCTCGGCAGATTACCCACCTACATTCACGAATCACCTTATTCTCCCTATTCCCGTGTGTGCGGCTCTCTCCCAGTCAGTCTGAACAATTGGTACTCGTTTGTTATTCCACTTTTCCTTTGTCGTGTGTAAACCCTTAGTTGTTTAGTTCTTCCATGAACATAGATCCATCATTTTTTTTTAAACATTGCCAAACAGTAAATCCCTAATTGGAAGAAAAAAGTTTTATTGAAATGAACCATGAACCAAAAGCTTAAGCAGCATCCCAATTTAAAATACAAATGCAGCAAGAAATCAAGACTCCTGCTCAAAACGACATCCCCAATGTGTACTCTATTGATATTCTTATGGTGGAAGACTCAACACATCACAGTCAGAGGGAGAGGAAAATACATAAAGACAACAAATTAATCAATGCTGAATGAGATTCTAACTGCCGAAACCCACTTCCGCAGTTTTTCCTTGACTGCAATGCATCGTTTGCATATCAACCGGACTCCCTTTATGGTTACACTTCCACAAACACCACACCAAATCGAAAGCATTCACACTATGAATGCACTGATGCCCCCCCTTAATTAATACATTTCCATAATTTAGCAGTGCGTTTAACAAGAAGGTTTTTTTTGTTGTTTTGTCCAAGTGTGCAGATGACAAATACACCAAACTGACAAATCAACAATACATAATTTGGATATCAATAGAAGGATGACAACAATAACCCCAGAAAAAAAAAAATATATATATATATAAAATAAGAGCAAAACAGTTACTTTGGTTTAGAATACAACAGCCAATTTTGTGTTCCTGACCGACAAGACTCCAAGTATAAATCCCACATATTTGTCTACGGAGTAAGTCTGCAAATTTAAGACAACACCACCAATGCCATTGCCTTCGATGTAACAGGTACAAGCTCCATGAGCTTTGGACTCCTTCTCGTTGAGGTAGAATATTAACGAAGGGATACTGCAGATCACAGCCAATGGTGAGACGATGAGGCGCAAACAGACAGGCCCAGCTTTACAGTTTCAAAAGAAAAGACAAGCATTTAAATAATCAAAAGGAAGGCCTGCAAAAAGAATTGAAATCTACCGATATAAAACAGTGTATTTGTGTGTTTGGCCCCTTTCATAAGGACGATTTGAGTAGGGTTTTCAAGGCCAACCTTTTAACACGGCTGTATGTTCACTATGGTCTATTTTTCAGGATAAAGAAACAAAAAACATTTTTCATCTATCTATAATTCCAGCAATCTCTGTGTGTGTGTCTGTGTGTGTGTGTGTGTGTGTGGTGTGTGTCTGGTGTGTGTGTGTGTGTGTGGTGTGTCTGTGACGCTGTTTCTGCGACAACCACTGGTCCGATCTAATTGAATCTTGCCAGTATATTGCTGGGACCTGAGGATGTGCCTTTTCAAGGTTTATATTAATCGGACAAGTGCTCCCAAGTTATGGCCATTTATTTACCAAACCAATGACAAGACACGTTGTTGCGTGGGCGTGCCGATGGGAAGGAAGCTCAGTCGCGTCCCTATTACGGGTTACAACGTACGGACTTCCGGATATGATGACTTCGTGTATTTAATAATTCTCGATTCTTATGCGCATTTATAGATAAACACAATGCGCAAGTTAGATCGTTTTTCATATTAGACGTGTCATAAATTTTGGTAACATAAGAGTGCTGGTATGCTCCAAACCAGGAAGTAAAATTTTTTCTCTCTCTTCTTTTCTGTTTTTGTTTTCCTTGCCACGACATTGCGAAAAGGTAAAATACGTTGGCGCTAATTGAATATTGGTATTAAAACTAATTGCGAATAATCGTAACTGCGGAATAATATGCGAACTTCCGGGCCACGCACGTACGGGCATCGCGAGGCTAGAAAAACGGCCTGTGTGGTGTGTTGTTTGTTGCTCACGGTTTGAATCATTTATTGTTTTTATTTTTTTGGGCGCACGTACTAGTAAAAGAGTAATTACATCTCTTCCATTGGAAATGTAGATGGTGACTAGCAAACCGGGCCTCAAGAGTGGTGTCCAGAAACGTTTTTTTAAAATAACAATAAATACAAGGCGTAGGGACGTGACATTCGCTGCACATAATGTGCAACGCGTGCAGAGTATAACGTGTTCATTTATGTCCGTAGGATGTCTAACAAATAAAGAAGACATAAGAACACTTGACGCTAGGCCGAGGCTTCAGACTTTGGCACACTCACGAGGCTGTACCGTCAAATATAAACATCCCAGAAGGTCAAACTTACATTTGCACATGTAGTGTTTGAAAATAATGCTTCTTCCTACGAAACTTCATATCTTCCAGTCTCCTTGAATA
>CM068967.1:33812194-33825674 GCA_035128595.1 Eptatretus atami
GAGTCATACACGACGTTCAATTCAAGATACCCCCGTCTCGCTCTGGCCAGATCTCTTTTCTGAACGCTCTGTCAAGTTGGATGGCGGAGTGGTCGGTGATAATCCATGGAAAAGCAATCTTCAAGTCTTTCAAAGATTCTCATGGGATTCAGTCTGGGCTTCTTGGCTGGGCACTATACTACATCGGCCAAGATTAACCACTGTCGACATTCTCTACACCTACGATTTCCTCGAATCGGGCCGATTGATCCAGCTGTTTTGATGTCCCTCTATTCCCTTGGCTGTATGCTGTTGTGTGGCGGGCTTCTCACTTGTCAGCTTCAGTCTTGACTAGATTGGTACTGTAAATCTCGCCGCAGTTGTGTTTATCCCCATTCTCATATCTTTGGATCTCGTGCGTGCTAAACCTCGCTTAAGTTGTTTTATGTTGTGCTGCATCCATTATCTATAGTAGTTCCCCATTCTTTTTTATAACACATTTGCCCCTCAAACAAATTAATCCCCAATTGGACAGAATGAATAACGTTTTATTGACAAATGAACCATTGAACCAACAGCTTAACAGCATCCCAATTTAAATACAAATGACAGCAAGAAATCAAGAACGTTCCCCTGCTCAAAACGCACATCCCCCATAGTGTACCTATTGATTATTCTTTATGGTGGAAGAATCAACACATCACAGTCAGCAGAGGAGAGTTGAAAGATAACAATAAAGACAAGACAAATATCAATTCAATCTGATGAGATTCTACACTGACTCCGAAACCAGGCATCACTTTCCATGCAGCTCTTTTTCCCTGTCGACTGCAAATGCATCGGTTTGCATCCATCAACCGGACTCCCCTTATGGTTACACTTCCATCAAACACCACACCAAATCGAAAGCATCACCACTATGAAGCACTGATGCCCCACCCCCTTAAATTAATACGATTTCCCAGTAATTTCCGCAGTGCGTTTAACAAGAAGGTTTTTTTTGTTGTTTTGTCCAAGTGTGGCAGCAACAATTACACCCAAACTGACAAATCAACATCCACTATAATTTGGATGTCTAAAAGCCTGTGGGATATCAATAGAGGATGACAAATAACACCCCCAGAAAAAAAATATATATATATCATCTATACTATTTAATGTAGTAGAGGATATAAGGATGATAAACAGTAGTTTGTTGTAAGAATTACAGACCAGTCGAGTATATTTGTGTTCCTGACCGGGACAAGACTCCAAGTTAATATAATCTCCAATATTTGTCTACCACGGAATAAGGTACTGCGAAAAAATGTTAAGCAAGAGAGCCTTATTGTCATTAATGCTCAGTTGGCCGCAAATATCTCTGTTAGATAATCTAGGTATCATGTCTCATCAGAAAGCTCCATGAGCTTGGACTCCTTCTCGTTGAGGGTAAATATTAACCCATAAGGGATAAGCTAGACTAGACTCCTACTGCTCAATGTGGAGACGGACTGAGGCGCAAACAGACAGGTCAGTCTTGTACTGCCAGTATTCAAAAGAAAAGACAGCATTTAAAATAATTCCAAAAAGGAAGGGCTCCCTGCTCAAAATAGAATTGTGAAATCTAACCCACGAGTCATCATTGGTTTGCAAACATCCAGCTGAGTGAATCTTGATAGTGTCTTGGCACTCCTTGTGTCCCATTAAGGACTTACTTTCTGAGTATCGAGGGAGTGTTCATAGCGCAACAGCTTTTTCATCGGAGCGGCTGTATGTTCCTCATAGGCTATTATTTTCTTCAGATAAAGAAACAAAAACATTTTTCATCTATTATAATTTCCCAGCAACTACTCATGTGTGTGTGTACGTGTGTGTCGCTGTGTGTGTGTGTGTGTGTGGATGGATCCTAGTGACGCTGTGAGAGTCGTCTTTGCTCCAGGGAAGCAAACAAGAACTCACTGTGGCTCGTAGTTCCCATTTTGGAAATCTGCCAGGTATATTTGCCCTGTGGGCGAACCTGAGGATGTGCCTTTTTCAAGGTTTGATATTAATCGGCTACCAAGTGCTTCCGCAAGTGTATGGCCATTTATTTACCAAACAAATGACAAGACAATCGTTTCGTTGTCGTTGGCGTGCCGATGGGGAAGTCGGTAAGTCAGTCCGCGTTCCGCCCACATCATCGGATATACCCCAAGACGTACGGAGATCTTGCTCAGGATCACGTTGATTGACTCTCTGTTCGAGATGGTGTAGTTTCATAAATAATTTCTCTGGTGGTTGCATTTCTTTATGCGCGCATTCAATTATTAGACTTGAAAACCACCCAAGGGGCTCCCTGCCAGTTGATATGCACTCGTTATTTCCATATTTTAGACTCCGTAGATGGCATAATTGTGTATTTGAGCATTAGAGAGTGTTCTTGACGGGTCTAATGAGTCCAACACTCTCAGGAAGGATAATGAAGCGTTTTTTTTTCTTGGCGTCTGTCTTTTTCCACTTACTTCTGTTTCTCTTTTGGTTTTCTTGAGTCTCATCTTAATAGCATTTTGGAGTTGTGAAGCTATAGACCAGGTCAAAATATCCGTTGGCCGCTTATAATGGTGAAAACTTTTCACCTATTGGGTATTAAAACTAAATTGCGACGAATAATGTAACTCGAGATATAAATATGCGAAAATTTGCGCGTGTTGTTAACTAACGCACAGTACTCCCCTTCCCTCCCAGATCTTATGGCGCGGCCATTACGCGAGAGTGCTCAATAACAACACCTGTAGTCGGTTATGTTGTTTATGTTGCTCATCGCTCTCTGGTGTTTGAAGTATTTTTATTATTGTTAATTTTTTATCTCGGTTTTTATATTTTTATCCCGTAGTCAGACCTCGGTACTAGTTCATATAGGAGATGAAAATTTGAGATCTCTTCCTATTCGTGAAAAATTGTAGATGGCGTTGAGCATGACGACTACCAGCAAACCGTCGAGACTTGGGACCGCCCTCAAGATGTGGTGTCCAGAAAACGGTTTTTTATAATATAAATAACAATATAAAAGGTTATAGTTTGGCTGTCGTATTATCTATCATCGCATGCAGTCCAACAAATAATGTGCAACTGCGTATGCATGGAACAGTATAGAGCAATGTGTTTCATTTTTATTGTCGCGTCAACAAGTTAGGGACATGTATGTCTCAACAACATAAAAGAAAAGACATAAGAACACCTTATAGACGCTTAGGCAAGTTGCACGCGAGGAGACGGTTCCAGCACTTTCTGCCACACACACATACAGGACATGAGCTCAAGAGGAATACGAGTACCCATTGGACTGCACCTGAGGCGTCATATTATTAGAAGTAGTTCAACATCGCAGGAAAAGGTGCAAACTTTAACAAAGGGTTGCCTTACATATGCTAAATGTGGTTTGAAATAATTGCTTCTTTTCCTAGAAACTTCGTCATATCTTCAGTCTCCTTGAATATGTTATTCAATAGCAGTTCCAAGAACAGCCACGTCATTTAGTTATCAGAAATTGTATCAAGAGTTCTTATTTTTATTTTCTTTAA
This sequence comes from Eptatretus atami, assembly GCA_035128595.1. NCBI lineage: Eukaryota > Metazoa > Chordata > Myxini > Myxiniformes > Myxinidae > Eptatretus > Eptatretus atami. The sequence continues at coordinate 33,815,713 of CM068967.1, forward strand.
ATTCGCGCTCTCTCTTACAGTAAAAAATTTGTGTAAACAAGCGCCTTTATCACAGTGATTTAATACACTTCAAGAAATTTGAGATTGGAGATGGCTTTATTATTTTTTTTTTCCAGTTATGTTTAGTACGCCATATCCTAACTAGGGAACTACATTATGTAAATAAGTGTATTTTGTTTTACCACTCATCTAGGTGTTGCTTTTGTTTTGGTTTTAAAATAAAACTGTACCAAATTTTCCTGGTTTTCTGTGAGCAGCTGGCAAAAATCTTTTCTGTAAATGATTTTTAATACTCCACATAATCATAAAAATTAACAAACACACAACTTGTGCACATGTCCTATATTTTGGAATTAAAAAAGAATGGTAAAAAGATCCCTGCAACGACAGCCAATCAGCTTCTCCTCACCAATCATACACTGACTAAGGTTATGGGAATCCATCAATCGGGCTTCAGGCCTTAATCCTTTTGCGCTTTTCATAGCTTGATTATTTAAAATCATCAATATTTTGGATTTCAACGAGGTGCGGAGTTATCTACAATGTCACTACCAGTGACAAAAATTTCAAAGGCGATGCTGAATAACTTTTTCTGAAGGTCACTGTGATATTATGAAGAGCCTGGGGCTGTCTTTCAGCTGCTTTTGCTCCCCCATCACCACGCATTCAAGCTAATAGAGGTGGCGTATTGGCTAGGCTGGTCTGTAGTCACTCTCAAGCATCATAAAATTCCCTAGCGACTATATTGACTGGTTGGACTTTTGATACGGGCGCTGCAACCTAATTCTTGCTCCACTTGGAACTCCAGTGAACAACTCTCTCGTAATCATTCCTTATGCATGGTTGAATCAATAAACATAAATTTTTTGGTGTGGTTAACATCTCACAGGCTTTGCCTGTTTTATAAGCCTTCTCGTGTATTGAAGGACAGATAAATTTGCGAGGAACTAGCGCTTACAACCTCTGGTTTCTTCTTCACGCAGTCGGTTTGATACCTTGACAGAGATTCATTATTGGGTGACCAACCAGGGTTGTGGCCAAACAAACATTAGAGAGTTGCACCCTTTAGAAGGACCACATACCACCCGATTACGGTATTTGTGCACTATAGATCCAACATGACAACTACCGGCTGAAGTTTCCTCGGAGGCAATTGTTCCTTGCGACCTGTTTTTCTTTTGTGGTTTTCATTAATGATCGACTGTTTCCGACTCTCTGGAAAAATCCCTCCTTGGCCGAGTGACTCCATCCTCTGCCGCGACCATCTGTCATCCCTGGCAGACCGCACAGCAGCAGCCTCTTCGCTCTCTCAGCAGATCTGGTTAAAAATCAACAGAACTGTTCCCACACGAGGACAGGGGTCTTTTCAACACTGCAAAGCTACACTCTCACTATGTTCTCTTCCGAAAGAAGACCCTGTTTGAGAAAACTCCCTCCCCCCCCCCATCTACGTGCCAACAATCCTCTGGAAGAGAGTCTTCTTCATCAGCTTTCGGGTCTCCGATCTGCCATGACCTTTCTAGGACAGCCAGATTTCAAACCTGGCCTCCAAAGCCAGTCGCCGCACGTGGGAATCCTTCGTCGATGCCAAAGTCCTTCCTCGGCTCCACCTGAGCCCTTGACACATAGGCAAAGCTTTCGTTCGCAGTCGCCTGATGGAGTCCCCTCTGGGCTGGTGGTCGCCTCCCACCTTTCTCGGGCTTCACGCTGTAGAAAACCAAGGCATTAAGGATCATTTGGTATCTCCCACGGATGTGGCTGAGTCTTTGGGGGCTCTCATTCTCATCCAACCGCCAGGCAGGTCGGTGCTTCTGTCTTCTTAATTCGCTCTCTCCGGTCATGCCCCCCATATTTCCCGCGGGCGGCTCAGGTCCGCAGCAACCCCGATTTGGTAAAACTACCAAAATCAAGAATGACTGTGCTTCTCCTCTTTCATTCCTCTTATTTTTCTCCGCACGTCTTTGGAACAAAACTCCCACACACCTCTTCACTCCAAGGTCTTCAAAATAGCTGTTCACCACCACCTCTTATCTTCCTCCATCAAACCACAATCTTTTTTTACCCGTTAATCCACCCCCAAACTCCACCTCCTTCAAAATTCCCAGCTTGCCTTCCCAAAAGTTCCTTGTCGTGTAAAGGTCCTGAAAGTCGCTGTGGTGTCCATATTGGTTCACAACCGTGTTCTCCGCTCCATCCCTTTACCTTCACACGATCTCCTGTCCTGTTCCACTCGTGTTTTTCCTCACCTCTCCTGTGCCCACCCCCCGCCTCCCCCCCATTGCTGTGTCGTTCTGTGTTAGCTCTCATACGAGCACGAGCCTCAAAAATGGACAAAAAAAACCAACACATTGGAACAAAATATCTATTCATTAATTCATACTAATAATACTAACAATAATAATGGTATTGTCGAATAATTTGGCAATAATGACCGTATAACCCCCGCCCTGACCCAAGCACATCGAGGCTTAGTGAAAGGCAAGCTAATGCTCAAGCAGTACAGCGAGCGGGTATGATAGAAGGCTGTGAAGTCCAATGAAAATTTGGGTCCAACAGGCCCACTAGTAGAATAATAATGCCTCGATGCAGCAATAAATGAACACAGCTGGCACCTGGGAATTGCTTCCTTAAGTAACAGTCTGAATCTCCAGAACATTCAGTCTTGTCTTATCATCACAGAACAGTTATACTGCTTTCCAAAAATTCAAAATAGAAAATAGCACCGCAAGCTTAAACAAGATGGGTTTTTCAATCTTAAAAATGTACCCCGGAAAAAGTGAGCTCAGGATGCAAATGAGACACCCAAAGGCGTCAAAGCACAGTTCGGAGGAACAAAAATGTAATAAGGTGACGGTAGGTAGGATATTAAGGACAGCCGATAAGAGAACACAACACAAAAAAATAGGAGCTCATTGCCTCAAGCTGCCTTGGTCCAGGAGGAAATCTCGCATCACGACATTTGGAAATCACCCGAACAGGAAGGGTTAACGAGAATAGACTCTTGGAAGGATTAATAACCAGCTGTAGAAATTCGCCCAACCCACACACTGACCTTCAGCTGTCCCAATACTGGTTAGAGCCTCTGAACAGAGAGGTTTTTTTGGAGGGTTTAATTGTTTTCTATTCTTTTTAATGGTATACAAATGAAACGTGATGCATGGTAGTACATAAAAAAAACTTTGTGGAAATAAAACTGGAACTCATAAATGTCATCCTTTATCCATTGATCTTCAAAGAAGACATAATTAGCTTTTACATGAGACCTTGACCTACTTGGTAAATGGGAAGGGGGAGGACCTTGGAACTCTAGAAAGGGGGAGAGATAGCACAAAGGAGATGGTGGAAGGCATGTCATGTGTGGGGAGATGTGGGGGGGGGGGAGGCAGGAGGCTGAGAGATGCAATGAAACTCAGAACATGTTCTAGTAGTGGGTGGCACACCTGGGAGGATGCAATTATTACAACCAGCTCTATTTCACATTCACGGTTGTGTAAATGTGGGGTTTGCCATGTATCCTTGGTACATTACAATTGTACCACTTCTAAAGAACAATGCACAGAAAACTAACATGTGGGTAAAAATGGCTGTGGCTGAACTCCGGTTGAAAGGGACACAGCACTGCCGTTTGGGGGAAAACTCCAACGAACTAGCATCTGCAGAATGACAGTTTCTTGTTCCAGATCACTCCAAGGTGCTCATAAGATAGCTGCTCTATATTACGGTTTGCACTTCAAACGATCACCGCATCGAATGCCTGGACAAGTCACAGCGGAAGCAACTTACAGCTAAATTGGGCAACTCGGCTTGGCAATATCCATCGGAAGAGCGAAACATGCATGGGGAGGAAAAGACTGACAAGTCTTGAAAGTTCTCAATGAAGATGGAAACACTTTGGTGGTTGACAAGGGAGACAGCGCAAAGACAGACGCAGCTATGGAGAATAACCTTGCACAAACACAAGCGCACTCTGTGCAAGGAAACAAAAGACAAACCTAGTTACTTCTGGTACAGAATATCAATGGGTTGGCACAAACAGCAGCAACTTTTACGGAGTGGGTAGCAAAATGACCTTTTACTTCAAATGGCGTTTCAAACTATGCATCCACACAGTTCAAAATGAGAAAGTCAGAGGTACGAGTTATTGTCTAAGCTCCAAAGCAATGTTCGAGCACAGTACGAAGGACATTTACAGCAAGGAGCCACCAACATATGACACACACAAATATGGCAACATTTTAGAACACCCCACTGTATATGCTCTCACAAGGCCTCCGGTCACCTTCCAACGTCCTTCTCATTGCATCTTTTAATCATCCCCACTTCTTGATTCCAATTTTGTTTTCAGCAAAATGATTGTACAGTAGACAAGTCTTGAAGATGAGATGGTTCACACAGCGGTATTTGACGATGTAGATTGTTTCAGAAGTCAAGGATGAGACAATGTGATAATGTTTGACCAAGTTATAAAAATGATCAACATGATGTGGTACGAGTGACAGGTTATTAGCTGCAAAATGTCGAAAACTCGGTTTCGTTCAACAACTTTTCAAAATTTGACCTTTGCATAACCTTTAAAGGTCACAAAACAATGTTGTGGACATTAAAATAAGGAAACAGGATACGTGCTATAGCTTATTGGAGTTAGTTCGTCGAAGAAGGTCGAAAACCCGGTTCGATTCCCACAACTTTGAAATTTGACCTTTGTGAAATTTAAAGGTCAAGGTCAAGGATTATGACCTTTGGTGCAAAACTTCCTCTGGAACATTCCAGGAACAACAAAACGTCAGATAGGCTATATGGCATTTCGCCACTCGGATTATCCATACTTTGATGAAATCAGCGTAAAAACAAACTCTGAAGGGGCGCCACGGGCAAGGTGTTCGAGATAGAGCAAAATAGTTTCAAGACTTTAGGTGGGGAATGACCTCAAGATTATGCATAAAAAATATTGTCATCCGAGCTCTTCAAAGTTGGGCGGTCGTATGATTTTTATGCAAAATTCGAAATTTTCTAAGTTCGTGACCTTGTGATGAAAATGAAAAATCAAGCTCCGTGGGCTATGCAGGTGCCATTGGGCTAACCAAATACCGAAACCCCTGCCAGATTCGACAAACCCCCTTGGAGAAGATGCAAATTGAAATCGGCTACCCCCTAAAAACACAATTCGCAATTTTCTAAGTTCGTGACCTTGACCTTGGGACGAAATGAAAAATCGAGCTCCGTGGGGCTATGCAGGTGCCATTGGGCTAACCAAATACCGAAACCCTGCCAGATTCGACAAACCCCTCGGAGAAGAAATTTTTTTACGTCAAAATTCGCAATTTTCTAAGTTCGTGACCTTGTGACGAAAATGAAAAATGAGCTCGTGGGGCTATGCAGGTGCCATTGTGCTAACCAAATACCGAAAACCCGCTGCCAGATTCGAACAAACCCCTCGGAGGAAGATGCAATTGAAATCGCTACCCCTAAAAGAACGTTTTTTTGGGCGTGCTTCCACCCATAATGGCGCACCCACACCATTTTTCAGGAAAACACAACTAGATCATGATATAAACCCCACCAAAATTTTATCAGGATCGATCAAAACCCACGGAGCTATGCTCGGGACAGACAGACAGAACAGACACGAAACAATAACGAATATAGTGGTCACTTATTTTTTTCGTGAAAATATTTTTTCACTTTTTTCGTGAACCAACAACACAGACATGCAACTTGGCAAACCTTATTTACAGCAAAAATAAATAAAATGTCGCATGTGCGCAGATGGATGGGGAAAGTAAACCAAGGTAAATGGCTTGCCACCTTCGTTCACACATTGGACAATGATCACCCACGGAATGACAGACTGCTTTGCACAACTCAATGTTATTTCCAGCTGATGAAAAAATGATTCAATTGACTCGCACAACACAGGTTTTTGCGCATAGACATGAAGTTTCATCACTCACAGGAGGGAAGGGAGAATAAAAAAAAAATAAAAAACAGCTTTAGAGCCGCCCTGCCGTACGGTAAGCAGGTCTCATCAAATGTGCCTTTTTAATAAGAAATTAACACTTTCATATGACAACATACAGGGCGTCTCAAGAAAATGTATACAGACTAATAGTTCAGAAAAAAAATTAATGAAATAGCAGAGAGGGGCAATGTTGAATGTTACCAATAGTAATATCTAAAGGATGACGTTAGCATGTGATGGAATGATTGCACGTCAAGATTCAGCTGTTACCTGTTAGGCAGTGCATAACGACAAGATAGTAGTTTGACATGTGAAATATATATAGATATATATATATACAATTTGAGATACCTTGTACTTCAGACATTTGGCCATGCTCTTTCACCAAACCAAACTTTATGGAATCACAACGAGGTGTGCAGGAACGATAAAGGCTGCCCGACTGTCATGAAGATCAATTTGGGGGAAGACTGCAGGTGTGAGCAGAAATCAGCAGGATGCACAAGGTAATGTGATGGCAGTGACACCGTGGATGGGATGAAGCACGGCTACTGTGGAATCGTGAAATGGACAATCGGTGGGAAGTGATGACATCGCTGGCACCATCTTCCCGCATCATATACCAAAGAAACAATGGAATTAATGAGGCAGTCACATTAGAGGAAAAACAATTCCCAGGTCAAATGTGAGAAACCCTTAAAGTGCGCGTCAATTTAGGTGATTCACGCGACCCATGAACAAGAAGATTGGACTTCAGGTATTGAGCGCATTGGACATTGACTCATGCATGCCTCCATCCAGTTCATAAAAGATAGGTTTTCCGGACCAGATCTGTCATATCTTTGTCAACGTTTCATCTCTGTGTATCCATCCAATTTTTCGTGTTCTCCTCTGACTTTAACAATCCCATATTTTACCCCCCCCGCCCCACCGCCACCCACCCACCACCCACCCATGATGTCTGTCTCTGGATAATCAAAATTCGACATCATGAGAAGCCCGGTTTCTGGAGGATGCCTACACACGACCATCAACTCCTTCCCACCCATTAACAGTGTTTCCCCCTCATCACGTCCTACAAGCCTGCATCCTCCAAGCCCCACCAAGTGCATGTACCCCTCCACTTCCTGCTTACCCCTCACCCTGCCTCCTCCTCATTCAGTCTCATCCCCTCCCTTAGCCCACATCCCTGCACCCTGCCAACAGTGAAGCCTCCCACGCCCTTCACTGTTGGGTTCTCTTTTTACCTCCACCACCGAAGGTGAAGGAGGTTATGTTTTCACCCCTGTCTGTTTGTCAGTCTGTCTGTGTGCAGGATATCTCAAAAGGTTGTGGACGGATTCGGACGAAATGTAGTGGACACGTTGGGTGTGTCGCAAGGACGAATTGATTCGATTTTGGTAAAGATCCAAATCCGGATACAAGATTTATTTAAATTTTAAAGTGATTCTTCACAATTGAGAGATAGGGCCAAAAACGACATAGTACTGTATAGCATGATATTTCAAAAATGTATTGGGTCCGATATGTTTTTGTGTATCAGGCATTACGTGGCGGAGGTATGCGCTCTACCGAGTGCCCTTCTAGTTTTAACAAGTTGTTACACCAAAATCTGAGCTACAATTCCAGGCAGTCACAGAACCCATCCCCCCTCCAACTGTGTTCAACAGTAGCCTGCAAACATTATGCATTGTAACGTTCTCCAGGCCTTCGGCATTCTGCCATGGAGACATGTTGCAATCAGCCGTCTGTGCACATTGCTGGACGAGATGTTAATGTAATATTCACTTGAGCGAAGTCCTGAACGACACATAATACAACATGGATAGCAATAATAAAATGGTTTCAATATCCCAATTTATTTTATATACTTAAAAGGTAACTGTGATATTGACTTCCGCATAAATTTGAAATGTTATCCAGCCTACTTAGAACTTCCCACAAATGTTTAATGGGGAATAGCACCACAAAAGTGAAAATAACCCAAACTTTTGCACAGTACTGAACGTCTACCTCACATAAACAGCATGTATCTCAACACGGACCACCTTTTAATCACCCATGCCAACTCACTCTCTTCCTCATATGTAGTGATTCAAACCGTCACCGTTCCAATTGGCTGAGTGTTGTTACCCTTCACCAGCCATGGCACTGCAACAAAAGACATGACTCAAATCTGTGAACTTTGACCCAGATTTCTGCCAATGGCAAATCCTCTCTCATAGACTTGATAATAACCACTTTCCTGCAAATGCCCCGTTCTTCCTCTGCTCAAATATGGATTGTCTGATCATGTGCTTGTGAGAGTCAACATCTCTGGCTATTTTCAGAGGGCTGCATCAGCAAGCCACAGTCTCTTCAGGGCTGTGTCACATCTGCTGCCCCTGATTGAGAATCCACAGAAAACTCTTCCTTCTCTTTCTGCTCTGTTCACCCCATCATTTGCACTAGGTCATGTTCCGTCTGCTTAGAAATCAGCCAACATCACTCCATTACATAACCATGGTGAAAAACACCGATCCCCTTAACTCCAGACCGATTATCTTCTTTCCAATCATCAGCATGGTCATGGAATCAACCATCACCATAGACATCAGACCCTTCCTTTTCTCCAATGATCTGACGTCACACCATCAGTTCGGATTCAGACCAGGTCACGACGCTGGACATGCTGCTTCTGCTCTCCAAACAATGGATGGAGGCCTCATTCTCAGACATGAGATCAGGCCAGTCTCTCTGGGCATCGAGTATTCCACACAGTCTGACCTAACGTTGAGCTCGGCGAGTTGCACTTCCTTGCCGAGTGAAGCCAGGTTTGGCTGTCAACTCGGAAATTTTCGTCATATTAAATGAAGTAATTGCAGTATTTTGCAAGTGTGTGTGCGTTGGTATATGAATTGGATGTGCTTCCAATGGTCATGTTGTTTCTTTCTGTGATTTCCAAAGCAAAATGTTACCACAATCAGGCACCAAATGTTACCCGTCTAGCTCTGCGTTAGCCATGAGCACAGGTCCAACCGAAGATCCTACAGTGCAGCCAAATATAGAAAGCATTTAGACTCGAATAATTAATCAATGCGAGTCATGCTTTATTAGAATAAGAAATATTTCTTTTAAATGTTTTTTTTTTTTTTTAAATCAATATCAAGCAGCAAACGTGTAGAGACAATCAAGTCTTATCTCCACTTTAATGTCACAGTCTCTATTCATAATGAACTTCATAGTCGTGACAACAGACGGTTTAATCAAAAGACAGCACGTTGTAACACAAACATATTGCACGTCCATCTGTGAATGTCATGGAGGACATAAAATGAATTAAAACACATGAAAAAGGATATTTTATAACACGCTGTGGTCGTAGTTGTCATTGTTTATGCACTCCTTCGGTGTCCTTCTAAAGGGTTCCTGCTTTGGTAGAATAATGAATGTTTCGTTCAAACCGCTGCGTGAAGAAACCATTTAGCGCTTCCTTTTCTTCTTCAAACACAGAAAGGCTTATAAAACAGGCAAGCCTGTGATTAAACCAACAATTTTTTTTGTTCAAAGTACATCGATTAAATTAGCCTTCCAACAGCAGCGATTTTATTATACTACGACAGCAGAAGCCCTTCAGACTGAAGCGTGATGGAGCAACTGAACTCTTCATACAGGACCTTCAGAAAGTATTCACATCCCTTGAATTTTGTCACGTTACATTTTGCCTGAATGTAAAATGGATTAAATTTAAAAAATTTTGCCACCGAGCTACACAAAATACCCCTTAATGAAAAAGTAAAAGCATGTTTACACAAATTTTTACAAACCAATTAAGAATGAAAAGCTGAAATGTCTTGCGTCAGCAAGTATTAAGCCCCTTTGTTGTGACACTCCAAATTGAGCTCAGGTGCATCCAATGTCCTTTGATCATCCTTGAGATGCCTCTGCAACTTGATTGGAGTCCAACTGTGGCCAATTCAATTGATTGGACATGATGTAGAAAGAAACACACCTTTCTATATAA
>CM068967.1:33826432-33837353 GCA_035128595.1 Eptatretus atami
GCCAAAGCAACACTGGAATGGCATCAGAACTAGAATGTCGAAGTCTTTGAGTGGCCCAGCCAAAGCCCAGACTTGAATCCCATTGAGAATCTTTGGAAAGACTTGAAGATTGCTGTTCACCGACACTCCCCATCCAACTTGACAGAGCTTCAGAAAATCTGCAAGAGAGAATGGGAGAAAATCCCCAAATCCAGATCTGCAAAGCTGACACCGACAAACCCAGGAAGAATGAAATCTGTAATCTCTGCCAAAGGATCGACTCAGGAGGTTGAATACTTATTGATGCAAGACATTTCAGTTTTTCATTTTTAATCAATTTGTAAAAAAATTCTAAAAATTCGTTTTCACTTTATCATCCTGGGTTAGTTTGTGAAGATCGGTGAGAATTAAAAAAAAAATTTTTTTTTTTCATCCATTTCAAATTCAAGCTGTAACACAACAAAATGTGAAAAAGTCAAAGGGTGTGAATACTTTCTGAAGGCATTGCATTACATTAAAGGAAGGAATGGAAATAAACTTTGCACTATCAAGTAACCAATTCATCGCTATCATTTCTTGCACAGGACATTTTATTGTAATGCGAGCCGCTGTATTGTAACCATTGAGGCCATGTGCCCCCCTCCCCCTCACCCCATGCGATCAATTTCCACCCACTTGATTATAGCTCTTCCACGAGCCTCGATCATTCAAAAAAATAATAATTGGAAACTTATCCAAGTTTCGAGCCGATTCTGTACCCGGCAATTTTTTGCCAAAATTACCGAGCCGGATCCAAACCGCGTTTTTGTTACCGAGTCCCAGTAGTAGTCTGCCGATACTGGATGGGATGCAATTGTTAGAAACCAAATAGGAACAGTTCCAAAAGAATGCAGGTACAAGTATCCTATAAGCTGATTGGCAAATAGCACATTTGTGAGTCCTACAAATTAAAAGGCAAGAGAAACAGGTCTGCTATTTTAAAGATGGTTTATGTCCAATTAAACAATTAATATAATTTTCAACGTGGGAATTGTTCACTTGTTTAATTGAGGACTTGATTGCAGATTATAAACTAGAATTACAGTAACCAGTCGGTGATGTGATGGTTAGAGCTTCCGCTCCGAGTCTGGGAGGTCGGCGATTAAAATCCCGGCAGAGTCACACCAGACACTTATAAAATGGTGTGTGCTGCTTAGTTGCTTGATGTTCAACATTTAAAAGGTTAAGAGCATGAACAATCCCCATAGGGAGGAGGAAATGCCTCACTGAGTGCAGCGAGAAAGACAGTGCCATTGACGTGACATCACTGATACCCAGAGCACTTCCCCAAAGCCCAATGGCTGTTTCTCTCATCCAACAATCTTGTGGTGTGCCACGTATGTTTGTGTGTGCTTGTGCATGTGTCAGCTCCAGCCAATCCAAGCTGAAATAGAACTGATTCCAAAAGGTTTTCATTCAACAATCCAATCATCTTTTACCTCCTTTCGTGCAAGTAGTACCGACAACAAGAGGATGAGTGGCTTTTTCAAGGTTCTTTCGACCTCAGGCTCGCAGCATGCGGAGACATGACTATCACTGCCAAGGTAAATTAATCTCTATGTGATCGCAACCTCCCCACCACAGATAGGTATAGACAACATAGCAGCATCCAAAATGTCATTGAAAGCCTGGATCCTGGCTTTGACCCAGAAGACCCATAATCCCAGTGTCTCAGACTCTATTCAGCACTGTCAGGGCCACCAAAAGGATGTCCAGTCTGCACAAAGATGACTGCATCATCTGTGAAATCAAGGTCAGAGATCTTCACATTCCCAAATGATGCAACACAGCTTGATCTTTACAACATCCTCCCAATAAGCCAGTCCATATGCTGAAAAGTGGGGGGGAGGGGATGGGCAGTATACAACCCTGACAAACTCCAGTAACAACTGGAAATAAATCAGATGGAACCACCACACCTCACAGCACTCTCAGTACCAAAGTAGGGTTCACACATCAGATTGATCAGCTTTGGTGGCACCTCACAAAGACTGAGGATTCCCCAGAGGGCATCCTGATTCACTGAATCAAATGCTTTGCAGAGATCAGCACAGGTTGCAAGCAGCCCCTGCTGAAACTCTCACCTGATTTTGGTAAGGACCCGAAGGGCAAGGAAATGATAAATCGTTGACCTTTGTGTAAAACCACAATGCTCTTGGCGCTGGTGCTCAAGTAGAGAGTGGCGAACCCTATCAAGAACTAGAACGTATCCGGTAGAGTGCATACCTCTACCAGACTGAACGGTTTACGTTTTGTATTCCACCGATGGGCCGGATCTGCATCTGGACCTTTACCAAATCAAATTGGCTGGTCATTGTCACCTTTCCAACAAGTCATAATCCGGCCGCAACTTTTTGAAATATCAATGTCATGCTGTATATCGTTTCTCGTCCCACCTCATAAGTAAGAATCACTTTAATTTAAAAATAAAATAAAATTCTTGTATCTTCACCAAAACTGAAAATGATTCACCATCACACACCCAAACGAATCAATATTAAGGAACTCAAGACCAAGAAATTTAAACAGTTAATTAGCCCTCCTGTTACTGACACCATGTTGGACACAAAACAATCACAATATAGTTGTAACCGTTTCAGACAACCTACACACGTATGAGGCGGAAAAAAAGTCCTCAGTAACTTGGCTTAAACTTTGTCCCCATGTCAAAAATAATAGATAAATTTACCATTAAAGACAGAATTCTCTGCCATGTCAAACTCGACACTTGTTCACACCAAACAGGATAACCATATCCGAACCTTAAAAGATGCATTTTTAATTGCTCAACATTCAAAAATCAAATCAGAAGCACCCCCCCCCCCCCCCCATCACCACAAACCCATTCCAAACAGCCAGTTTACCTCTGCAAAGCTTTCTCAAAATATGCAATTTTGACATGGAAAAAAAAATTTGTCGTATTACCCGTAGTGTGACTGGATGAAGTAGCGCATCAAAGAGAACAAATATCTTGGGCAAGTGTGTCGCTAACTGAAGAGAAACCAATAAGTGTTTCCTTCTCCACATTGATATTTGACCGCACAACTACTCGGCGGTCTACCTTCATTCGTCAGGATTCAGATCAGGACGCTGGTTCGAGTCCAGCGACTGTTTCAATATACAATACACTCGCTTGCTTTAAAAACATGGAGAACAAGTGTTATATTAATTTACCTATTGTAGGTCACACACGTGAAGGGGAATGGTCCAATTTATGAACTAATTATATTGTGGAATATATGGAGTTGAATGTCAAAATAGGTACAGCTGACAGGTATTTTCAGTTCGAAAAACATTTTAGAGACTCATCTTTTCCAGGACTTTGAAGGACCTCTTAAACTTTCTCAAATTCTCGGACTTTCAAAGGCCGAGAAAATGAATTTTGAAATTTAAGGGTTTTTCCAGGTTTTGAAGGACTTTTAGGAACCCAGCGATGTGCTCTGACCACTGACCCTGCTCTCACTCACACCAAATATCAAACCACACCCCTAACCGGTCTCTCTCTTTTGGGTCATTCCATGTCAAATCATCAAAGAATCTGCCGTCATCTCTCAGATTTTTGTAAAACTTGGAACCAATTGGGACCCATGAAAAACGGCAAGAACTCAAATATTTTTTGCTAACAGCCTCTTAATTAGTGAGATACAGACTAACGAACTTTGGACTAATTATCACGACGTCGCGAATTCAAATGGCCATATCTCTAAAAGTATAACACCTAGAGAGCTGGTTTTGGTGTCATTTTAAAGGTATTTTCATGCCCTACGAATTTGTCTGGGCAACATTTTCCTACTCCAACCACAAAAAAGTTATCACAAAATATAAACTTCAATCGTATATCCCAAAAAATGTATCCTTCAAATTTCCTCAAATTCATCCCAGAGGTACCTTATGATGTCAAAGCTTCCACATAAATTTTGTGATGGGCACTCCAATAGTTTCTGAGATATGAGCAATAATGTACATGTACGTATGGCATATAGGTTCGAAAATCAGCATTTGTAATGTATTATACAATCAATAAGTGAGTTCAAGTACACAGTGTTCACTAACCTGACTTAGGCTTTCAATTTCCTCTTCAATGCAGCAACAGCAGCACTTGTTTCTTCCCCTCAGGCCCAGTTGAAAATGAAAGTATATGATACTTCAAAGCAATTGATGGTCGTTCCCTGTGTTCCCTTCATGGCTAGTTAGAATTATTGTATAATACATTACAAATGCTGATTTTAACCTATATGCATACGTACATGTACATTATTGCTCATATCTCAGAAACTATTGGAGTGCCCATCACAAAACTTATGTGGAAGCTTCTTGACATCATAAGGTACCTCTGGGATGAATTTGAGGAAATTTGAAGGAACATTTTTTGGGATTCACGATTGAAGTTTATATTTGTTGATAACTTTTTTGTGGTTGGAGGTAGGAAAATGTTGCCAGACAAATTCATAGGGCATGAAATACCTTTAACATGACACCAAAACCAGCTCTCTAGGTGTTATACTTTTAGAGATATGGCCATTTGAATTCGCGACGTCGTGCTAATTAGTCCAAAGTTCGTTAGTCTGTATCTCACTAATTAAGAGGCTGTTAGCAAAAATATTTGAGTTCTTGCCTTTTTTCAATAACGTTCCCAAAGTTTTACAAAAATCTGAGAGATGACGGCAGATTCTTTGACGATTTGACATGGAATGACCCTTTTGCTCAAACGAAGGGTTAAACACCTGATAACGTCAGCTTCTCAACTCAATCAACGTCGTGTTGATTTCATCCAGTTTCCCCCTTTTTCTCATGCAATCACTATATTTTGCTGTCATTTGCAAACCTTTAATTTATTTAGTCTTTCAAGCAACAAATGCAGCAGTATCCACAAAACTATTTTAGCTCCTCCCCCCAGCCCCCCACTTCCACCCCAAATGCGTCAGCATAGTCAAGTCATTTGATATCAAGGGAGTAAACAACCGAGACCAAACTGTTCCCAAGTGACTTTTCTGATGCCATCTCATGTCACCAACTTGGCATCGGGCATGTACAATGAATCATTAAAAGGCACCATGGCAGAAAAAAATAAAAAGAAAGAAAAGTTTTTGGGGTTGGTCAAGTATTTTAGCTCTTGGGTAATTACAAATAAAATAGTTACATCAAAATCAATTGTGCCTGTGGTACTGCAATGGGGGGCATGGGAGGGGTTAATGATACTGTAACCACCCCTTGTGTGTGTTTAAATACAAAAGCACCAAATCACCTTTGTCCGTGTTAAACTCTTCCACGGATAGGACAACTGCTTCACGCTCTCAAATGGACAAAATAGTTGGTTCTGGATTCTCAGGCAAAATGCGATCGAGGACATTGGAACACCGAAACAGCACAATCACATTACCTTGTGTGCGCATGTGTCAAAAAGCACCGAGGCTCGTGGAAGAGCACGATGGGTTGAACTTGCATTGAAATTACCAAAACACTGAGCTGCCTTGTTTGATGAAGGTGGATGTGTTTTTGGAAATATAAAAAAAAAAAAACATTGAAAGAGGAAATAAACATCCAACAAATTAATTGTTTAGCAACAAATATATATGGGATGTTGTTCTTATTTGATTTCCACCAAATGGAAAATTATTCACCCTAATATAACCATGACTTAGTTGGACAAGAAAATAAAAAAATAAATAAAAAATTTATTTTGATCTTTGAACAAACCAAACAGCAAGTTCATTAATTTATGGTCCATTATACAAACATTCACAAAAACCTTCCTACAACCAGCATATCAGTTGTGGGCATCTAAATAATACAAGCACTACGAGACTAACTTTCATACTTTCAAGTTATATAGCTGGCACACAAATAATCTTCTTCTTTAAAAAAAAATATAAAAAAATAAAAAACCTCCCCGAGTAAACATGCAGTACTAGGACAAAACTGGAGTTTTCTGGGCACCTCCACAATGTCAATCAATCATTGAAATGCGGAGAGGACTCGCATAAAATCAAGAAGCCAATCTGCTAGTACTCTCACACAATGTACCCATAAAGCAAGGAAGCTGAAATTTATGATTTAACCATGATGGTAGTGGTATACAACAGTAGACTCCTTTTGAACCTTGAGATTTTCGACATTCACAAGCAAACACGAGAAAAGTACAATGTGAGTAATTACTTGCATACCCAACATAATACCTCGATGGAATCCCAAGAAATCATGCAAAATAGCAATTTAAGGGTCAGGGTGTTAAGATAAACAAACCCAGCCCAAATGGTGGTCATTAATAGGGTAGTTTGGCATGCAACTGATATCAGTTTGGGGGAAGGGGGGGGGTAAAGTTTTGGGCATTTATTTGGATAGTCGATCTATCTACCCTTATCAGTATTTCCGTCAATATGTTTGTCTGTCTGTCTGTATGTATGCCTGTTTGGTCCAGTGCTCCGTTAATACAATGGCGATTTCGATGAAACTTGGTTGGTAGGTTCATACCATGACCTAGTTGTGTGCAAATGAGAACCGTTGCTATGGACCCATCCGTTGCTTAGCAACGGACCTTTGAAATTTAAAAAAAAATATTTTTAGAAAATCAAAAATCGGGCCACGAGCGACTGTGGGCAGTACATTCAGCTATATTGTCAAAAATTTCCAGCCAGATCCTATGAAAACTGTCGGAGAAGATAGACTTTGAATGAACCCTGGTCGAAAACAATAAAAAAACGAAGTTCGTTATATCTCGAGGACTGAGTCAGATATACATGAAACTGGTATGGTAGGGTTCATGGTATGTCCTAGTTATGTGTGAGAAAGAACCGTTGCTATGGACGCTTTTGTTGGCTAGTAACGGCTGAAAAACGACTAAATTCCACTTGATCGACTACCCATGTCCACCTACCGGTTTGTTTATTGTATTACACATAAAAGATGGACGTATGCCTTCTGCCACGGCTTAAAATTGCGTACAACATGGATGAAGCAAAGTGTACAATTTGAAGTGGAAACAATAACAGCATGTTCTCCATTACCTTCCAATGGTGTGTACATTATTTGTTTAAAGAAAGAATCAGGATTAAGCTTTGCATTCATTCACTTCCCTTTTACCCGTCACCTTGTATCGAGACAGCATGAATTAACTTTATGCATATTGATATCCCTTCTCAGGAATGGGACAAAACAAAAGAGATAGGAATGTGATTCATTTGGCCATCAAGCAGGATGGGGTGGGATTGGCTTGGGAGAGAGTTTACACATGTGCCATGTATAATTGTTTGGCATGCAGTCAGCTTCGGAGTAATCAAATCAGGATCTTCCGTGTTGCAGTGCAATTCTATTCCATGACCCACTTAACATTTACATCCTGTCCAACAAAATCTTTAGAACATATGCATGCATAAAAACTTGCAGATTTTACACTCAAAAATGCATAGCATTTAACACTTCGCACAAAACAGGCATCTTAAAAATTCTGAGGTGAAGGAGTATTTCCTGTGTAATTGGATTTTCTTTGCAAACCCTGTCCCCAGGGCCAAGCCGATGATGTGTCGTGCAATTTTTGAGCACAAATAATACAGCACGAGCATTATTGAGCACAAATGAGGGATAAAGAGGAAACATGAACATCCAGAACTTAAGCGGTGCTGCCCTCTAGTGCTCCACAGTGAGCAAACCCAAAAAGGTCATCGTGTTAACCGAATCATTGCCCACATTTACCAAAGTGGAAAATGAGCAAATTATAAGAGCTACAAGTGTTTCTTCCAAGTGAAGCAACCAGAAACACTGCTTTGTATGAAAAACAAGGAGCACAAGGAGTGAAATGGCCCACCATTGCAAAAGACCCGAATGAATCGCAAAACATCCAGTGGCGAATGCTTGGTGCACCATGCCCACCTACGCTCAACACCCATCTGAATGACAGAATCCTCATTGATGGTACTTTATCCAAAGTTGCAACGGAATAAATCGCCTTTGCTTCCGATAGTGTGCATGATACCCACTCATTATACCCCATGTACGTCCCTTTGTTGTTACTGCACATTAAGCGGTATCCAATATACATACAACCTTTGGACTCATGTGGACTATTGTTGCAAGCTTCAAAACTCCCACCACCTCTCCCTCAATTGCACTACTTTTGAATATCTGAAAGTGTTATTTTCAGTTATATGCCACGTGCACTGAAGTTAGTGCTGGGACAAAGCCAGTCCCGGTAGCAAAAGCTCGGTAAGTTTGGAAAAATAATTGCCGGATCCTAGGTAAGTTTGAAATTTTTTCAATTTATTATATTATTTTATGTAAATAAGTGCATCTCGGTCACGGTCATCACCGAATGCTAGCGGAAATTGGTACAAAACAATTACATTTTTGCGCTGTGCAACATGAAAACGTGTCCATGCGTTTTTGATTTTGTGGAGGGGGAGGAAGGAGGGAGGATGACAATCTGACAAAGATGACAAAGAAGGACAAGCCACATGACAAACTCAACGTTGTTAACCATGGGAAACAAAAGCAAATGTTTACATCGGGAGAAAATAACTTGCAGTTTCACCAGAATCAAAGAGAGACAGGCATCCAAACATACTATATGATAAACTAAGGTCTTCTGGACCATTGGATATTTTTGTTCATTCCAATCTCCGGCCTCGGCATCGCTGGCTCGACAAGTTAGTACGGGACTTTCACCCATCACAGCTTTCAATATTTCCTCGTTAGCGGCACAACCAGAATGTGTACATCAAGCACTGCTTAAACCAAGCTTGCAAGTTTCAGGAAACATTGAAGTTCGTCCGTTTTTGAAATTGACTTCAAATAACGAATCATATTTTACATTGAATAGTGGAAGCTGAAGTACATTACTGCACTGTACTTGCAAACTGCATGAACCTACGCTGCACATGCTGGCCAAGCACATTGCTTGCAACTCACTATGACGTGACTGGTAAGTGTGCAGACAGCACGAGCCTTATTTGTATGATCTTATATTAGAATCTCTCTCTCTCTAAAAAAAGGTAAGTCCATTCACATGTTGTTAAATTTGTGCTTCTCTGTTGTGTGAAAAATCTCCACTTCTATATTACTTCATTTCATGTGACAGGAAACTATCTGAGTT
Organism: Eptatretus atami; assembly: GCA_035128595.1. Lineage (NCBI taxonomy): Eukaryota > Metazoa > Chordata > Myxini > Myxiniformes > Myxinidae > Eptatretus > Eptatretus atami. Next base: position 33,835,536 of record CM068967.1, read on the forward strand.
GGCAGCCAAACCCGGCTTGACTTGGACAGTGCCCGAAAGGGCGACGCGCCGAGTTCGAGTTCGGAAACTGGGTTTGGGTACAGCACGAGCTGAAGTCTGAATTTGTTACATTTTTCAGAGTTTTTTTTGTGAATGCAAAAGTAGAAACAGTTTTGAACTGTTATACCATACATGTATAGCAAAATTTCCAAAATGAAAGCCAGTCTTGTATCTTGGCCTTTACGAGAGCTCTGAGCCCTCAACATCCTGATGCAACCCTCAGGTCCTCACCAGATTCCGCATGCAGAAGCCGGTTTGCCTTTGCTTTGGAGAGTTCCAAGGCAGTCACCCAGCGCTGGCGTTCTACTTCAGATGAGGCCTTCAAGTGGTACACCTGGGTGCCACCATTCGATACCACAAAATTGCACGAGTCTTCCGTGTCAATGTACGCTCCCGCAAGGCTGATGGTGCCCCGGCAGGTGTGTGACATTTCCGCATGAGTCCTGGAGAAATAGCCATGGAAGACGACATCGTGAAAAGCACAAGAGCAGATGAGGGAAGAGGGCAAGAGCTATAAATTTAAACTGTATATATCATACATTTGTGATCACAATCACAAGCTGGCATTTTAAATCACTCCCTATTGTGATACATTAATATAAAAACAAAATGTTCCATATTATTTGTGTATTATTCCTTCCAAGATCATTAACATACAAATCATATGCATACTATGGTGTTTAAAATAAAAGCCTTTACTTGATCAAGGGGTCACAAAATAATCCACATTTAATGGGCTGACATCGAACAAATGTGGTTGGTTGTTGACGTACACATCTCTTGTACATATTGTTATTGCACAAACCTCTCCATGATGGACCTCATTCTGATGTATATTTTTAAAAACAATTTTTTTTTTAAGGGAACAAAAGGAAAATAAAACCAATCCTTACATTTTAAAATGTACATTCATGTACTTTAAGAATAACATAATTAAATCGCATCATACGAGCACATCAAAGGTCCTTTTGCTGAATCTCTGAAGGATGAAAGGCCATATCTGTTCTTTCAAAACTTTACATTTATCACGCCCAGAGAAAAATCGGAGATCATCGCGGCATTAAGCAGGACAAGATTTGGCAGTCCTACAGCCAGATTTATGGCAAGCAACCTTCCGTGAAGCATTTCATCAATCTCTACCAATATGTTCAGACAAAAACCTACGCCGAGGTGATGTTTGAAAGTCGGAGGAATCATCAAGTTGCACGGTGGCAAAGGTCAGTATTTGCAATCTGTTAACTTAAAGAAATCTGTCTCTGTTTCAATCTTGGACCTATCCACATTCTCAAAGAAGCTTTCATCCCCGATATCGTGAAACACAAAATTGAGGAAGAAAATACGGAGAAAAGCAGTGGCCCTTCTCAAGTACCAAGGGAAGCTTTCATCGAGTGTTGGGAACTTTAGGATTGCCGAGGAGAGAGGGGAAAAAAAATGTATATATATATTTTAAACCCACTTGTCTCTCGACATCTTCAAAGCAAAGTTCTAAATAGTCTGAAATAAACACAATATAAATCGATGTTGATATCAAATAATTTCACCATATTTATGGTATTTTTAAAACATGTTTAGTACATTGTAATTTAAGCAATAAATATTATATAAATTGATGGGTTAAACTGATATTAAATTGTTTTCCCTTGGTGCTTTTCTTCCGGTTAGAAAGTCTGTGTTCAATTTCCATCCCTGACACGGCCCTTGAATAAGTAAGAATATGACACCGTGGTCTTGAGTGGGGGAACACATGAGTCATTACACACCATTGTGATAATCAAAACA
>CM068967.1:33838505-33851463 GCA_035128595.1 Eptatretus atami
GAAGCATGACTGTGTCGCTGATGCAGTGCCCATCTACAAGTACACACACTGGAACTGGTACCCATTTCGCCGACCTCGGAAGGATGACAGGCTGAGTCAACCCCACCTAGTGTATCAATTCAGCGGCCGACGGGGATTGAACTCAGGACCCTAGGATCCCAAGCCGCCACCCTAACCACTGAGCCAACACCAGGCTTCACAAACTGCGTGATGACAAATGTCATATTTACGGATTGCCCAATGTGGAACGGCAATGCACGAAGAATGCAGAAAGGAGAGCAAATGCCAGGGCAACGCGGGTTTGAGCCGCTTTGACGAGGGGACTTTGATCACCAGTGAACGTGCGACAGTCACACGAGAACAAAGGTTGAAACAGTCCGAACAGATGCAACAGCACCACAAGCTCGGAGCGACGCACAGCAAGGTCACCGGTCAATGGATTCTTACAGAAGCCGAAGCACCGTACCTCGTTCGGCTTGGAACGCGCGCACATCCTCTTCACACGGCTCTTCAAATCCCCGAGACGACAAACAAATCAGAACTCCATAAAACTCTTATCAGCAACTACAGGGGGGACGGGACGTCTCTTTGCGGTGGTTGCACCACCCGATGCAAGTCGGGGGCCAAATCTTCCCCCATTTTTCCCTGCTGCCCCGATTCGGCAGGGCAGTGCGGTCACGGTCGGAGTTGCCAATCGGTCCCCAATGGACCGGCCCTTTCCCTCTCTGTCAGTAACCCTGACTTCGTGAAGTTGTGGGGGTACACCATCCTGGATGTGGAGGGGAGGCGGGATCTCTGCGTAGCTCCAGGGAGATCGATCGGCTGTCTCGGTGCCGCTGGCTTGTTGGAGAGAACTGTCAGGGGCTATACAACAACAACCACAACCAACAACAAATCTTCAGGCTTGGAGCAGATTCCATGTTGGTTTTAGAAAGGCGGTTGGGACGAGTTAAAGATAACATCGCTCTCCAACCATATTTGGTGTGCACACGCACACACACACACACACACAGACACACACAATACGTTTGAGTACAAGGAGGATACTCATTGATGCTTCACCCCCGTTTGTTGTTCTTCACCATTATTTGTCACAGTACCCCCATGTCGGGGACGTAAACTCGTTTGGAAGTACGTACACGACTCGAGAACAGATGGTACTCGAGAGACGTATACTATACACACACGAACACACAAACTAGCTTCGTCCTTGTTGCCACGAAGGCAACTCGGGGAGGAGGCCGACGATGGAGTTTGCCTAGTTTGTTGCACAAACCAGTCCCCCCCCAATCATCGATGATAAATAAGCGCGTATAATGACGTCATTATATCAGGCAAACAGAGAGCGCAGCAAGAGCGGACACAGCCGTGAACTGTAAAAGCACAAGGAAAACGGCACAACCTCAATCGCGGCCTGTTTCGCCGTCCGAGTGGCTAAGTTTTCCTACCTGTAGTAAGAGAGGAGGCCATTGCTGAGCACGAACCAGCGCTTTTGATAGCCCTTAATATAATTCGTCCACTTGAACAGCCAGCCTTTAAACGTCTCCGACGGACATCTCGAATCAGTCATGTTTCCCACAACCAGACGGCCCTACTTGTTGCAACTGCTTCCGGCCACGAGTGCTGACGTAACTACGCACGCACAACGCAATGACGCCGCAAGAATATCAGCGCGCGACGTGCGCCGTCATTCGATCGTCAATCGCTTCTGCTTTCTGTTGTTTATTATATTTATTGAAGGACGTGTTTGTGTGTGTGCGTCAAATGACGCGTGAATTTTTATTCCTTTCGTATAAACCGTAAGATGCCGGGGCTTGGGGGGTGAGGGGGACAGAATAATGTGAATGACAATCGAGCTGCTGAATTGACGATATACACCCCGAGCATTGACAGCAGCACGCAGTCCCCTTTCAGACCATATTGACTTTTATTTTGGTTTAGGAAATGTGGACGAAGAAAAAGATCGAATTCCGCGAATATTTTATGGATACACTAATTAGTGGGTGTAGCACACACCCCCACACCCCCACACCCCGGTGACCCCCATTTCTTTTCTTTTTCTACTTCTACTAAACTTTCTTGGCAAGTTTCTTCAGCTGACGTCAACATGGGACTTTTGAAATGACGTGTGGATGATAAACGAGACTTTTTGCGCACGTGCTGTGTGTGCGTTTTCAGGGACTTGGTTCTGCTTGTCGCAGGGAACTTTTACCTGCCGCTATGAGCGCAAAATCTGCGATTCAAATCGTCTTTTAAACATAATTTTACGCATTCAGACGAAAGAGTGGCAATTTCAAGATGGCTATCCAGAATTGTTCTGTTGCTAAATGCAAATCGGACTCGTGGAAATCACACTAAAGTACCCAATTTCGTGTCTGTCTGTCTGTCTGTCTGTACTCAATCTCGATCTCAAAGTTGACGGGAGAAGACTAAAAGTCCAAGGCCGCTTCTAAAAACAAAAGTAAGAACAACACCAACGAGAAGGGCACTCGGTAGAGCGCATACCTCCGCCCTGTCATGCCTGGTCCACGAGAACATATCTGGCCCAATACAATTTTGAGATCTCGTGCTCTATATCGTTTTTGAGCCCCGTCTCTCAATGATGAAGAATCACTTTTTAAAATTATCAGATCTGGATCCGGATCAGGATCTTCTCCAAAATTGAAGCAATTCTTCCTTATCACGTGCCCAACCTGTTCACCAAGTTTCATCCAAATCCGCCCACAACTTTTTGAGAAATCGTGCTCTATATCATTTTTGGCCCTATCTCGGTGAAGAATCACTTTAAGAAATTCTAGTAGTCGGATCCGGATCCGGATCTTCACCAAAATCTAATCAGTTCGGCCTTGTCACACACCGAACCTGTCCACAACATTTCATCCAGATCCGTCCACAACTTTGTGAGATATCCTGTACATAAACAGACAAACAAACAAACAAGCCGGTAGGCGGCGATGGGTCGCCGAGCATCCGATGACCTTTGACCCCTGATCTGAGTTAATCTAGTACTAAGTACTTACGAATTGCAATCGAATCGTTAACCTGTGTATGAGCAAGGGGGCTTTGAATGGTCCTTTTGCCCGAACAATGCACTCATTGACCTTTGACCCCTGACTTAGCCGAGATAGGTCAATATGTCCTGAAGCAAAGTTGTAGTACCCATTGAATACTCTGTACCTATGAACTTTCATTCGTATCGGTTAACCCGTGTAGGAGCAAGGGGGCTTTGAATGGTCATTTTGCCCGAAAAATGCAATCATTGACCTTTGACCCCTGACCTAGCCGAGATAGGTCAATATGTCCTGAAGCAAAGTTGTAGTACTCATTGAGTACTATGTACCTATGAACTTTCATTCGTATGGGTTAATCCGTGTAGGAGCAGGGGGCTTTGAATGGTAATTTCGCCCGAAAAATGCACTTATTGACCTTTGACCCCTGACCTACTCGAGATAGGTCATTAACAAATGAGCAAAGTTGTAGTACTCATTACGGTCTATAAGCATGTAAGATTCATTCGATTCGGTCTCACAGGCTTGGAGCTAGTGTACTTTGAATTTTCAGCGGGAATGCTCAATGGTCCTTGGACACCCAAGTTGAGAGGATTACCATTTGGAAACTATAAGATATAGAAAAAAATGGATGTCATATAGCGGATAGAGAATCACCTTAAGATTATGCATACCAAATCTCATCGAGTTCCATCTACTGATAACTACTCGGTATCAATTTGAATGAAAAGTACCGAAAATGCGGTTTGATATCGGAAATCCCAAAGTTCGATGGGGTGCTGTGGGTGAACAAAGATATAAATCGAAAATCCGGCTCGATTGTTTGTGCACAATGTATTCCAGAAAATTAGTGTGAATTTTCATGACCATCCGACCATAACCCTTGGAGGAGTAGCATTTGGCGCGAAGGCACCTCCAGCTCTCGCATATTATCGATTTTGCACTAAGTGACCTTTGACCCCTGACCTAAGCGAAATCGGTCAATATGTCCTGAGGCAAGTTGTAGTACTCATTGAGTACCATGAACCTGCAAAGTTTCATTCGTATCGATGCACTCACCTGGTGCGAGGGGCCTTCAATTTTCGCCAATTTTTGGGCATACCCATTTGTAGGGGGGCTGCGGGTAAAGTATTCCATATATCACAAAAACCGGAATATATTTGATAGAGCATCACCTGTAGATCATTTGTGCCAAATTTCATAACCCTACGTGGGATAATGGCTTTCGGAATTGATTTCGCGTGACCGGTACCGATTTTGAAGGTTTTCGGTTGTTTGCTAGGGAAACAAAGCGTCCCTAGCAACCATCACAATTTCCAAAGCACTCGGTCATAAGATGTACCTACCACCGAGTTTGGTCAAAATCCGCCAACGTTTACTACCAATTATGCTGATGACAAACGAACAAACATCCAAACAAGCCGGTAGGCGACATGGGTAGTCGCCTACACAATATAACCTGACGCGATGGGCCTGTTCGATGGGGAATGACCTGAGGATTAAGCACAAGAAAATCATGATTCTAGCTTCAAGGGTTAATGCTGCAGATTGTTTTTTTCGTTAAAATACCCCCACATTTAGAGGTTTTTCGGCCGTTGCTAGGCAACGGAGGGGTCCATAGCAACGGTTCTTTCTCACACATAACTAGGACATACCATGAACCTACCATACTAGTTTCATGTATATCTGACTCATAGTCTCTGAGATATAACGAACTTCGTTTTTTTATTGTTTTCGACCAGGGTTCATTCAAAGTCTATCTTCTCCGACAGTTTTCATAGGATCCGGCTGGAAATTTTGACAATATGCTGAATGTACTGCCCACATTCGCTCCTGGCCCGATTTTTGATTTTCGAAAAAATAAATTTTTTATGATTTTTCAAAAATTTCAAAGTCCCGTTGCTAGGCAACGGTGGTGTCCATAGCAACGGTTCTCATTTGCACATAACTCGGTCATGGTATGAACCTACCAACCAAGTTTCATCGAAATCGCCATTGTATTAACTGAAATCGCCATTTTAAATACTGATAATAAGGGTAGAACAAATCTCAAAAAAAAATTATTTTTTTTCGACTAGATCGACTACCCAACAAACATATTGACGGAAAAACTGATAAGGGTAGAACAAATTTCAATTTTTTTTTTTTAATTTTTTTCGACTGGATCGACTACCCAACATATCGACGGAAATACTGATAATAAGGGTAGAAGAAATTTCAAAATTTTTTTTTGAAAAATTTTTTTTTCGACGAGATCGACTACCCAACAAACATCCAAACAAACAGACAGAATTACTGACAATAAGGGTCACCTATTTCGGCGACCCAACAGAAAGGGCGTGAAAACATAACCTTCACCCTCGGTATGGAGTTAAATATTTATAGGATCTCTATTTGATTACTCAATTTGGTGAAATAAATGATCACATGAAATGATGACGAAGCCCCCGCCCCTGGCAGGGTAGTAGTATCAAAAGAGAGGTGTTTGACTAAGTAATGTGATCCAGTTTGCAAAGGAGAAATATGAGTGAGTGGAAGCGAGCGAATATTGCGACTTTGAGAAATGGAACACATTACTTCGTCAAACCCTCCCTTTTGATACAACTCTAATGTGCGAGGAATCTGTGAGGAGGTAGAGCATCACATGTGGTCAGGTGATTCTCATCCTGCTTACAGGGGAATTCATGCATTGCATTCCTCCAACCCTGTCCCTCGGTGTACTGCAGTTAGAGCGGACGGTGGACGGCTCTTGACAGAGGAGAAGTGAAGGCCCGCTGGGCCGGTTACTTTGAGCGGTTGTACCAGGCTGATCCACAGGCTGTTGGTTTGGATGTCAGGGGTGTTACTATCCCTATTGCTGACCCTCCAATCAACTGTGATCCAACTTTGTTTGTGGAAAAACAGGCTGCGGTGAACCGGTTGAAATGGGGTAAAGCTCCATGCTGTGGGGATATGTGACATCCATGCTGAACTTCTCAAGGCTGGTGGAAATGCTGTACTCATGTCGTTGTATGCAGTGCTGTGCTCTGCCTGGAACACAGGCATCATCCCAACTGACTGGAAGAGGGGCCTTGGTGTCCCTTCTGAAAGGGAAGGGTGATCGCCAGGACTGCAGCACCACCAAGGGGTGACTCTGCTCTCGGTGCCGGACAAGGTCTTTGCTCGGATAATTCTTGATAGGGTTCGTCACCATCTGCTTGAGCACCAGCGTCCAGAGCAGTCAGGCTTTACACCAAAGAGGTCAACGATTGACTGTATCCTTTCTCTTGGGTCCTCACAAATGCAGACGAGAGTTTCGGCAGGGGCTGCTTACAGCCTATGTTGATCTCAGCAAAGCGTTCAATTGACTGAATCAGGATGCCCTCGGCAGGATCCTTGGTCTTCATGGGGTGCCACCAAAACTGAGCTATCTGATGTCTGAACTATACTCTGGAACTGAGAGTGCTGTGAGATGTGGTGATAACATCTCCGACTTATTCCAGTTGTTACTGAAGTTTGTCAGGGGTGTGTACTGGCCTCCACACTTTTCATCACTTGGATGGACTGGATTCTTGAAAGGATGTCGGAGAGATCAAGCTGCGGTGCATCATTTGGGAATGTCAAGATCTCTTACCTTGATGTTGCAGATGATGCAGTCATCTTTGCGGAGATACTGGATATCCTTTTTGGGGGCCCTCGAGGTGCTGAATGAGGAGTCGGAGCCACTAGGATTACGGATTTCCTGGGTCAAAACTAAGATCCAGGCATTCAATGACATCTTGGATGCTGCTATCTTGTTTGTACCTGTTGGTGGTGAGGATGTTGAGGTCAAAGAGAGATTCACTTCGTGGCAGTGATATGTCTCTGCTGGCTGTGAGCCAGAGGTCCATAGACATCTGAGTTGGGCCTGGGAAGTCATGGATTCACTGGTTCATGGGGTGTGGCACTGTCGGTACCTGTGCGGGAGGCCAAAAGTCCGAGTCTTCAGGTCCTTGGTGTGCATAGTTTGTGAGCATCCGCTGCAGCTGTATGGACATGTGGCTCGTTTTCCTGATGCTGATCCTGCTCACCAGATGCTCTCAGCAAGGGAGCCTCCTGAGTGGAGGAGAGCAATGGGCCGACCACGTGCCTCATGTTTGCAGCAGGTTGGTCTGCATCTCAAAGGGATGGGGATGGGCCAGGCATCTATCTGAGAGATGGCCAGATGGAGGCCCCTGGATTACTGGCGGAAAGTGGATGCAGCGACGCACTGCTCCGGCGCATGCTCCCATACCTCTCACCAGATCTGCAAAGGCAACGTTCTCGGGCAACACTGCAAAGCTCAAATCTTCATTCATCACTCCACAGAACTCTCTGAAACCAGTCTGAATCACAGTTCCCATATTCAGCCAAAAAGTGCAATCTGTCATGAATGTTTCACTTAGATAATAGAGGCTTCTTCCCACATCTTTTTGAGGCAAAACCAGAATCAGTCAACCTTCTTGTGATGGTACTTCTGGAAAAACTCCTCTGACAGTTTCCACAGGCTATTCTTTCTTTGCTGGAGATCTAAGGATTTGAGTCACCTGTCATCTTTACTTGTCGTGGCTCCAGGCCTGCCAGATCCCTTCTTCCTTGCAGTAGAACCAGTTCTCTGAAACTGTAGACCTATCATCTTTATGGTAGACCAAGAAATAGTATTTTCTCCTTCAGGAGCTTGTGGATTTCAGAATATGTCTTGCCCGCTTGATGAAGATGAGCAATTCCATTTTTAATATCCCCATCAGCATGGAACTTCTCTTTCTTTGGAAGCATTTCTAAATTGAAACAAAACAAGCTCGAATGAGCTAAGCTCCTTGTCCTCTTAATGATTACGTCATAAAAACGAATATGACGTCATTGTGATGTATCAGGTTTGTGATAAATTATCCGGCATGCTAATGCCCGGCTTGATTCCCGCAAACAAAATCAAACGAGCTTGCCTAGTTTTCGGAGATAATGGTATAGGCGATTTCCATTAGCGGCGATATTTGAACGTCAACTTTTTTCTAGGAAGAATTTCCAAAATCGGAGATGGTTACTGCCTGCGCGTGGGCTTTCTGCATAACATGGCAAGTTTCACGAAGATCCGATGAAAACTCTGGGTTGTGAAAACAAAAAATTCAAAAAAATAGGAATGACGTCATAAAATTGATATGACGTCATATGATGTATCATATGTGCGGTAATTCACTCTGCTAATGTCCTGTTGATTCCCGCAAACAGAATTCAAAAGCTTGCCTAGTTTTGGAGATAATTTTTAGGTGATTTCCATTAGCGGAGATATTTTGACGTCATAACTTTTTTTTCTAGGAGGAATTTTCAAAATCGGAGATGGTTACTGTCTGCGCAGGGTATTTTTACATATACGCCAAGTTTCAGGAAGTTTTCGATGAAACTGTAGGCTGTGAAAACAAATGAAACAAAAAAAAATGTCAAAAAATAGGAATGACGTCATAAAAATTGATATGACGTCATATTGATGTATCATAGGTGCGGTAATTCATCTCTGCTAATGCCCTGTTCGATTCCCGCAAGCAGAATTCAAAAAGCTTGCCTAGTTTCGGAGATAATCTTTTAGGCGATTTCCATTAGCGGAGATATTTTGACGTCATAACTTTTTTTTCTAGGAGGAATTTTCAAAATCGGAGATGGTTACTGTCTGCGCAGGGTATTTTTACATATATACGCCAAGTTTCAGGAAGTTTCGATGAAAACTGTAGGCTGTGAAACAAAAAAGTCCACAAGAACAACAACGTGAGTAAGACTTAGAGATCCTCCACGAGGATCTAAAAACATGACCTACACTAACTGCACAAGTCATAAATTAGAGCAATTTAGGCACTACATTTGCACTAAACAGTCAAAAACCATGACAACACCCTAAAAATGCATTGCAGGTGTTTAAAAGTATTCGGTACTTCGAAAAGTAAAATATTTTTTTCAATTTTTTTTGTGATGCGGAACAACTCAAAAGTCTTATTTTCCTTTTTTTATGTGTAAAATTTTGATTTATTTTGTCTTACTTGAGATATTGGCCTTTAAAGACGAAAGGCGAAAATACGGAAATTTCCTAATTTCATCTTTTTTGAGAACAAAACTTCTTAAAAGACGAATTTTTTCATTAAAATTGTTGTAAACCGTGCAGAGGGCTTTTAGCTGCTGTAGCATGAGTAATCAATTTAAACTGGAATACGTACTGCGCATCTATGGCTCTAAATTTGAAGAAAAAAACCCAGCTTGGCTCATTCCTTTTGCTCCGGAGTACATCCAAGATGCTTAAAAGAGATGGCTAATGTCATTTCAGAACCTCGACAGATGGTCCTCCTGAAGTCTTTTGATGAAGTGGTTCTTCCACAGCATTGGAAAATGGCTAACATCACATCCCATTCATAAGAAAGGAAGTAAGCAAGCTGTCGAGAACTATCGCCCTGTAAGTTTGACATCTGTGCAAGGTAAAGTGCTCGAGGGTATAATCAGAGATGGCATAGCAACGCTTATGATGACCCACAACCGCTTCACAGACGGTCAGCATGAGTTTAGGCCTGGAAGATTGACATCGTGAACGCCACAACTGTCATGTGCCTTCGAGGAATGAACAGGCATGATTGACGAGGGAGATGCAGTGGACTTTCTCTATCTAGACCTCTGCAAAGCGTTTGATGCTGATCCCGCACAGGACACTATTGATGAAGATTGTGTCACATGGTATCGGAGGAACACTCCTCACTTGGATCGGAGCATTCCTTACATGAAGACTTCAAAGAGTTATTATTAATAGAGTGAGCTCAAACCGGCCGGAGTTCTGTAAAAAGTGTTGTCACACAGTGTAGTGTACCCGGACCCCTTTTGGTTGTTATCTCTATTAATGATCTGTCAATAACTTTGTGTACATATTTGCTGACGACATGAAAATTGTGGGTTCAGTTAACAATCAGGATTGAGCAGACTCGTTTCAAGATGACTTGGACAAGGCACAGGAATGGTCCACCAACTGGAAGCTCCCTTTCAATGAAACCAACTGCAAGGTCCCGCATATTGGAAGACAAAACAGTAAGAATTGGTACCATGTGAATGACATAATCCTTCAGATATCCAAACGGAGAAAGACCTTGGTGTTGTGATTGATGACTGACTTAACTTTCTTTCGTATATCTCAAAATCCATTCTCAAGGCTAATGAGACGCTCGGATCATCAAAAAGGACATTCTCACACCTAACAAGAGAAAATCTGCCAATTCTCTTTGTCATCTTAGTCAGTCCTCATCTCGAGTGTGGAAACGTACTCTGGTACTCCAGGTTCAAGATGGACGGATATAGGATTGAAAGAGTTCAGAGGTGAGCAACAAGGCTGATTACTGAACTGTGTTCTCTGTGTTATGAACAACGACTCGAAATTCTCGATCTGCACTCACTCTAAACCCTATTATTAACGAATTAACCCATGTCATTTTCATAACACTATCTTATTTGCAATTAGAGAATTGCAAATTAAAATAGCAACTCATTGAACTTTTGCACAACTCATATCTCCTCGATTTGAAAGGAAGTTTAAAATACAAACATCAAAATTACAAAGTTAATGAAAACTGTGCAAGTTCAAAATATATGACAAGGATTTTTTTTTTATAAGGAGGTGAGATTTTGGTTGGAATTCTCAAAAGGTAACATTTCAGTTTCCATTGATTCCAGGTTATCCTGGAAGACATTTAAGATTCAACCATGAAGTTATGAATTGGCACCTCGTTTTAGCCATAATAGGTGCAGTAGGAGTTGATAACCCCATCTCATATCTACACTCCTCCATGACTGAAGGTTACTCTCGTTTACTAGTTTACATGTTACATTGATGAGATTGAGATTACAATGAAAAGAGAGCACAGATTCCAGCATCAAGCACTTCATCATGGAGTACGGTTGGACTCCATATGTACGGACGTAATGGGGAAAAAGTGGCTGCGCTATCAAAAGTGTACAAAATGATGTGCTGAAAAGGTGGCTATGGAGTGGTCAAGTGTTTTTAAAAACCAACCTTTTATTCTCAAACGTTTTCATCACTAACAAGAATGAAAAATAACCCAGAATACAACACTAAAGTACCAGATCGAGGAATTGCAAAATTACCTAATTGTTCATCCACCAAATTGTTCATCCAGCGAATTTGTACTGAAAGAGAGATGTTTGTTTGAATGTGTGTCCATCTTTCTCAGAGATGGTTGAACAGATCTTCGTCAAACCGTCATATATATATATATATATATATATATCTTCTTCTTCTTTCGGCTGCTCCCGTTAGGGGTCGCCACAGCGGATCAAACGTATGATCCGCATCGTGATTTGGCACAAGTTTTTACGCCGGATGCCCTTCCTGACGCAAATATATATATATATATATATATATATATATATATATATATATATATATATATTGTTGCGGCCACGGGTACCGAGACACCAGTTTCTCACTCAGGGGGATTAATCCCCAGTTGTCCTCGGTAGAGCCGGACCTGGGGCCACCGCTCAAAATTAACGTTGTGGTACGGTGGGTTGTTTCAGAACCACGAACGCCACCCAGTCAACCACGAGTTCCAGTGTCCACCGTCTAATTATTCCGTTTAACTAGAGGTCACGTGGTTACCTGAGCAGGGAACGCGCCCTCGGCAAAGCACCAATATTATCTGATTAGATTTTAATTAGGGTGGTCGAGCGTTTTAACCGCTGGTGCGTGTCGACGATTTTTTGGTCAAATCTGTGGTAATTACCTCCCAGTCTATCTCGGTTCGGACAATGCTAGACCAATGAAGGAAGGACAAACACGGACAGGTTGGAAATCGACAAATAATTTATTAATAATCTATCTATAATTCCAGGAATCTGTGTGTGTGTGTGTGTGTGTGTGTCTGTCTGTCTGCGACCGCCGTTTCTCGACAACCGCCGGTCCGATCTGATTGAAACTTGCCAGGAATATTGCCGGGACCCGCGGATGTGCCTTTTCAAGGTTTGATATTAATCGGACGAGCGGTTCCCAAGTTACGGCCATTTTATTGCTTTTTTCAGTTGGAAAGGTGTATATATCGCAGCTGAAGTGTCGTTCCACCTTATCATGCCATTTTTTCCCAAAGATATCTCAGAATAATGATAACAGCATATTAATAATAATAATAGCACAATAATTGGCAGTAATAAAAAGAATAACGTGATACAATGACCAATGTCTGTCAACCAATAACGACCTATATATTGCTGTCAACCAATAGCGTCTGTCAACCAATGACAGGACACGGTGCTGTGACGTCACGAATGACGTCACAATTAACGTTTTTTTTTTGGTTTTTTTTGCACGATTGACGTCACAATTCTTCTTCTTCGTTTGGTATGATGTCACAATCGAGAGAGGAGGGGCGAGAGAGGGGGACGGGAGAGGGGGGTGAGAGTGGGGTGAGAGAGAGGGGGGAGAGAGGAGGGGCAAGACTAGGGGGAGAGAGGGGGAGAAGAGAGGGGGGCGAGAGAGAGGGGCGTCGTCATATCAATCCAGTCATCGTTTACGAGAGCGAAGGAACGAAGCTGCACATACTGGCACGCACCTACAGGCCCGCACTAGTAAAAAATAAATAAATAAAAAGAACTTTTTATTTTCTGAGGTAAATAAAGAATTTCAAAGCAAAATCAATCAACATGCCAGGAAAGAGACAAAGAGCAGATGCTTAAAGGGGGTTGACTTATTTACAGCTAAACGCAAACAAGGTTACCCAGCAGATCATTCAGGGGGAGGGGAGGGAAGAATCGTCCCGCTCACCAGAAAGTCATCTGTGAAGCGAAAACGTCCTGAAAATGCATGCGTGCGTGTCACGTCCGTCACCAGAACCCAGGTTTGCCGTGCACCCTCTCGCGGGGCAGCCTTGACCGCCAGTCGAAGTCTGGAGGGCACCGAGATCGTCCGTCGCGGGTTTAGA
>CM068967.1:33879626-33904625 GCA_035128595.1 Eptatretus atami
CACTTTTCACCTCCGACCTTCACCCCTCGAACGCCTCGCTGGAAACCCCATGTTCGACGTCACTTGTTTGTTTCGGGAAAGCCTTCCTGTGACGCGAATATGGTAATCGGCGCATTAATGACGGTTGGTGCGGAGGTGGCGTTGTCTGCGTAGATGAGATGACGGTTGCTGTTGTCTGTTCGCGTTGTAGGAGATGATGGTGTTGTCGATGTTTTTGAAAAAAGATAGAAAAAGAATAAATGGCTACCTCAAAGATTCACAGCCCGGCACACGAAACATTCCCTTTACACATCGGTGGGATTCTAACCTGAAACACATACTTATCGAAATAACTGATCTCCGGGGAATCTGTATGATGTTTTGTGAATTTCCACAACCGCAAGTATATATATATACATATATATATATATTGTTGTTGCGGAAATGGCCCTTATTAAGTTATTAAATATAGGATTACCCCAGATCCCCCATTAAATGCAAGTTTTAGCCAGGTTGTTCGGTAATTGGACGTACATGTGTGTCAGGAGGTGTAGCAGGCTGTTCATTGTTCATACAGTGGGTGGTGTGCCGAGAGGTGGTTTTCTTCTTCTTCCTTCCCCTCTCCGAACGAGTCCCCGCCCAGCGCTCTGAGAGTGTGAGTCGGCTTCGAGAAGAGCGCAGCGCCGAAAAGGCAGGGTGATCTGCCTGAGCGTCGAGTCAGGTGATCGGCAGTAGGAGAACTCGATGAGGGTTTTGCGATCGGCTCTCGTGAAAAGGGCCCCCCAAAAGGCAAAGAGAACTGGATGAGGTCAGTCTGCCTTCTGCTGGAGAGAAACGACGAGTGGGAGTCGCGATCTGCTGTGTAAGTGACTGCTGTGTCTGTCTGCGATCTGCTTCGTGAAAGAGGCAGGAGAACTGCATGAGGGGAGTCGGCGATCGACTTTTTATGAGGAGGTCCTCGACAGGTTCATCCGGAGTCCAGTGACGGAGCCCAACACCCCGATTTGGCCTGATCTGGTGAGCAGGCCAGGCCTGAGTTTTATCTGGACCTTGTGAAAAGCCAGCTGGAGCACACCGTGGATCTTCCGCTCTTGTCCGTCGACCTTACGGGGGCTGAACGCGCTGAGGCTGGTGCGTGGGCGGTGCGACAAAAGGACGACGCCGCCATTTTTCCACGCGGCGTGTTTGAGCTTGGCGCTCGAATCCGTTGACCACGGCTTGTCACGAGCCGCATTCGTGCCTTTGACACTTTTCCTCTCGTCCATGAGGCTCACCAAGTACTCTGTGTCTTGTCTGCATGTCTTGTCTGCATGGTGTCTAAGGTTTATCTCGCTAGGGTTCCCTTCGAAACCCGTAATCCGTAGCTCCCTAGTTAAGAGCGGGTTATAGATTAATTATAACATTGTCGTGAATGCTTTGCTTTGTTGTTGTTCCCCCATGTGTCCTCAATAAATCTGGCTGATTCATATGAAATGCCGCAATTGAGTCGATTCTGCCGCGCCGAGGAACAATCCGCTCAATTTGTATATAAACCCAAACTGGCTACGGACTGGCAGACTCCCTCTGTCTCTGACAAATCCAGTCTGTAGCCGGGTCTATTTCCCCAGCTGGCAAGGCACAGTGTGTTTGGTATCGTGATCTAAGGCGCGTAACCCGAAGACCTGTGCCGAGCCAGCCGCGTTATAACCCCGGAGACGGGTGTGCTATAAGTGACTCCGAATCTTCACATTGGGCTGTCAAGAGTAGGGTGCGAATCCCGCCACCGCCGAATCCTTAACATATATACATACACATATATGTAATCCACACTGTGCAGTGTTCCCCAAATGTTATCTACGACCATGTATCTTTGGCCCTTGAGCCGAAATGCACGTGTATTTGTTTGACAAGGTTTTTCTTAACTGTGCACTTTGGTCTTCAGGCTGAAGTATACATCGTTAGCTTTGTTATTGGAGTACGTAATTGCTGGATATTACTGAATTCCTTGTGCTTTGCTTTCTTTTGTTTTTCCCCATGACCATTGCACTTTCATTAAACTTAACTTAGTCTTTGGGTGAGTTCTGGTTGTTCTTGTGGCTTAATCTGCTGGTTTGTAAATCCTGTTAAAGTGAATTGTCATGTTTCCCACCGCTAGAAAAGATTGCACAACATGACCAAAAGGTTTGCTCAGCCTGACTCGATCGATCATGGGCGACTCTTGTTGTGGTCCTCGTCCGCTTTGGGAACTTCATTCTGTACAGTAACATATCGTCAGACGCAGATCCGACAGGGAGTCTTTGAGGCGGGTGACAGTCATGGTTTTTTAACATGTCTCGCTCGATTCGTACGTGGCAATCTGAACGGTCTGGTGACTTAACTGGTGTGTGTGGTGGTGTTGTGTGTGTGTGTGTGTGTGTGTGTGTGTGGATTATATATTTATTATATTATTATAATTATAATATATATATATATTAATTGCGTCACCATCACGTTGCGTATATTGCGACCCCTCGGGAGCATTTCTCATTGTGAATCACTTTACAGACAATGTTCAAGAAGTCACAAGCAGAGAAAATAGCATAGCTGCAGATATGTTCCAATCTTATTAGAGCTCATTCATATAGCATAATGCTTAAAATCATCTGCTTGGCTGAACTTCCTTGGGAATTTATGAATAGTAAGACCCCCAAACTGCATAGCAAGTGCAAGCAAATACATGTCCCATCACAGCCATTGTTGCATGATTTTTGACCAACAAGCTTTGTTTGCCACACGAGCACAATTGTCTGTTGCTTTACCATCGCACCATCACACTAAACATTTTGCAATTGGAATAAATATGAATTATAGGCTCTCTGACCTATAGCAACACCGTAAGTCACTATCATATGTGCTACACTACAAAATCATTTATTACAGAGGTGAATAAAATAATATAGAAACAAACCGTGATCGGTGCATAACACTCAACAGGATAGTAAGTTTCTCGCCTAAGCTTAAACTAACTCGATGCATGGGGACTCTATCAGTGACACAGGACAGATTAATAATATACAGAATGGATGGGGTAAAGATTTATGGTATTCCCTTTGGAATAAGACGTCTGGAGGGCGAGCGTGTATGTGCGGCTCCTCTATATCCTTCATCCTCTGTCATTTTACTCGAGAAAGCACTTCATCACATCACTGCTCACCCTTCAGGATGCAGTTGCCGCTCTGTTTTTGGGTTTTTTAAAATCCATTTGTCTCTATTTCACTGCTACTGTCTGTCGCTTCGCTCCCCAGTCTGTCTGTCGGTATGGCTGCTTTATATAGCCAAACCCCCTGCCCTCCCAGGGTGAGGCTCCCTCCGCCACGTAAGGGTCACGCATGCACCCCCCACAGCAACGAAGTCACACATGTATTTGCCATCCCATCGGAAATTGTGCGTCAGTTTCACATGTGTATTCACAATGTTCCCACAGAACGTGCAGGGGAGTGAGAAAGGACAATGGGAATGATTAATGTGTTGATTTTGGTGTGAAAAAGAGGCAGACATTAGGTCGAGGGTGACAAGGAGCTGCCTAGACATCTGATCCTAGTCATTGTGAATTGGGGTAACAAAACACTTGTGCTAAAATTCACTACAATATAACTAATTAATAATTAACCACCAAGTCATTTTCATCACAAATATATCTGCTGTACAACATTTAAATTTTGGCAGAACTGAGTACATATAATATGCTACAGTATATTATATTTAGTTCATTCACTCATCTGTTTGCCCTGGTTGTTGTGATGTGGAATGTTTCAGGCTGGAAGAGGAGGACGAAGAGATGAGGATGGTGGAAGTGTAATGACAAAGGACACCCTGTCGATGAGGTGATATGAACATGGCTGATTGCCAGTGGTGACGCTATCAGATGCCTTGAAGGACCAACTTCAACACATATCCTCTGATGAAATTACTCAAAGGTTATCAATTCAATGTACACTATTCAAATGCTTCGTCATGCATCGTAGGATAAATGTATGCTAACCGCTGTAGCAAACAAAGTACGCTGATGTTTTGGGTGTTAACCCTTCATTGGAATAAGATCGTCTTATTTAGACAAAGGGCTAATTCCTGAAGTCAGCATTGTTTTGTTTCCCGTGGGGAGGGGGAGTATTATTATAATATGTATTAGTCAAAAACTACAGTTAATTTGATCTTTCATTGCCTTCAATTAATCATTGAACAAGCAGATATTTAATTGGCCTCGGTTAATCACTTAAGCAGATCATTCATTGGAAACGGGGCAGGTGTAAGCCAGAATTAAATGAATGATATCCATTAGTTTTCCCTGACTTCTGCTTGAGATTCAGAGCGTGATACATTGTTACATTAGAAGAGCAGCATGTCCAAGGTGAGATGACTATATTAATGACTGGAGGTGAGACAGTAAATTAAAAAAATTTTTTTAAAGCCCTTGGGTCTACTGGTCTAAAGTGCTGGTTTAAAGATGAGAGGGTCAGTTTTCAGAAAATCTTGTAAATTGAAGAAATGTTGGCAATTTCCATGATGCAGGCAGGTGGCTTGTAAAAGAGCAGAGAAGAGTAGACAGAGGAGATGAACACTTTTTGACTATTGGAACACTGATGGATGAAGATGGTGAGGGTGAGGGGGGGGTGAAGACAGAAGATTGAGCGGGGTGGGAAGCAGGAAGATCGCATTAGAGAAAAGTCGGTTGGGACGGTGATCAGGAAATATTTTATTGTGTATGCAGTGAAGGGACTTTACTCTGCAGCAACATTGCTGGAGTAACAAATGAATGTATTTGATGTAGATAGAGATGAAGAACAAGTTGAGCAGGACAAAGGGCAGTGGAGGCAGTCTGCGTGCTGTACAATTCATTTTCATGAGTGTCGACTGGTATATTAACTAGAGGTTCACAGAACACCTACCCCATGCAGTCTCGAGAAAAAAACATAGGCAGGGTCTGTGAGCGGCAAATTTGATGAGTCGAGATGATGTAAAATGTGTAATATTTTGTCCAGGTACTCGAATGGAAGAGTTTTTGAAAGTGCTAAAAAGGCAATTTCTGTTCTCCAGTGTTTCAAGTATTTAATTCATTTGAATATAAATTAAGATTTTAAAAGGCTGCAGAAAAAAAAAATTCAGAAGTTTACCGTCATTGATGCAATGTCTTTTGCACCGCCTTATTTAACACTTTACATTAGTTATTCGTGCCTGTTGTTTGTGTCTATTATGACATCCCAATACAGTAAATGTTTCCTGTTTGGAATGATTTTCAATTTTGTTTGACTGCCAAACAGACAGACTAAAACAATTACCTTATTACTCTGCACGTGCATGATCGGGGCAAGATTCCATACAATTTGCCTAATTCAGAGCCAAAGTACTGCTGAACTGCAGGTTCATGTTCATGTCTAAACTCTAACGGTTCAAGATATGAAATAAAATCTAAATTTAAGTGTTTCTCGATCATAGACTGACATATGTAGACAGACAATAAACCAATTGCTTAACCCCTACTTTTTGCTTCACGCACGTACGGGGTAATAACTCGTTACGGACAGAGAAACTCTGCTCCTTTAATTTAGAGATTTTCATCTTTTGGTCCAATTTTTTGTTGGGTTGGCAGTGCGACACTTGATGGATCTATAAAAATTTTTGAAGATTGAAATATTTTGGATCTTAGTGTTGTGTGGAAATATCCATTATTTTGCAATGTTATCTGCTTTTCACTGCTTATTGTGACTTCTCTCTCATGATCTTTCCCATGTTCCTCTCATGTCTCTCTTTGGAAGGAACCGGCCTTGTATGGAACTGGTTGTCTGGCAGCCACCTGAAAGCATTTTGAAGAATTGCAAAGAGAACATAGACAATTTATTTCAACGACAGATTGTTGTTCTCAAAAATATCCACCGCCATTTCTGAAGCTCCACCAGAATTGGAAGTTCAGGAGACTAATCAAATAGATTTGGGCTTGCCCATGTCTATTGCTCTCAGCCTCGTCTTTCTTACGTAGAGGAAAGAAATGGAACTTCGTAATTGTTGTTTTTTTTTGGACTACCAGGCCAGACAGATGGTCTTTGTTACTCACGGTTCGACCCCTCCTCCCTAGCATCCCAGCATTGAATTCATTCATTTTGCTTGTTTGGCTTGCCTTCTCCAAGGTCGTGTCCATGCATCTCCTTTGACTAGCTTTGGCAGTAGTTTTTGCTTGCTGCTTTGACTCGGTTGAATTCAGCAGGCATTCAGAAAGTCTTGCTTCATGCAGTGGACCTTGAGAATCGTGTGGTCTGTTGAGACATTTAGAGGGTCCCAAAGGACGAGAGTCGTAACAATAATTATCACTTGGTTTCTCATGTTCAGCATAACTCATTACGCTGAGTATTTCAATGTGTCCCACCTGTGTCTGCCCTTCACATGAACACACTGGTCGATTTCAATATGGGAGTTCATGTGATTATTCATTTCCCAGATTATGACACTCTTGTTCAATTATTTCATTTTCACAATGCAGCCGGTTTGGCTTTGAAGGTTGCAGCAGCTCAACATGACATTTCTTTCCATATGTGATTATCGTGAGTAACAACCACTTTGCTCATTTACGCTAAATACTATTGAAAAACGCCATTGTTCACTCAGTTACCCCCCTTTTTGTTAAAAAACAAATCTCACTGTTTTTACACTGTGTCATTGAGTGTTTTTTTTTCCCAGGTTTTTGTAAAATGACGAATAAGTCAGTATTTACACCTGAGGAAATATCAGTTTGTGTATTTGCCATGTATTGTGAAGTGGCAGAATGTTGCATTGACAATCTCGTTGAAAACGTTGGTGGAATTTTATTTTTACAATAAGCAGTCTTCACTCTCTCACATTCCTTATCCTGCTTGTGGAATTGCTTCTGTGGCCATCCATTCTTGCTCTTTCTTCTACCGTTTTAAGGCACAAGCTTAACCTTCTTCCAAATTGACCTTCCTTCCTGCACACCATTGCAGTCAATTGTTTGCCCATGTCCACAGTTTGCTGAGACACAGGATAGAGTGAGACTATTGAGAATAAGAGAAAGCATTCGTAAATGTTTGATGTATTTTGAGGCTATCTTGTTGAAACATTCACAGAAGGAAGGGAGGAATGAAAAATTACATTAACATCATAGTAATTTGTTCTGCGAGATGCTGTCTTAGGGGGCCACAGACATGGCTGTGCGTCGTGACAGTGATGGTACGGCATTCAGTTTAGGTCGGAGAATGGGTTTTACACACACACACACACACACACACACATATTATATATATATATAATGAGGGTTCGTACCACTCCTGACACCAAAGTGTTGTGCAGACCGGGGTCGGGGCGAGGAGACCAGAGGGGGAAGCTACCTCAGAGTTCCCACCAGACTCTCCGGAAATCGCAGGCCGTCGCACACGAATAACTTTGTGACATGGCAGGTCGCTAACCGACCATGAATGCCAATAACTCGACCACGTGACTTAGGTCCTCCGTCTAATAATACCGTTTACCTAATGCGTCACGTGATCTATTCCTGAGGGACATGCCCTCATACGCCTGTTTCAAACCGAATCACCTCACCAGATCAGATGCAGCGGAATGTAACTGCCAAGGAACGTAACCGGCTCGAAAAAACAGTCGTTGGGAATAACATCCTGGCTAGGCTGGATAGGAACCATGCTGGACCAATGAAGGAAAAGACGGATACGAGTTGGGAACATTTCGATACAATCAAGTGAGGAAAGTCTGCCTGCCTGTAAGTGGCAAGTAAATTGGGTTATTGGTATTGTTGTAGATTTCCGTCCCGCCGGCAGTGCGGACGACCGCTTCTAGCCAATGCGGCCGCTCTCGCCCACCGAACGCCGACAATTCAGTCGCAGCCTTCCGGATCAAACGCCGAAATCCCGCTACGGGTGTGTTTTGAGCACACCACAGCCTAGTCAACACTCTACCCGCGCGCTACAGGGTCAAGGAATTGTCGATATACCTAATTAATCGGCGGGCAGACTACCGAGAGACTGTACCTCAACGGGCCCGCTTGAAACGAGCCGCTTAAGCAGCTCGCTTCGTTTTGGGATAACCGAGCGGACGAGTATTATCGTGAGGCCCCGTGGACCGATTCATTATCGGCTATTTAAAAACCAACTATATTCCGAACCCAGAACGGCAGCTCAATTAAGGGAAGAAGGACGCAACGAATGGGTTAACATTTGAAACAAGCACCATTTATTTCACAAGACATATGCAGTCATGCACGTCAATCAATGCAGCAATGGCAATCATGCAGTTATGTATGCAATCAAGGAGAGCACGCATGCAATTATGTAACATGTAAGGGACAAACCCACGAGCAATGCAAAAGACCTACTACCGTCTATCTATTATGACACACTTAACAGTTTACTTACGGACATGGCGCCACAACGTTCATTCAAAAGAAACAAAGAAAAACCCCAGAAAGACGAGGGTAGACTGGCTCTTGGTCTTTATTTCACGGAGCTGTGATGACCGCAGAAGCTCCCGAGGCCGGGCTGGTTACCTTCACCTTCGAGGTGCCTCGCTGGGGCGACCCGCGACGTCCCGTCCTCACGGCAGCTGTCGTGACAGGCTCCGGCCCAGGCCTCGTTTGAACGGCCTGGTGATCGCGGCCCAGCAGGCAGCGCCTCAGAGGAACAAACGGGTCTTTTCCTTTTAGAGTTGATGCTCTCTTTAAGAGCGTCCGTCCCTCAGCGCTGCTCGGACTGTCCGAAGCCCGATCACCTCGGACTAGTCGGTGCTGGCTGGTGACCTATCTCCGGCTCTCCCAGCTCCCGCCACACAAACGCGCAGTTCTGCGTGGCACGGCTGGCTTGGCCGCGCTCCCAGCTCCGTCTCCTCGGCGAACCCGGACCTCACACGCCCTCCACTGACTCGAACCTTCTCCTCACACCACTCCAAACCCCGCCCGACTGCACTGAACTGGCGCTCTGCGCGCCTTTTTTGTAGGGTTCGTGAGGCGAGGTTTGATCTCCGCCTCTTTTACCTCTGACCCCGATTGGCTCCGCCCTCTTGATCTCCTGATCCGAATTCCGAGGCGAAGCTTGGGCGAGCGGTCGTGGTAGAGATCATCGACGCTGAAGGGAGAGCGGACGAGGGTAGAAATCACCGTCGCTGGCAACGAGGAAACCTCCGCGTTTGTTTGCAGTGATCTCACCGTGCCGGTGCAAAGATGGCGGCGCCCGCCGGAGCCGAAGGTGAAGCGATGTTGTTTTGTTGGGTATTGGGGGAGAATGCGGTTTAGGAGGATGGTGGTTGGCGTTGTGAGAAGTGGTTGTGGTTGCGTCATGGAGAAGGTGTTGTGTGAGAGCGGTTGTGGGGAGGCGGTTGTTGTGGTTGAATGCGGTTGGCGTTGTGGAGAAGGTGGTTGTGGTTGGCGTTGTGGAGAAGGTGGTTGTTTGTGGTTGAAATGCGGTTGGTCCAAAATAACGATAGCAAAAGAAAACGGCTAACTCAAAGATCACAGCCGCGCACACGAATAATTGCCCGTTAGACTCGTGGGGAAATCAATCTGAACAAGACTTATCGACATAACTGATCTAGCGACCTATATGGTGCTCTGCGAATTTCCACAGCCGTAACACTACCCCCTCCACATTTTTACAGACTCGTCCCGAGTCGTCGATTTTCGTGTTGCCTTCATGTGTAATTTCCCCTAGTAACGATTAATCTTCGGATCCCTGAGTGCGACATTTAGTGTATTCGTGGTCCCAAAAATAAATAACCTATGGCTTGAGTAACTAACTAAACAAACCCACTCATCAGACGACTTAACTAATTGCCGGCGCTAAGACACACATGCAGGGGGAGCAAAACATGTACAATTACCTTAACCTTAACTTATAAATTTTACATTAACCATGGCCCAGGACTGATGACTCTGTGGGAAAAAGGGCAACATAGCAATGTCAAGCGGTATTTTGAGGTGAGCACCCGCAGCTGAAGGTCGGATGTCTTCGGGGCCTGTTCAAAGGCCCGTTGTCTGTCACAAAACCTTTTCATGTCTTCAACGCTGCTGAAGGCAACTCACCCAACCCGGCGGCTATACGCCATCCCACAGGCCATTTTTCAAGCAGGGACCCAGGCTACCCAAATGCAGTCTCTGGCTCATGAAAACAAATGCAGTGTGAACGGAATGTGGCTGCCCAATGCAGTCTTAGGCCTCCCCCTGAAATGAGCGCAGTGAACAGTGAACACAAACGGTGCACGGGCTGCACCAATGCAGTCCCCGTGTGAAGGCTGCCTGCAGGGCAGTCCCTGCAGAACACTGGATGGTACTGACACAAAACAACACACCTGAATGGATGGATGTATAAAATACGGTGCACGGGCTGCCCAATGCAGTCCCGTGGTGCGGCTGCCTACAGGGCAGTCCCTGCATCTCGCAGCGATGATCCTGGCACACATGGTGAAGGATGGAACGGGGCAAATAGCAAACAAGGGCTAGCAGGCATGGGGTCAAGGCAAAGGCAGGCAGACAAGGCACATGGCAAGGCGCGCACAGGCCGTTGTGCAAAACAGGCCGCGCAGGTGAAGCGGCCGGCAAGCCTTGTAGCAAACAAGAGCCGGCAAGTGAAGCGCCAGCACAGCCTTGAAGCAAAAACAGCTCGGCAAGTGAAGCTGGCGGCCACAGCGCTTGTAGCAAAAACAGCCGGCAGTGAAGCTGACCGCGCACAGGCCTTGTAGCAAAACAGCCGGCAGGTGAAGCTGACCGCACAGGCCTTGTAGCAAAAACAGGCCGCAGGTGAAGAGCCGCACAGCCCTGAGGCACAGGCTTGTAGCAAAAACAGGTCGCAAGTGAAGCTGGCCGCCACAGGCCTTGTAGCAAACAGAGCCGGCAGGTGCAGCTAGGCCGCGGCACAGGCCTTGTAGCAAAAACAGCCGGCAGGTGAAGCTGACCGGCACAGGCCTTTTTCTGGAGTTTTCGTGGAAGAGTGCGGTGGTGCTGGCCACTCGGAAGGCGGGCTCGCGACCTACCCTACTGTCTCCTCCCACCTATCGCCTTGCCTGTCTCTGTTACACCCACCCCTTAGTTGCAAAACACAAATAATTTAGCCCCATCTATTTTTTTGTTTTATTTTATTTTTATTTCCCGCATTATAAATCAATCTCCCTAACCCCTTTATAGTTTCTGTCCGCTCACCTTCATGGTCCTAGACCTACTCCCCAGCCTACTTCCCCTTCCTGGAGGGGAATAAGGAGAGCTAGTGTCCTGTGTCGAGGCCCAATCAAGCCTCAGAATGCTCTCCTCAATATCTCAGCAATTCCTACTTACCACGAGTGAGTCCAGCCGGCCGCAAACACAGAGAGCGAGGGATGGATGGTGCGAGGGTACATCTACCTTAACTACCCTAAACAATTTATAACCTAACTACCCCGGGCTTTTCCAAAAGCGCTCTGCTTAATACTACTGGTTTCTACCAACAAGATTCCACGTCACCTGTGTTGGTGTCCTCTACATTTCGGGCCTGCCCCTAATTTTCCCTCTAGCCTTGCACGGTTTCGTGGCTGGCGGACGCGTGGCTTCCCTGCAACTACCACTTGACCGATTCTCAAAACTATGAGCACCACACGGGCCTGCAACTGGTCTCCGAGCCTACCAGCTTCCCTAAAAAACTGGGGAGTGCCCTCCTTGGCTACTCCCCTCGATGCTCAAACGGTGGCAGGCTGGCGCCCCGGCCCGCATCTGCGGCCCACCGTGCCCACTCAACTATCCGCCCCCCATGGGCCCTTCTATCCGCGGCCTCTATGCCCAGGGCCCGGGGTACCCCCCAAGTAGTACCCACCGTTCGCAGCCACGCTCCCACCCCGTCAACAGGAGCTCCTTGCACCCCCTCCAAATGGGGTTTCGAGCCTAGGTTTCCCCACCAACAGCAAACGACCTCCTTTTGTCAATTGACTAACCCACTAACTCACATTCTCTGACCCCGCGTCCCTTGGGTGAGAATCACTCCTCCCCCCAATCACTATCGCACCCAATTCCACATTCACTCCAACACTCAAGGCCGCTGGCCCTCACTCATTCAACATGTTTCCAAATTTCACTCATCTTCTTACAAACATCGGCTATCACTGCGCATCTTCATCACTAAATCCACATACTAACTCGTGCCTACCCGTCATCCCTACAATGATAGCAGTTTCCATTTAACACTACGTGAGCTAAGCTACGTCAAAAACCCACTACACCACTCAAAGTCATGTCACTCTTCCTCAAATCCTCAAAAAATCCATTTTCCACATCCCTAAATCTAAACTGAATCCCTCTACCTAATCCATTCCACGGGCTCCAGAGGCACTAATATCCCTGCCACCATGGAGCCAGTCTAAACTAAGCTAACCCATACCACGCTAATAGTTGTTAATCCTGTGCCCCCCAGCAAGGGGGGTCTTCCACCCCTTGCCCATGGAATCCTGTTACCCAAAACGGGAAGGCTTGCCTGCTTTTTTTTTCCTATGCCCGCACCGCGCGGAAACTCGCAACTGCGCCTTTCCCGTGACGTCATGAAGCTGTTTTCTTCGTACTTCGCTCACCTCGTCCCTTCTCGGACGGCAACCGGCAGGAATTCCCCTCCATGCCGGATCCACCAGCAGCCACGACGTCCCACTGCCACATAAAAGCAAAGCCTCGCATTTCGAAGGTTCCCCGCAGAGCAAGTGCTACTGCTCGTCGTAGCTATTACACAATGCTCGCCTGGAGAACCCATCCGGTCCAAATTCATATCTCCAGCACTAGCTTCTGCTCCGATCCGGGGACGCTAACTCCACCGTGCTTTCCGGAACCGATCTCACACTCGCAGAAGCGCGCACGCGGTGGCTTCGTCGTAAGCCACGCACGACCGCAGCCAGCTGCCGCAAACCCAGCCGTTCCCAAAACAGCTACGGCCGCTCTCGGCCTTTTGTCCACCGTCAGGCCACCAGTCGTCGTCACACTCTTACGCCACATTCTCACGCTGCAACGACGCCTCACACACCCGAGTAGGCACTTTCACTTGACACGGTGCGTGTTCCCGCATGACCAACCACCATCTCCCACTCACGTTAGAGCCGACCATCACACAGCCGCCTGTCTCTTCACACACGGCACGTTCACTCCACGCGCCACTTCACTTATAAACAACTCGCCACACCGTGTTCCCTCACACACAGCTTCCACTTGCACAGGGTTTCATTCCACAATGCGTGCTTGGAAGCACGCATTTCGGCCACTCGCAACCAACGCCACCGGCCACAATCACGCCTGGGGAATTCGCAAGCGACTACAAGCGGCTCCCGGCCTCCATACCCCCAAGCTCCGCTACACCGTCCACAGCACTCAAGCCCCTCCTAACTCGCAAGGCTCAACCTGACCTCACCTGGTCACGATCCGCGCATTCAAGGCGGCATAGCGATCTCCCTCCGTTCGAAGGAGGCTAAAAATAAGGCTGCGACACCGGGTCAACGACACATCTCCACAGAAGCCGCCCCTCAGTTGCCTCCACTACCTCCATCTGTGTGCTGCTCGTCTTTCACCGCGTCTTTAGTCGCTGTAGTCTTCCTCTCTTTTAATCTCCCGCGTCTCTGCTTGATTTCTTTAATTCCTCGTGCTGCCACGTCTCCCGTTTATTATTTCCGTATTCTTCCTCGCTCCATTAGTTTCTCCCTGCGATCTATCGTCTCTGTACTTTCCTCCTCGTTTTATTTAATTCAAGTCTACGACTCGGTCTTCTCCGTGTCTCTAGGCAACACTTCTATTTCCTTCTCGATCCTGTTATTCCCTCGTCTCCATTTAATTTGTATCGCCTTTTCAGGGTTTGCCCTAATGCTGTTTCATCCGACGAGTCAGGTGTCAATTAAGTCCTGCACCACTAGCACCATTACTCCCTGTGATGGCGCACAATCCCATAGTTGCCTTGCTACTTCACTGGCCCTTTTGAGTCAATTCTTCCTCCATGAGCTTTTTGAGAGTTCTCATTTCTCTTCCCCGGAAGTTTTCCATCTCTGTGGATTCCAACTTGCTCTCTACCTAAGTTGGTTAATGTTTCAAATTCATATCGCTTTTTGTTATTCTCTCCCACTGTTCCTATGTTTTCATTCTCAATCTCATCGTTTCCTTCATTTTTTATTTGTTTCCTTTGTTCCTTGTCCCCCAACTACTCTTTCTTCACCTCATTCATTTAATCTAGCCTTGGTT
The DNA here is from genome assembly GCA_035128595.1 of Eptatretus atami. Lineage (NCBI taxonomy): Eukaryota > Metazoa > Chordata > Myxini > Myxiniformes > Myxinidae > Eptatretus > Eptatretus atami. The sequence continues at coordinate 33,893,797 of CM068967.1, forward strand.
CTAATTGTTCGATCTGACCACAGTGTGAGTTCTATTAATTTCATTCTCCGTTCTCTTTTTCCTCACATAAATCTGCAGTTCATTTGTAATCCCTCTCTTTGCTTTGAGTGCTTTCTGTAACTCAGAAATTTTTTACCCATTCTTCCTTTCTGCCCTCCTCACCTCTTCCATGCTTCCTTCCTCAATGCTTCCTTTTCTTACCGTATCCTCTAGGAATCCCTGATGTTCCATTTGTCCTTTTTTATCTTCTCATCCAGGTTTCTTCACCGATGCCTGTTCTACCTCTACTCTTCAGTTGTTCCAAGTCCCACATATGGTTTGTTGTTCCCTTTTTAGCTTTGTTTCTCTCCTTCTACCAGTTCTTCCATATCCCAGAATGCAATTTGCTCGCTCCTTATTCTTTCCTCAGTTCGTTCTTCTCTTGTTCCAATCAGTGGCACATCACTCTACCTTTACTCATTTCTCCCTGTAGTTTTCGAAACCGTCTTACATTTCCCAACAAATTCTTCCTTCCTTTCCTCAGATGTTCCCCCTCCTGTAATACTGCAAATCGTTAAACGCGCAACACCACCACATCTCCAGCACAAGGAGACTTCTGGCCCACATCGCTACCGCGCCCGACCAGGACACACTATCTGATATTATGTACAGTTGGCACCGAGCTGTAACCTGCTTACCCGTGGTGCAGCTCTCTCAAAACTCTTATAAGTTCCAAAGTGCGTGTATGTCCCACGATCTACTAATTACACATACTATACACAGAACTTTTGTTTTGTCACAACCATATGACAACGTACCCCAAATGTGCCCGAAGGAAACACACCCCGCCAAACTAGCTGTCGGCCAGAAAAGGAAAATGCGCCCCATAGACACGGCCAGCACTTGACCCCACAGTGCGTTGATTAAAAATCCCTGGTTGTTGCCGTTGGTCGCCATGCAAGGCCTAGAGCAGGCCTCACACCGCCACACAGCGTGTCGTGCCGTTACATATGCCTAGGCTATAGAACCAGCAAGCCGGCAACCCATGACCTCGCGTATGATTGAACGAGTCACTGAGGTGCCAAGGATAAGACTCCCGGCCCCACAGCATCCTGTTGTGCCCGAACTATGCGAAGCGTCTTGAATCTGTCGCCAACGGCAAAGTATCGAACCCAGTGACCTACCGCATGGTGCGCAATCTCTGTAAACCGACAACCCCCACCGTCGGGCAGGCTAAATGAAAATGAATGCAGCCCCCGTGAAGAAAAACCATGAACCACCTGACAAAAGTCAGATTGAGTGATCGCCACTTGTCGACCAACAACCGATTCAGAAGAAGAGGCAACGAAAAAAAACAACTTCAGAGCTGGAACCAGCACTAACAAAACATCAAAATCCGAAGAAGCCGATGTCTGGGAACCCTCAAGGACAAAGCCAGGAGCCATTGACGTTCTAACAATCATATAGAACAAACAATACAAACATGCATAACTCCATAAACTACAACTCCCGAGCACCTGACCGGTGGACCCTCGGTCGCACGTCGACGAATTTCCAAATAAAACATGGTCTCTGCCGCAGGGTACTAGCGACCAGCAAAACACTCTTACAATAATTCTCTACAAAAAGAGCGCCCAACCCGGTTGCTAGATTTTTTCTAAACGATTCGAGAGATCTAGAAAAAAAAAGCCCCTGTCGCTTGAGTGGTCCAAACATAATCGAAACCCAGGGCGCACACCCTCCCCAAGATACAAGATCATCGCATAGGAACCAAAGTTAATGGAGAGAAGAAAGTCCCCACAGCCGCTTAATTTTTTGCCTTCATATCAACAGTAGCGACAATAGTATATTTACCTCAGAGAGTATTCATGACAACTCTAAAAAAGATTGTAAGAAAGAACATGAGATCAGACTCCTTCTAGAGTGCAATTTCAGGGGGATATCCAAGAATTCCAAATTCACCATCTTGATTTTCAAGTCAGAAGAAAGCGCAGCCTCCGTTCTGGAAGTAGATCAACATCAATGATCCACTCATCAACACTCAATCTAAAATTCCAGCTCTAAGCAACCCATTAGAAATCAAGAATAGTATGGTACAAACACGCTCTTTTCTCACAACCTCCCTCTGCAGAATCCTTATCAAAGTTCCTTTGAAACCATGCTACAATAAAAATAATAACTAGAGTAGCTTCAGTCATAGACAAACAGAGATGTAGACAAGCAACGTATGAATACTCAATATGGAAAAGCCATATCTCGCGAATTCAAGTCTCCGCCATTGTGGGAAAAGAAAGCACCATCAATCGCGAACAATTTATGACTAGAGACGACCGCCTTCGCTGAATCAATAAACCTTAAACTGTATAAAAAATCCACGCCCACCTTCGTACCCTCACCCCCCGCTCCCACCATCGCTCTCAATCTCCCCTCACCCATCCACTCAACGCTCCCCCTTCCTCTTCCTCTCTGCGCTCTGTTATTCGCATTCCAATCTCCTAACTATAACTATCGCCTCTCAACACCCACATTCATACCAAAAAAAAAATCAAATAAAAACAATCATGTAAATCATATAGTACAGGACCCAACCAGTAAGATTGGACATAGACGACCAAAATCCACAATACCTCACAGCACCACCCGAATCAATCCCCACCGCCAATGATTCCGATCCAGCACTGTATGTCCTCACTACGACACCTGAGATAACCTATACAGATCGACCAAAGCAACCCAACCCTAAATACGCTCTCTCTCACGACTCACAACATGAACAATAAACTAACAATCTACTTACCCCACTCGTCTCACTCATCAGATTTCTTAAAAAGAAAATACAATTCTAGACTATCGGCAGCCATCTACACGAAAGAAATATATGACACATAACTAAATACAAACATTACCACATCATAAAGGACGACCAACACCCAGTCATCTAATTAATGCCGGGTCCCAACCTCAAAAAAAACCATTTAGAGAGATTGCCAATTTCTACCTCTCACCCCCCGACCGACCAACAACCGCCTCCAAGAACCTCTCCAGATGATTGTACTACCTATTCAACAACCATCCGCAAACATTAGCTTCCGAACATCCTAGAAAAATAATGAGTACCTCAACAGATCTCAACCAATTCATCATGCCCTATTAAGGCAGCTCTCAACTATTTCTTACCATGAACCTCTCTCTATAGATAAACTTGGCTTATTACCTATATTCTTAAAAAACCGTCAAGTTAGCTCAACACGACACAAACATTCCTCTACCACCCAAAGCACTCAGATCAGCTCTGTCTCATTCGCTCAATTAAATTCCTCAACCCCATCAAACAAATTGACTACTCAACATTTAAATACAAAAAACGCAGGTAATCATACATTCACTGCAAACATCAAGTCTCCATCACTCAATCCTCCTCCTATTGAAAACCAACCTCAGACCCAAACTGAATTCACTCAGACCGACTGCATACCAAGCACCACAAACTTCAGACTGTTACCCATTTCTACTACTCCGACTCAACTCATCCTGAATTCTTCAAAGAAACTTTCTCTCTCACGCACATTTATCTCATCTCTTCGTCACACCCTTCGCCCCCCATGTACACTACTGCAGCAGTCCTCAAACAACCCTCCACTCATAACCAATTCCATCAAGCAATCTCATCCTCCACAAAGCGCAACAAGGGGTCCCCTCAAGACCAGACAACAAACATTTACTAATCTCAATCTAACCTCAACCGCTCCCTTTCCAAAATAATTTGCACTTTAGATCTTTCGTTCTCATCCTCCCTCTCTGTACAGTTGCATTGCTCTCGAAACTCTCCGATGCACGAATGCCAACTCCACTCATGTACTACCCCACTCTCGTACCAACAACCCTCAACAAATCTATCATCTCCTTCCCTGTCAAACGAAACCAACAGTATCATTCATCCAGTCCCATATTTCACTCTCATAAAGACATCACTTGAAACCCCTTTATCTCCTTTCTATGACCCAACCATCTGCAGCATCAGTCATCCCTCAATTCAAGCAAGCACCCTCTTTCACTCCTCAGATCTGGATAAAATCACCAAGCTGCCAAACACTTGAACAAGGCTTTCAATCCTCACAAAACTCACACTCAGTCTCTCCAAAAAAACCGTTGAACCCCCCCCCCCCCCCCCCCCACCACTTCTCAAACAATCCTCTGGAAAACCTTCATCAGCTCTGGTCCCCATCTCCATCATCGTCCTGAAACCACATTTCCAACCCTCCAAAGCCAGCCCACTGGGCATCCTACGTCATGCAAATCCTCCCCACCTGAGCTCCTACCCACATACAAAGCTTCATCCACAGTCTATGCCAGTACTGTCTCCCCCTTGGGCCCTACTTCACACCTTTCGCACAGCAACTCCCTTCTTTGAAACTACCAAAAAAAGAAGAATCACTGCCACCTCAAGCTTTCATCCTCGTTTTCCCCACCCAACAAACTCCCACACCCTCAATCCCAATCTTCCCTCAGTCTTCAAAACACTGCACCACCATTCAATCTCCCCATCCAAACCATACTCTCCACCCGAACCACCCCAAAACCCACCTCCTAAACCCTGCTCCCTCCAATTCAAGAATCCCCCCTTCTGTCCTGAAAGCCATAAGTCAAATTACCCCCGCCCCATCCCGCCCCCTCCACAAGCTCCTAAGTCTCTTCCCCACTGTGCTTCCCTCCCTCACCGCTTGTGGCCGCTCCACTTGTAACGGTTATGAGCGCGAATTATATCCGACCTCACAGACAAAAATAAAAATAGAAAGAGCGACTTACCCGATATCCCAAACCGCGAACCACCATGTAGACAACACCTATAGCGCCGACATGAAAATCTAAGTCACCATTGTAGTCGGGCGTGATAAACAAAAACCGCAATCCACAAAAACAATATTATTCCAAAATGAACAAACCCAAAAGCAGGCCGGAAGTACCACCCAGTTCAGACAGGGACATACCCCAATTACGAGCCGCGACAACTAAGAACCCAACCAACGAAATGAGCGAGGCGGCCCAAACCAACGAGACAGGGATGGGAGCGGCGAAAAGCGCACACACAATGCCAAAAAAAAGCAATTACAGATAAGCACACCATCATATGGAGCAAAAGAGCAAAGCATAACCAGTTTAAGGCGCAATTAGCAAAACAACTCAAGGCACCTAATGCAGTACCACCGCCACAAGAACATAGCACCGGCATCAACCACTCAAGACTCCCAGAGCAATGGCAGATAGCGAGAACATGCCAGCTTCCAGTTCTCACCCAAATAACTCACAGACCAGAGCCAAACCCTACAAAACAGTTCCAAACCCACCCACAATTGCATAAGACACCAATCACCATTTAAAGCCCAGAGCAACAAACACAGTAGCGAAAAACCGGAAACCTGACAAGGGGACGAGAAGCAAAGCGGCCCACAGGCGGGGGGCGACCCCTTAGCACATCTACGTAGCCACGTGCCTGACAAACGTCCACCACTGAGGTCTACCACTGGACCAGCGCCCTTCACACCAACAACCGACCCCACGCCCAAGAACGCGCACCCTGCACCCAGCCCTACAGCCATGAAGCGTTCCGTGCACGCTACTTAGAGAGAGAACGGACATGGCGCCACAAGAAACCAGGCACCTTCATTCAGAGAAGAAACAAAGCAAAAACGGCCCAACAACGAGGAGAGGACACAAGAGCCCAGGGGTAGAATGCGACCTCCTCTTGAGCCCACGTTTACTCTATTATGTTCACGGAACAGGAAAGCGTGAGTACACGTGCCATCGACCGGCCAGAATGGTCCCACACTAACACGCCAGACCGAGCCGTACAGTTATCAGTCGGGGCTACCATCGTTACCAAATCACAAATCTTCTTAAAATTCAAGAATATCCCGAAAACTCCAACGGCATAGGTGGAAAACTAAGCGCCTTCAGCCGTAACAGAAGACGCGAGCATCCACGCCTATCCCATACCCACGAAAGCCCCCGAGCACCATGATCCGAGCGAAGAACCGCCGCCCATCCCACGCACGCCGAAAACGAACCTGAAACTCTATCGCAAAAACACCCACACGCCAACAAGCACTCCACCTCTCCACAATTGGCAAGACCAGAGACCGTCGAAAACAGACAAAATGGACCCGCAGACGTGCATCACACTGGCAGGCGTACAGCTCACAGAGACCCATCCACGCGGGATCATTAGACAACAACGCGCGCAGAAAAATTGAAAATGCAAGGAAACAGTCAAGCCCCGCGGCTGCCGCCAGGCAAATCTCACCGCGGGACCTCAAGATCCGCTAGAAGAGATGGATTCGGGATCAGCCCAGAACCACCAGCCCAACCGCGCGACAGCCACGAAAAGCACCACTTACTATCAAAAAAACATTAAGCGAACACACACGCTCTCTAGTAGAAAACTTGCATCTGCCATTCGTCCAGACACACCCGTTGCATGCCTCTCCAATCCTTTAACACAGCCCCCCAGTCCCAGCGAAGGTTCCCAGACCAGCGGCTACATCCAGAGCGAAGAGAAGCATCCTCGATGGAAGACCACACCATGAAAGCTCGACGTGTGAAACCACTCGCAGGGGCGAAAGCAAAAGAACCAAGACATCTCCCCTAAACAGACACACCATCCCAACCCGCGTAAGCCAGCGAGGCGAAACACAGGAGGGGATGCTGGCGCAAAACAACCTACGGCACACTAACCTGACTAGGCTCCCAGTATGCCCTCAACCCACGTCCCACCAGCCAACCTACAACACGCCCCCTCCAACAAAGACATTGAAGATTGGGCGTCTTCCAGCACACAACACCCGAAACCACACACCACAACAAGATGCGCCGTAAGAAGCACGCAAGTCCTGCTGCCAGCGCCGCCTAGCCAGGTCCCAACACCACCATCAATAGGAACCCTTGTAGACAGGAAGGCGGGGCCCGCCCCAGCGTCAGCTCGCAAACCGAACCTCCGTACAGAGATCTTTAAAGACGCCGAGCCCCATACAAGCCCTGCCCCATCTGCCCACAACACCTGAAACTAGTAGAAACGTTGTAACTCTCGAAAGACCAAATCTCAGAATTCCCTCGCACACAAACAACGTCGCAGCAGCCCCTGAGCAACAACGTAGCAGCAAAAAACAAACAAAAATTCAGACATTGAGTGCAAGGGGAGATTCCTCGCACAGTGAAAACGAGGAGAAAAAGACCCAGACCTCACCGGAAGGGAAAACCGCAAATCCAGCCGTTATTAGGCACCGAAACCTCCCCACTGCATACTTTGACCTGGCAGCCTAGTAAACACCACCACAGTTACCCCAGCCCGACAGCAATCAACACAGAAAATTACGGTCATTTAAGTGAGGCTGCGGAGTCTAAGAGCCAGAGTTTCAGAGAGTCTACCCGACCTGCATGATTACTCCAACGCAATCCCACGAAGAAAAAAAACACAACACCTTGAGCATACAACAGAACACACATACTTGAAGAACTCTCGACATAAGCACCGCAAACATGCCCACAGGACGCTGCAAGATACTGGCCGCGAGAAGGCCCGGAAACACCGCACCGCAACGAGCACTCTTCGGCACGCATGACGACCAAACCCTGAAGCGGACGTATACACAGTAGCACCCGCGGATCCTCCAGTACATGACAAACGAATGGCAAGTGAATGAACACTGCCGACGACGGAACAAGGCCCGATCCCAGGTTGTTAAGAAGACATCACCGCTCAGTCTCCCAACGCACGGAAAGCCGAGACAAACGCAGCGAGTAGAAACGCAGAGACCATCTCCGCGCGAGTAGCATCATAGCCTTCCGGTCCACCTAGCAACATAACAGGGGGAATCTACGCCCAGAGCCAAGCTGCCAAGCGCGCGCCACAGTCCATCTATCTGACACCCAGAACGCTCAGGGGGCTCACCGACCCAACGAAACCGTGCGGCAGCCGGCAGGGGGACAGAAGACGAGAGCGATGCACCCCCGGGCCGAAGGCTCGCAAGGAAAACTACCTTAATTCGGACGCAGACTCCCTGATCATCGCGCCGAGTCCGAAGACACCAGGACGGAATGGGCACTAACAAGTCGCGAGGCCACAGCCACACGATACCGAAGAGCTATTGAACGGCCCCAAGAGAGGATGCAGCGTGAGTTCTCGGGGAGAACACCAGTCCAGAGAGAGAGAAAGGTAGGACTCTCAGAAGAAAGAGCAAGGCGACGGCATAGAATCCAGCGAAGGGCAAAGCGCAGTAGATATTATAGCTCGACTCACACCTCGAGACATGTGTAGGCGCGATTTCGCACAGCGAGCCCCACCGACGACAACCGCAGCCAAAGACAGACAAAAAAGGAAGAGCACCCTATTGTGGGGAAGAGGCAACAGGGGTCTGTAAGAGTTGGGCAACTACAGAGCACCAGCTACAAGAGTGCAGAACAGGTTCAGAGGCCTAATAATGTGGTTCGCGAATACAAATGCGGGAGACAAGGAGGACAGTTGAACTACAAAAAATAACCAGGACGAAAGCCTCTAAGACAAAAGAAACAGCAGTACTCGAAGCCCGACAACATCAAACAGACTCCTACCCAGCCCCGCAGTAGCGAGCAGCCGGAAAGCGGGCCACCAAAATACGCCAAAAACACAGCCACAACAGGCAAACGATGGGCAAACAGCAACATGAGGCCACACTGCTAGGCAACAGAACAGGCAACGAACACAGCACGATACTGAAGGCGAAAACACAAGACAGACGAACAGAACAAACGAACATATATATGCCGAGCTAGCCACTCCCCAGGTCCGCCGAGTAGGAGCCGGCGCAAATCTATCTGAACACCCGACTTATGCACATCAACAGCTAGCCATCTCAGCGCCGACACCCGTAAATAGTCCGGTCCACCGTCCTGCCCGACACTGTCCACAGCCACCGTATAGGCAGCCGAGAAGTACTGACAGCACAGTTCAGCAGGGAGCGAACCCGAAATTGCTGAGAAACGGCCCACAGCCCGAGAGCAGAAATATGGCAAACGAACGAATAAATGCAGTTGGCAACAGCACACCCCGGCGAAAACAACAGAGAGGAGCAACACGCGCTCCAGTCTGCAAACAAAACCAAAGTGCACGCAATTTTACCAAACGTGTGAAGGACGGACTTGGGGCGGGACACGGAATAACCCCGACATTAAATACAACTATGCGTCCAGTGAACAAATCCCCAAAAATGCTATAGGCAACAAATGCCTCACAAGCAAGGCGGGCTCGTCCAACCGTACACCGACACACCACAACAACACGCAAGGACGAGACACACCGAAGATAACTTCCGAGGAGACTCATACGGATCGTCGGAAAGACGCTAAAGGCGCGAAACCCGCACCACACGACGGAGAATGCCCAGATCGCCAGATAAGTCCGGACCGCCGGGACACGCACCAATAACAGAGGGCAAATGGCCCTCGGAACAATCAAACACAATAAGCCCTTCCGAGCAGAACCCCAACAACAAGATCATGGTTGAAACGAGCACATGAGCACCACATGGGACAAAACTGGGAGCAGGGGAAAAGCAGAGAGACAAAATGCAGGAAGGGCGCGCCACGAAGAGACAAAAAAAAAAAGAAAAAAACCCACACGGCAGCAGCGCCCCGGCCGAACGAGCACTCGACAAAAGGCCCAGTAAACGCTAAGCTGGACGGGAGAGAGTGTGGAAATCATGAGAGAATCACTAATCCAGAGGGGTTGCTTCGAAGCCAACTGGTGCAACTGCGAAGGCGGTGCGTCGATGAACCTAGGAAAGGAATAACACTGAGGTGAGAAGCCAAGCACGACGCCCCAGTGACACTAAATGGCCGCAGGATCGCTTATACGCCAACAATGTGCGATCCAAAAAGCGCGCCGACCGCCACCAGAAGCGTAGAGTCAACACAAAAAGTCCATCGACATGAGCAAGAGAATAAAGGGAAAAGGCTGAACCCGCCAGTTGAACACACGACGTGATAGCACAGATGCGTCGCCAATCAAGCACACAAACAATCCCCCTACCCAAATAATCTACCCGTAATGATGGTATAAGTCTGCAATCTGAGTGTTGCGGAGCAAAAAGTGAAAGGACACAGTCCCAAAATGCACCATGGACACGTCTGATCATCCGTGGACCGCTCGACAGCCCTGTGACAGGCCACAAGAACACCGTCTCCGCCCACCCTCGCCAAGGGGAACCCAAATAAGCCTACAGCGTTGGCCACAGGAAAATGACCCGCTAACTTTTTTTTCCAGCTTAGCACTTGCCCGAGAGCGAAAAAGCTCAGATAGAGCCACCAGTTACAACATGGCGGCATGACGACATCCTAGCACCGCAGCAACATGTGCGAACACAGACCCTCCTGCCTAAGGCACCCAATGAGCAAGGCGAGATGAATATTCCAAAGAAATAAAGCTCTCAGTCAAGACATCTACAATGCCCAAACGAACCCCAAGGCGAGTGCACAGGATACACGGCCAGCGGCGGATCGACCGGCGGGGCAGAGAAACCACAGAGAGTAACAGCCGAGCCCAAACCGCAAGAAAGAACACCCAAGGCGCAGGCGACAGGCGGAGCCCGGCCTCGGGTGAGAGTTCGAGGGGCGGCTCGCCAAGCCCTATAAAAGGGCGGAGCCCGATTAAGTCTCGGGGCTTGAACCAGTGCAAGTTGCGGTTTCGGAAGTCAGTGCCAGTCGGGAGGAGAAGCCAAAGTGCCAGCTGTGGTGGAGTCCAGCGAGTCGACGGAGTCCGGGCAAGGAGAGCCAGCGGCAGCGGCGGAGCTTGGTGGTCTGGGAAAACGACCCTGACGGCG
>CM068967.1:33904650-33940284 GCA_035128595.1 Eptatretus atami
CCTTTTTGTCGGCCTGGCCGGCGACGCTTTCGGAGGAGTGAACGGGTCCTTGGCTCTTTTAGAGTTGATGCTCTTTAATGACCCGTCACTACCTCAGCGACGCTGCTCGACCGCCGTCAGGGTCGTTTTCCCAGACCACCAAGCTCCCCGCCGCTGCCGCTGGCTCTCCTTGCCCGACTCCGTCGACTCGCTGGACTCCACCACAGCTGGCACTTTGGCTTCTCCTCCCGACTGGCACTGACTTCCGAAACCGCAACTTGCACTGGTTCAAGCCCCGAGATTAATCGGGCTCCGCCCTTTTATAGGCTTGGCGAGCCGCCCCTCGAACCTCACCCGAGGCCGGGTCCGCCCACTTTTCACCTCCGACCTCTCACCCCTCGAACGCCTCGCTGGAAACCCCATGTTCGACGTCACTTGTTTGTTTCGGGAAAGCCTTCCTGTGACGCGAATATGGTAATCGGCGCATAATGACGGTTGGTGCGGAGGTGGCGTTGTCTGCGTAGATGAGATGACGGTTGCTGTTGTCTGTTCGCGTTGTAGGAGATGATGGTGTTGTCGATGTTTTTGAAAAAAGATAGAAAAAGAATAAATGGCTACCTCAAAGATTCACAGCCCGGCACACGAACATTCCCTTTACACATCGGTGGGATTCTAACCTGAAACACATACTTATCGAAATAACTGATCTCCGGGGAATCTGTATGAGTTTTGTGAATTTCCACAACCGCAAGTATATATATATACATATATATATATATTGTTGTTGCGGAAATGGCCCTTATTAAGTTATTAAATATAGGATTACCCCAGATCCCCCATTAATGCAAGTGTTTAGCCAGGTTGTTCGGTAATTGGACGTTACATGTGTGTCAGGAGGTGTAGCAGGCTGCTTCATTGTTCATACAGTGGGTGGTGTGCCGAGAGGTGGTTTTCTTCTTCTTCCTTCCCCTCTCCGAACGAGTCCCCGCCCAGCGCTCTGAGAGTGTGAGTCGGCTTCGAGAAGAGCGCAGCGCCGAAAAGGCAGGGTGGATCTGCCTGAGCGTCGAGTCAGGTGATCGGCAGTAGGAGGAACTCGATGAGGGTTTTTGCGATCGGCTCTCGTGAAAAGGGCCACCCCAAAAGGCTAAGAGGAACTGGATGAGGTCAGTCTGCCTTCTGCTGGAGAGAAACGACGAGTGGGAGTCGCGATCTGCTGTGTAAGTGACTGCTGTGTCTGTCTGCGATCTGCTTCGTGAAAGAGGCAGGAGAACTGCATGAGGGGAGTCGGCGATCGACTTTTTATGAGGAGGTCCTCGACAGGTTCATCCGGAGTCCAGTGACGGAGCCCAACACCCCGATTTGGCCTGATCTGGTGAGCAGGCCAGGCCTGAGTTTTATCTGGACCTTGTGAAAAGCCAGCTGGAGCACACCGTGGATCTTCCGCTCTTGTCCGTCGACCTTACGGGGGCTGAACGCGCTGAGGCTGGTGCGTGGGCGGTGCGACAAAAGGACGACGCCGCCATTTTTCCACGCGGCGTGTTGAGCTTGGCGCTCGAATCCGTTGACCACGGCTTGTCACGAGCCGCATTCGTGCCTTTGACACTTTTCCTCTCGTCCATGAGGCATCACCAATACTCTGTGTCTTGTCTGCATGTCTTGTCTGCATGGTGTCTAAGGTTTATCTCGCTAGGGTTCCCTTCGAAACCCGTAATCCGGAGCTCCCTAGTTAAGAGCGGGTTATAGATTAATTATAACATTGTCGTGAATGCTTTGCTTGTGTGTTGTTCCCCCATGTGTCCTCAATAAATCTGGCTGATTCATATGAAATTGCCGCAATTGAGTCGATTCTGCCGCGCCGAGGAACAATCCGCTCAATTTGTATATAAACCCAAACTGGCTACGGACTGGCAGACTCCTACTCTGTCTCTGACAAATCCAGTCTGTAGCCGGTCTATTTCCCCAGCTGGCAAGGCACAGGTGTTTGGTATCGTGATCTAAGGCGCGTAACCCGAACCTGTGCCGAGCCAGCCGGCGTTATAACCCCGGAGACGGGTGTGCTATAAGTGACTCCGAATCTTCACATTGGGCTGTCAAGAGTAGGGTGCGAATCCCGCCACCGCCGAATCCTTCAACATATATACATACACATATATGTAATCCACACTGTGCAGTGTTCCCCAAATGTTTATCTACGACCATGTATCTTTGGCCCTTGAGCCGAAATGCACGTGTATTTGTTTGACAAGGTTTTTCTTAACTGTGCACTTTGGTCTTCAGGCTGAAGTATACATCGTTAGCTTTGTTATTGGAGTACGTAATTGCTGGATATTACTGAATTCCTTTGCTTTGCTTTCTTTTGTTTTTCCCCATGACCATTGCACTTTCATTAAACTTAACTTAGTCTTTGGGTGAGTTCTGGTTGTTCTTGTGGCTTAATCTGCTGGTTTGTAAATCCTGTTAAAGTGAATTGTCATGTTTCCCACCGCTAGAAAAGATTGCACAACATGACCAAAAGGTTTGCTCAGCCTGACTCGATCGATCATGTGGCGACTCTTGTGTGGTCCTCGTCCGCTTTGGGAACTTCATTCTGTACAGTAACATATCGTCAGACGCAGATCCGACAGGGAGTCTTTGAGGCGGGTGACAGTCATGGTTGTTTTAACATGTCTCGCTCGATTCGTACGGGCAATCTGAACGGTCTGGTGACTGTAACTGGTGTGTGTGGTTGGTGTTGTGTGTGGTGTGTGTGTGTGTGGTGTGTGCGCATTAATTTATTATTATTATATTATTTATATTATAATATATATATATATTAATTGCGTCACCATCACGTTGCGCTATATTGCGACCCCTCGGGAGCATTTCTCATTGTGAATCAACTTTAAGACAATGTTCAAGAAGTCACAAGCAGAGAAAATAGCATAGCTGCAGATATGTTCCAATCTTATTAGAGCTCATTCATATAGCATAATGCTTAAAATCATCTGCTTGGCTGAACTTCTTGGGAATTTATGAATAGTAAGACCCCCAAACTGCATAGCAAGTGCAAGCAAATATGTCCCATCACAGCCATTGTTGCATGATTTTTGACCACAAGCTTTGTTTGCCACACGAGCACAATTGTCTGTTGCTTTACCATCGCACCATCACACTAAACACTTTTGCAATTGGGAATAAATATGAATTATAGGCTCTCTGACCTATAGCAACACCGTAAGTCACTATCATATGTGCTACACTACAAAATCATTTATTACAGAGGTGAATAAAATAATATAGAAACAAACCTGATCGGTGCATACACTCAACAGGATAGTAAGTTTCTCGCCTAAGCTTAAACTAACTCGATGCATGGGGACTCTATCAGTGACACAGGACAGATTAATAATATACAGATGGATGGGGTAAAGATTTATGGTATTCCCTTTGGAATAAGACGTCTGGAGGGCGAGCGTGTCATGTGCGGCTCCTCTATATCCTTCATCCTCTGTCATTTTACTCCAGAAAGCACTTCATCACATCACTGCTCACCCTTCAGGATGCAGTTGCCGCTCTGTTTTTGGGTTTTTTAAAATCCATTTGTCTCTATTTCACTGCTACTGTCTGTCGCTTCGCTCCCCAGTCTGTCTGTCGGTATGGCTGCTTTATATAGCCAAACCCCCTGCCCTCCCAGGGTGAGGCTCCCTCCGCCACGTAAGGGTCACGCATGCACCCCCACAGCAACGAAGTCACACATGTATTTGCCATCCCATCGGAAATTGTGCGTCAGTTTCACATGTGTATTCACAATGTTCCCACAGAACGTGCAGGGGAGTGAGAAAGGACAATGGGGAATGATTAAATGTTTGATTTTGGTGTGAAAAAGAGGCAGACATTAGGATCGAGGGTGACAAGGAGCTGCCTAGACATCTGATCCTAGTCATTGTGAATTGGGGTAACAAAACACTTGTGCTAAAATTCACTACATATAACTAATTAATAATTAACCACCAAGTCATTTTTCATCACAAATATATCTGCTGTACAACATTTAAATTTTGGCAGAACTGAGTACATATAATATGCTACAGTATATTATATTTAGTTCATTCACTCATCACTGTTTGCCCTGGTTGTTGTGATGTGGAATGTTTCAGGCTGGAAGAGGAGGACGAAGAGATGAGGATGGTGGAAGTGTAATGACAAAGGACACCCTGTCGATGAGGTGATATGAACATGGCTGATTGCCAGTGGTGACGCTATCAGATGCCTTGAAGGACCAACTTCAACACATATCCTCTGATGAAATTACTCAAAGGTTATCAATTCAATGTAGCTATTCAAATGCTTCGTCATGCATCGTAGGATAAATGTATGCTAACGCCTGTAGCAAACAAAGTACGCTGATGTTTTGGGTGTTAACCCTTCATTGGAATAAGATCGTCTTATTGACAAAGGGCTAATTCCTGAAGTCAGCATTGTTTTGTTTCCCGTGGGGAGGGGAGTATTATTATAATATGTATTAGTCAAAAACTACAGTTAATTTGATCTTTCATTGCCTTCAATTAATCATTGAACAAGCAGATATTTAATTGGCCTCGGTTAATCACTTAAGCAGATCATTCATTGGAAAGGGGCAGGGTGTAAGCCAGAATTAAATGAATGATATCCATTAGTTTTCCCTGACTTCTGCTTGAGATTCAGAGCGTGCATACATTGTTGACATTAAAGAGCAGCATGTCCAAGGTGAATGACTATATTAATGACTGGAGGTGAGACAGTAAATTAAAAAAATTTTTTTAAAGCCCTTGGGTCTACTGGTCTAAAGTGCTGGTTTAAAGATGAGAGGGTCAGTTTTCAGAAAATCTTGTAAATTGAAGAAATGTTGGCAATTTCCATGATCAGGCAGGTGCTTGTAAAAGAGCAGAGAAGAGTAGACAGAGGAGATGAACACTTTTTGACTATTGGAACACTGATGGATGAAGATGGTGAGGGTGAGGGGGGGGTGAAGACAGAAGATTGAGCGGGGTGGGAAGCAGGAAGATCGCATTAGAGAAAAGTCGGTTGGGACGGTGATCAGGAAATATTTTATTGTGTATGCAGTGAAGGGACTTTACTCTGCAGCAACATTGCTGGAGTAACAAATGAATGTATTTGATGTAGGAGTAGAGATGAAGAACAAGTTGAGCAGGACAAAGGGCAGTGGAGGCAGTCTGCGTGCTGTACAATTATTTTCATGAGTGTCGACTGGTATATTAACTAGAGGGTTCACAGAACACCTACCCCATGCAGTCTCGAGAAAAAAACATAGGCAGGGTCTGTGAGCGGCAAATTTGATGAGTCGAGATGATGTAAAATGCTGTAATATTTTGTCCAGGTACTCGAATGGAATGAGTTTTTGAAAGTGCTAAAAAGGCAATTTCTGTTCTCCAGTGTTCAAGTATTTAATTCATTTGAATATAAATTAAGATTTTAAAAGGCTGCAGAAAAAAAAAATTCAGAAGTTTACCGTCATTGATGCAATGTCTTTTGCACCGCCTTATTTAACACTTTACATTAGTTATTCGTGCCTGTTGTTTGTGTCTATTATGACATCCCAATACAGTTGTTCCTGTTTGGAATGATTTTCAATTTTGTTTGACTGCCAAACAGACAGACTAAAACAATTACCTTATTACTCTGCACGTGCATGATCGGGGCAAGATTCCATACAATTTGCCTAATTCAGACCAAAGTACTGCTGAACTGCAGGTTCATGTTCATGTCTAAACTCTAACGGTTCAAGATATGAAATAAAATCTAAATTTAAGTGTTTCTCGATCATAGACTGACATATGTAGACAGACAAATAAACCAATTGCTTAACCCCTACTTTTTGCTTCACGCACGTACGGGTAATAACTCGTTACGGACAGAGAAACTCTGCTCCTTTAATTTAGAGATTTTCATCTTTTGGTCCAATTTTTTGTTGGGTTGGCAGTGCGACACTTGATGGATCTATAAAATTTTTGAAGATTGAAATATTTTGGATCTTATGTGTTGGTGTGGAAATATCCATTATTTTTGCAATGTTATCTGCTTTTCACTGCTTATTGTGACTTCTCTCTCATGATCTTTCCCATGTTCCTCTCATGTCTCTCTTTGGAAGGAACCGGCCTTGTATGGAACTGGTTGTCTGGCAGCCACTGAAAGCATTTTGAAGAATTGCAAAGAGAACATAGACAATTTATTTCAACGACAGATTGTTGTTCTCAAAAATATCCACCGCCATTTCTGAAGCTCCACCAGAATTGGAAGTTCAGGAGACTAATCAAATAGATTTGGGCTTGCCCATGTCTATTGCTCTCAGCCCTCGTCTTTCTTACGTAGAGGAAAGAAATGGAACTCGTAATTGTTGTTTTTTTTTGGACTACCAGGCCAGACAGATGGTCTTTGTTACTCACGGTTCGACCCCTCCTCCCTAGCATCCCAGCATTGAATTCATTCATTTTGCTTGTTTGGCTTGCCTTCTCCAAGGTCGTGTCCATGCATCTCCTTTGACTAGCTTTGGCAGTAGTTTTTGCTTGCTGCTTTGACTCGGTTGAATTCAGCAGGCATTCAGAAAGTCTTGCTTCATGCAGTGGACCTTGAGAATCGTGTGGTCTGTTGAGACATTTAGAGGGTCCCAAAGGACGAGAGTCGTAACAATAATTATCACTTGGTTTCTCATGTTCAGCATAACTCATTACGCTGAGTATTTCAATGTGTCCCACCTGTGTCTGCCCTTCACATGAACACACTGGTCGATTTCAATATGGGAGTTCATGTGATTATTCATTTCCCAGATTATGACACTCTTGTTCAATTATTTCATTTTCACAATGCAGCCGGTTTGGCTTTGAAGGTTGCAGCAGCTCAACATGACATTTCTTTCCATATGTGATTATCGTGAGTAACAACCACTTTGCTCATTTACGCTAAATACTATTGAAAAACGCCATTGTTCACTCAGTTACCCCCCTTTTTGTTAAAAAACAAATCTCACTGTTTTTACACTGTGTCATTGAGTGTTTTTTTTTCCCAGGTTTTTGTAAAATGACGAATAAGTCAGTATTTACACCTGAGGAAATATCAGTTTGTGTATTTGCCATGTATTGTGAAGTGGCAGAATGTTGCATTGACAATCTCGTTGAAAACGTTGGTGGAATTTTATTTTTACAATAAGCAGTCTTCACTCTCTCACATTCTTATCCTGCTTGTGGAATTGCTTCTGTGGCCATCCATTCTTGCTCTTTCTTCTACCTTTTAAGGCACAAGCTTAACCTTCTTCCAAAATTGACCTTCCTTCCTGCACACCATTGCAGTCAATTGTTTGCCCATGTCCACGTTTGCTGAGACACAGGATAGAGTGAGACTATTGAGAATAAGAGAAAGCATTCGTAAAGTTTGATGTATTTTGAGGCTATCTTGTTGAAACATTCACAGAAGGAAGGGAGGAATGAAAAATATACATTTAACATCATAGTAATTTGTTCTGCGAGATGCTGTCTTAGGGGAGCCACAGACATGGCTGTGCGTCGTGACAGTGATGGTACGGCATTCAGTTTAGGTCGGAGAATGGGTTTTACCACACACACACACACACACACGACCACTATATATATATATATATAATGAGGGTTCGTACCACTCCTGACACCAAGTGTTGTGCAGACCGGGGTCGGGGGGAGGAGACCACGAGGGGGAAGCTACCTCAGGTTCCCACCAGACTCTCCGGAATCGCAGGCCGTCGCACACGAATAACTTTGTGACATGGCAGGTCGCTAACCGAACCATGAATGCCAATAACTCGAACCACGTGACTTAGGTCCTCCGTCTAATAATACCGTTTACCTAATGCGTCACGTGATCTAATTCCTGAGGGACATGCCCTCATACGCCTGTGTTCAAACCGATCACCTCACCAGATCAGATGCAGCGGAATGTAACTGCCAAGGAACGTACACGGCTCGAAAAAACAGTCGTTGGGGAATAACATCCTGGCTAGGCTGGATAGGAACCATGCTGGACCAATGAAGGAAAAGACGGATACGAGTTGGGAACATTTCGATACAATCAAGTGAGGAAAGTCTGCCTGCCTGTAAGTGGCAAGTAAATTGGGTTATTGGTATTGTTGTAGATTTCCGACCGCCGGCAGTGCGGACGACCGCTTCTAGCCAATGCGGCCGCTCTCGCCCACCGAACGCCGACAATTCAGTCGCAGCCTTCCGGATCAAACGCCGAAATCCCGCTACGGGTGTGTTTTGAGCACACCACAGCCTAGTCAACACTCTACCCGCGCGCTACAGGGTCAACGCGAATTGTCGAATACCTAATTAATCGGCGGGCAGACTACGAGAGACTGTACCTCAACGGGGCCCGCTTGAAACGAGCCGCTTAAGCAGCTCGCTTCGTTTTGGGATAACCGAGCGGAAAGAGTATTATCGTGAGGCCCCGTGGACGATCATTATCGGCTATTAAAAACCAACTATATTCCGAACCCAGAACGGCAGCTCAATTAAGGGAAGAAGGACGCAACGAATGGGTTAACATTTGAAACAAGCACCATTTATTTCACAAGACCATATGCAGTCATGCACGTCAATCAATGCAGCAATGGCAATCATGCAGTTATGTATGCAATCAAGGAGAGCACGCATGCAATTATGTAACATGTAAGGGACAAACCCACGAGCAATGCAAAAGACCTACTACCGTCTATCTATTATGTACACACTTAACAGTTTACTTACGGACATGGCGCCACAACGTTCATTCAAAAGAAACAAAGAAAAACCCCAGAAAGACGAGGGTAGACTGGCTCTTGGTCTTTATTTCACGGAGCTGTGATGACCGCAGAAGCTCCCGAGGCCGGGCTGGTTACCTTCACCTTCGAGGTGCCTCGCTGGGGCGACCCGCGACGTCCCGTCCTCACGGCAGCTGTCGTGACAGGCTCCGGCCCAGGCCTCGTTTGAACGGCCTGGTGATCGCGGCCCAGCAGGCAGCGCCTCAGAGGAACAAACGGGCCTTTTCCTTTTAGAGTTGATGCTCTCTTTAAGAGCGTCCGTCCCTCAGCGCTGCTCGGACTGTCCGAAGCCCGATCACCTCGGACTAGTCGGTGCTGGCTGGTGACCTATCTCCGGCTCTCCCAGCTCCCGCCACACAAACGCGCAGTTCTGCGTGGCACGGCTGGCTTGGCCGCGCTCCCAGCTCCGTCTCCTCGGCGAACCCGGACCTCACACGCCCTCCACTGACTCGAACCTTCTCCTCACACCACTCCAAACCCCGCCGACTGCACTGAACTGGCGCTCTGCGCGCCTTTTTTGTAGGGTTCGTGAGGCGAGGTTTGATCTCCGCCTCTTTTACCTCTGACCCCGATTGGCTCCGCCCTCTTGATCTCCTGATCCGAATTCCGAGGCGAAGCTTGGGCGAGCGGTCGTGGTAGAGATCATCGACGCTGAAGGGAGAGCGGACGAGGGTAGAAATCACCGTCGCTGGCAACGAGGAAACCTCCGCGTTTGTTTGCAGTGATCTCACCGTGCCGGTGCAAAGATGGCGGCGCCCGCCGGAGCCGAAGGTGAAGCGATGTTGTTTTGTTGGGTATTGGGGGAGAATGCGGTTTAGGAGGATGGTGGTTGGCGTTGTGAGAAGTGGTTGTGGTTGCGTCATGGAGAAGGTGTTGTGTGAGAGCGTTGTGGGGAGGCGGTTGTTGTGGTTGAATGCGGTTGGCGTTGTGGAGAAGGTGGTTGTGGTTGGCGTTGTGGAGAAGGTGTTTGTTTGTGGTTGAAATGCGGTTGGTCCAAAATAACGATAGCAAAAGAAAACGGCTAACTCAAAGATCACAGCCGCGCACACGAATAATTGCCCGTTAGACTCGTGGGGAAATCAATCTGAACAAGACTTATCGACATAACTGATCTAAGCGACCTATATGGTGCTCTGCGAATTTCCACAGCCGTAACACTACCCCCTCCACATTTTTACAGACTCGTCCCGAGTCGTCGATTTTCGTGTTGCCTTCATGTGTAATTTCCCCTAGTAACGATTTATCTTCGGATCCCTGAGTGCGACATTTAGTGTATTCGTGGTCCCAAAAATAAATAACCTATGGCTTGAGTAACTAACTAAACAAACCCACTCATCAGACGACTTAACTCAATTGCCGGCGCTAAGACACACATGCAGGGGGAGCAAAACATGTACAATTACCTTAACCTTAACTTATAAATTTTACATTAACCATGGCCCAGGACTGATGACTCTGTGGGAAAAAGGGCAACATAGCAATGTCAAGCGGTATTTTGAGGTGAGCACCCGCAGCTGAAGGTCGGATGTCTTCGGGGCCTGTTCAAAGGCCCGTTGTCTGTCACAAAACCTTTTCATGTCTTCAACGCTGCTGAAGGCAACTCACCCAACCCGGCGGCTATACGCCATCCCACAGGCCATTTTTCAAGCAGGGACCCAGGCTACCCAAATGCAGTCTCTGGCTCATGAAAACAAATGCAGTGTGAACGGAATGTGTGCTGCCCAATGCAGTCTTAGGCCTCCCCCTGAAATGAGCGCAGTGAACAGTGAACACAAACGGTGCACGGGCTGCACCAATGCAGTCCCCGTGTGAAGGCTGCCTGCAGGGCAGTCCCTGCAGAACACTGGATGGTACTGACACAAAACAACACAGCTGAATGGATGGATGTATAAAATACGGTGCACGGGCTGCCCAATGCAGTCCCGTGGTGCGGCTGCCTACAGGGCAGTCCCTGCATCTCGCAGCGATGATCCTGGCACACATGGTGAAGGATGGAACGGGGCAAATAGCAAACAAGGGCTAGCAGGCATGGGGTCAAGGCAAAGGCAGGCAGACAAGGCACATGGCAAGGCGCGCACAGGCCGTTGTGCAAAACAGGCCGCGCAGGTGAAGCGGCCGGCAAGCCTTGTAGCAAACAAGAGCCGGCAAGTGAAGCGCCAGCACAGCCTTGAAGCAAAAACAGCTCGGCAAGTGAAGCTGGCGGCCACAGCACTTGTAGCAAAAACAGCCGGCAGTGAAGCTGACCGCGCACAGGCCTTGTAGCAAAACAGCCGGCAGGTGAAGCTGACCGCACAGGCCTTGTAGCAAAAACAGGCCGCAGGTGAAGAGCCGCACACGGCCTGAGGCACAGGCTTGTAGCAAAAACAGGTCGCAAGTGAAGCTGGCCGCCACAGGCCTGTAGCAAACAGAGCCGGCAGGTGAGCTAGGCCGCGGCACAGGCCTTGTAGCAAAAACAGCCGGCAGGTGAAGCTGACCGGCACAGGCCTTTTTCTGGAGTTTTCGTGGAAGAGTGCGGTGGTGCTGGCCACTCGGAAGGCGGGCTCGCGACCTACCCTACTGTCTCCTCCCACCTATCGCCTTGCCTGTCTCTGTTACACCCACCCCTTAGTTGCAAAACACAAATAATTTAGCCCCATCTATTTTTTTGTTTTATTTTATTTTTATTTCCCGCATTATAAATCAATCTCCCTAACCCCTTTATAGTTTCTGTCCGCTCACCTTCATGGTCCTAGACCTACTCCCCAGCCTACTTCCCCTTCCTGGAGGGGAATAAGGAGAGCTAGTGTCCTGTGTCGAGGCCCAATCAAGCCTCAGAATGCCTCCTCATATATCTCAGCAATTCTACTTACCGACGATGAGTCCAGCGGCCCACAACAAGAGCGAAAGGGATGGATGAGTGCGGAGGGTACATCTCCTTAACTACCTAACATTTATTAACCTACAACTACCCCGGGGCTTTTCCAAAAGCGCCTCTCGCTTAATCTACCTGGTTCTACCAAACAAGATTCACGTCACCTGTGTTGGGTCCTCCACAATTTCGGGCCTGCCCCTAATTTCACCTCTGCCCTTGCACGGTTCGCTGGCTGGGACGCGTGGCTTCCCTGCGAACTTACCCCTTGCCGATTCTCAAAACTCATGGCACCACGGGCCCTGCAACTAGTCTCCGAGCCTACCAGCTCCCTAAAAACTGGGGAGTGCCCTCCTTGGCTACTCTCCCCTCGATGCTCAAACGAGATGGCAGGCTGGCGCCCGCTCGCCCGCATACTGCGGCCCACCCGTGCCACTCAACTATCCGCGCCCCCATGGGCCATTCCTACCGCGGCCACTATGCCCAGGAGCCCGGGTACCCCCCAAGTATACCCACCGTTCGCAGCCACGCTCCCAGCCCCGTCAACAGGAGCTCCTGCACCCCCTCCAAATGGGGTTTCGAGCCTAGGTTCCCACCAACAGCAAAACGACCTCCTTTGTCAATTTTGACTAACCCACTAACTCACAATTACTCTGACCCCAGCGTCCCTTGGGTGGAGATCACTCCTCCCCCCAATCACTATCGCACCATATTCCACATTCACTCCAACACTCAGCGCCGCTGGCCCTCACTATTCAAATGTTCCCAAATTTCACTTCACTCTTCTTACAACATCGCTGATCACTGGCAATCTTCTCACTAAATCCACATACTAACTCGTGCCTCCTCTCTCCCTACAATGATAGGCACGTTCCAATTTAACACTACGCTAGCTAAGCACGTCAAAACCCACTACACACTCAAAGTCATGTCACTCTCCTCAACATCCTCAAAAAATCCATTTTCACATCCAAATCTAAACTGAATCCCTCTCCTAATCCATCACGGGCTCCATGAGGCACTATATCCCTGCCACCATGGAGCCAGTCTAAACTAAGCTAACCCATCCCACGCTAATAGTTGTTATCCTGTGCCCCCCAGGCAAGGGGGTCTTCCACCCCTTGCCCATGGGAATCCTGATTACCCAAAACGGGGAAGGCCTTGCCTCTTTTTTTTTCATGCCGCGCCACCAGCGCGGAAACTCGCAACTGCGTCTTCCCGTGACGTCATGGAAGCTGTTTTTTCTTCGACTTCGCTCACCTCGTCCCTTCTCGGACGGCAACCGGCAGGAATTCCCCTCCATGCCGGATCCACCAGCAGCCACGACGTCCCACTGCCACATAAAAGCAAAGCCTCGCATTTCGAAGGTTCCCCGCAGAGCAAGTGCTACTGCTCGTCGTAGCTATTACACAATGCTCGCCTGGAGAACCCATCCGGTCCAAATTCATATCTCCAGCACTAGCTTCTGCTCCGATCCGGGGACGCTAACTCCACCGTGCTTTCCGGAACCGATCTCACACTCGCAGAAGCGCGCACGCGGTGGCTTCGTCGTAAGCCACGCACGACCGCAGCCAGCTGCCGCAAACCCAGCCGTTCCCAAAACAGCTACGGCCGCTCTCGGCCTTTTGTCCACCGTCAGGCCACCAGTCGTCGTCACACTCTTACGCCACATTCTCACGCTGCAACGACGCCTCACACACCCGAGTAGGCACTTTCACTTGACACGGTGCGTGTTCCCGCATGACCAACCACCATCTCCCACTCACGTTAGAGCCGACCATCACACAGCCGCCTGTCTCTTCACACACGGCACGTTCACTCCACGCGCCACTTCACTTATAAACAACTCGCCACACCGTGTTCCCTCACACACAGCTTCCACTTGCACAGGGTTTCATTCCACAATGCGTGCTTGGAAGCACGCATTTCGGCCACTCGCAACCAACGCCACCGGCCACAATCACGCCTGGGGAATTCGCAAGCGACTACAAGCGGCTCCCGGCCTCCATACCCCCAAGCTCCGCTACACCGTCCACAGCACTCAAGCCCCTCCTAACTCGCAAGGCTCAACCTGACCTCACCTGGTCACGATCCGCGCATTCAAGGCGGCATAGCGATCTCCCTCCGTTCGAAGGAGGCTAAAAATAAGGCTGCGACACCGGGTCAACGACACATCTCCACAGAAGCCGCCCCTCAGTTGCCTCCACTACCTCCATCTGTGTGCTGCTCGTCTTTCACCGCGTCTTTAGTCGCTGTAGTCTTCCTCTCTTTTAATCTCCCGCGTCTCTGCTTGATTTCTTTAATTCCTCGTGCTGCCACGTCTCCCGTTTATTATTTCCGTATTCTTCCTCGCTCCATTAGTTTCTCCCTGCGATCTATCGTCTCTGTACTTTCCTCCTCGTTTTATTTAATTCAAGTCTACGACTCGGTCTTCTCCGTGTCTCTAGGCAACACTTCTATTTCCTTCTCGATCCTGTTATTCCCTCGTCTCCATTTAATTTGTATCGCCTTTTCAGGGTTTGCCCTAATGCTGTTTCATCCGACGAGTCAGGTGTCAATTAAGTCCTGCACCACTAGCACCATTACTCCCTGTGATGGCGCACAATCCCATAGTTGCCTTGCTACTTCACTGGCCCTTTTGAGTCAATTCTTCCTCCATGAGCTTTTTGAGAGTTCTCATTTCTCTTCCCCGGAAGTTTTCCATCTCTGTGGATTCCAACTTGCTCTCTACCTAAGTTGGTTAATGTTTCAAATTCATATCGCTTTTTGTTATTCTCTCCCACTGTTCCTATGTTTTCATTCTCAATCTCATCGTTTCCTTCATTTTTTATTTGTTTCCTTTGTTCCTTGTCCCCCAACTACTCTTTCTTCACCTCATTCATTTAATCTAGCCTTGGTTCTAATTGTTCGATCTGACCACAGTGTGAGTTCTATTAATTTCATTCTCCGTTCTCTTTTTCCTCACATAAATCTGCAGTTCATTTGTAATCCCTCTCTTTGCTTTGAGTGCTTTCTGTAACTCAGAAATTTTTTACCCATTCTTCCTTTCTGCCCTCCTCACCTCTTCCATGCTTCCTTCCTCAATGCTTCCTTTTCTTACCGTATCCTCTAGGAATCCCTGATGTTCCATTTGTCCTTTTTTATCTTCTCATCCAGGTTTCTTCACCGATGCCTGTTCTACCTCTACTCTTCAGTTGTTCCAAGTCCCACATATGGTTTGTTGTTCCCTTTTTAGCTTTGTTTCTCTCCTTCTACCAGTTCTTCCATATCCCAGAATGCAATTTGCTCGCTCCTTATTCTTTCCTCAGTTCGTTCTTCTCTTGTTCCAATCAGTGGCACATCACTCTACCTTTACTCATTTCTCCCTGTAGTTTTCGAAACCGTCTTACATTTCCCAACAAATTCTTCCTTCCTTTCCTCAGATGTTCCCCCTCCTGTAATACTGCAAATCGTTAAACGCGCAACACCACCACATCTCCAGCACAAGGAGACTTCTGGCCCACATCGCTACCGCGCCCGACCAGGACACACTATCTGATATTATGTACAGTTGGCACCGAGCTGTAACCTGCTTACCCGTGGTGCAGCTCTCTCAAAACTCTTATAAGTTCCAAAGTGCGTGTATGTCCCACGATCTACTAATTACACATACTATACACAGAACTTTTGTTTTGTCACAACCATATGACAACGTACCCCAAATGTGCCCGAAGGAAACACACCCCGCCAAACTAGCTGTCGGCCAGAAAAGGAAAATGCGCCCCATAGACACGGCCAGCACTTGACCCCACAGTGCGTTGATTAAAAATCCCTGGTTGTTGCCGTTGGTCGCCATGCAAGGCCTAGAGCAGGCCTCACACCGCCACACAGCGTGTCGTGCCGTTACATATGCCTAGGCTATAGAACCAGCAAGCCGGCAACCCATGACCTCGCGTATGATTGAACGAGTCACTGAGGTGCCAAGGATAAGACTCCCGGCCCCACAGCATCCTGTTGTGCCCGAACTATGCGAAGCGTCTTGAATCTGTCGCCAACGGCAAAGTATCGAACCCAGTGACCTACCGCATGGTGCGCAATCTCTGTAAACCGACAACCCCCACCGTCGGGCAGGCTAAATGAAAATGAATGCAGCCCCCGTGAAGAAAAACCATGAACCACCTGACAAAAGTCAGATTGAGTGATCGCCACTTGTCGACCAACAACCGATTCAGAAGAAGAGGCAACGAAAAAAAACAACTTCAGAGCTGGAACCAGCACTAACAAAACATCAAAATCCGAAGAAGCCGATGTCTGGGAACCCTCAAGGACAAAGCCAGGAGCCATTGACGTTCTAACAATCATATAGAACAAACAATACAAACATGCATAACTCCATAAACTACAACTCCCGAGCACCTGACCGGTGGACCCTCGGTCGCACGTCGACGAATTTCCAAATAAAACATGGTCTCTGCCGCAGGGTACTAGCGACCAGCAAAACACTCTTACAATAATTCTCTACAAAAAGAGCGCCCAACCCGGTTGCTAGATTTTTTCTAAACGATTCGAGAGATCTAGAAAAAAAAAGCCCCTGTCGCTTGAGTGGTCCAAACATAATCGAAACCCAGGGCGCACACCCTCCCCAAGATACAAGATCATCGCATAGGAACCAAAGTTAATGGAGAGAAGAAAGTCCCCACAGCCGCTTAATTTTTTGCCTTCATATCAACAGTAGCGACAATAGTATATTTACCTCAGAGAGTATTCATGACAACTCTAAAAAAGATTGTAAGAAAGAACATGAGATCAGACTCCTTCTAGAGTGCAATTTCAGGGGGATATCCAAGAATTCCAAATTCACCATCTTGATTTTCAAGTCAGAAGAAAGCGCAGCCTCCGTTCTGGAAGTAGATCAACATCAATGATCCACTCATCAACACTCAATCTAAAATTCCAGCTCTAAGCAACCCATTAGAAATCAAGAATAGTATGGTACAAACACGCTCTTTTCTCACAACCTCCCTCTGCAGAATCCTTATCAAAGTTCCTTTGAAACCATGCTACAATAAAAATAATAACTAGAGTAGCTTCAGTCATAGACAAACAGAGATGTAGACAAGCAACGTATGAATACTCAATATGGAAAAGCCATATCTCGCGAATTCAAGTCTCCGCCATTGTGGGAAAAGAAAGCACCATCAATCGCGAACAATTTATGACTAGAGACGACCGCCTTCGCTGAATCAATAAACCTTAAACTGTATAAAAAATCCACGCCCACCTTCGTACCCTCACCCCCCGCTCCCACCATCGCTCTCAATCTCCCCTCACCCATCCACTCAACGCTCCCCCTTCCTCTTCCTCTCTGCGCTCTGTTATTCGCATTCCAATCTCCTAACTATAACTATCGCCTCTCAACACCCACATTCATACCAAAAAAAAAATCAAATAAAAACAATCATGTAAATCATATAGTACAGGACCCAACCAGTAAGATTGGACATAGACGACCAAAATCCACAATACCTCACAGCACCACCCGAATCAATCCCCACCGCCAATGATTCCGATCCAGCACTGTATGTCCTCACTACGACACCTGAGATAACCTATACAGATCGACCAAAGCAACCCAACCCTAAATACGCTCTCTCTCACGACTCACAACATGAACAATAAACTAACAATCTACTTACCCCACTCGTCTCACTCATCAGATTTCTTAAAAAGAAAATACAATTCTAGACTATCGGCAGCCATCTACACGAAAGAAATATATGACACATAACTAAATACAAACATTACCACATCATAAAGGACGACCAACACCCAGTCATCTAATTAATGCCGGGTCCCAACCTCAAAAAAAACCATTTAGAGAGATTGCCAATTTCTACCTCTCACCCCCCGACCGACCAACAACCGCCTCCAAGAACCTCTCCAGATGATTGTACTACCTATTCAACAACCATCCGCAAACATTAGCTTCCGAACATCCTAGAAAAATAATGAGTACCTCAACAGATCTCAACCAATTCATCATGCCCTATTAAGGCAGCTCTCAACTATTTCTTACCATGAACCTCTCTCTATAGATAAACTTGGCTTATTACCTATATTCTTAAAAAACCGTCAAGTTAGCTCAACACGACACAAACATTCCTCTACCACCCAAAGCACTCAGATCAGCTCTGTCTCATTCGCTCAATTAAATTCCTCAACCCCATCAAACAAATTGACTACTCAACATTTAAATACAAAAAACGCAGGTAATCATACATTCACTGCAAACATCAAGTCTCCATCACTCAATCCTCCTCCTATTGAAAACCAACCTCAGACCCAAACTGAATTCACTCAGACCGACTGCATACCAAGCACCACAAACTTCAGACTGTTACCCATTTCTACTACTCCGACTCAACTCATCCTGAATTCTTCAAAGAAACTTTCTCTCTCACGCACATTTATCTCATCTCTTCGTCACACCCTTCGCCCCCCATGTACACTACTGCAGCAGTCCTCAAACAACCCTCCACTCATAACCAATTCCATCAAGCAATCTCATCCTCCACAAAGCGCAACAAGGGGTCCCCTCAAGACCAGACAACAAACATTTACTAATCTCAATCTAACCTCAACCGCTCCCTTTCCAAAATAATTTGCACTTTAGATCTTTCGTTCTCATCCTCCCTCTCTGTACAGTTGCATTGCTCTCGAAACTCTCCGATGCACGAATGCCAACTCCACTCATGTACTACCCCACTCTCGTACCAACAACCCTCAACAAATCTATCATCTCCTTCCCTGTCAAACGAAACCAACAGTATCATTCATCCAGTCCCATATTTCACTCTCATAAAGACATCACTTGAAACCCCTTTATCTCCTTTCTATGACCCAACCATCTGCAGCATCAGTCATCCCTCAATTCAAGCAAGCACCCTCTTTCACTCCTCAGATCTGGATAAAATCACCAAGCTGCCAAACACTTGAACAAGGCTTTCAATCCTCACAAAACTCACACTCAGTCTCTCCAAAAAAACCGTTGAACCCCCCCCCCCCCCCCCCCCACCACTTCTCAAACAATCCTCTGGAAAACCTTCATCAGCTCTGGTCCCCATCTCCATCATCGTCCTGAAACCACATTTCCAACCCTCCAAAGCCAGCCCACTGGGCATCCTACGTCATGCAAATCCTCCCCACCTGAGCTCCTACCCACATACAAAGCTTCATCCACAGTCTATGCCAGTACTGTCTCCCCCTTGGGCCCTACTTCACACCTTTCGCACAGCAACTCCCTTCTTTGAAACTACCAAAAAAAGAAGAATCACTGCCACCTCAAGCTTTCATCCTCGTTTTCCCCACCCAACAAACTCCCACACCCTCAATCCCAATCTTCCCTCAGTCTTCAAAACACTGCACCACCATTCAATCTCCCCATCCAAACCATACTCTCCACCCGAACCACCCCAAAACCCACCTCCTAAACCCTGCTCCCTCCAATTCAAGAATCCCCCCTTCTGTCCTGAAAGCCATAAGTCAAATTACCCCCGCCCCATCCCGCCCCCTCCACAAGCTCCTAAGTCTCTTCCCCACTGTGCTTCCCTCCCTCACCGCTTGTGGCCGCTCCACTTGTAACGGTTATGAGCGCGAATTATATCCGACCTCACAGACAAAAATAAAAATAGAAAGAGCGACTTACCCGATATCCCAAACCGCGAACCACCATGTAGACAACACCTATAGCGCCGACATGAAAATCTAAGTCACCATTGTAGTCGGGCGTGATAAACAAAAACCGCAATCCACAAAAACAATATTATTCCAAAATGAACAAACCCAAAAGCAGGCCGGAAGTACCACCCAGTTCAGACAGGGACATACCCCAATTACGAGCCGCGACAACTAAGAACCCAACCAACGAAATGAGCGAGGCGGCCCAAACCAACGAGACAGGGATGGGAGCGGCGAAAAGCGCACACACAATGCCAAAAAAAAGCAATTACAGATAAGCACACCATCATATGGAGCAAAAGAGCAAAGCATAACCAGTTTAAGGCGCAATTAGCAAAACAACTCAAGGCACCTAATGCAGTACCACCGCCACAAGAACATAGCACCGGCATCAACCACTCAAGACTCCCAGAGCAATGGCAGATAGCGAGAACATGCCAGCTTCCAGTTCTCACCCAAATAACTCACAGACCAGAGCCAAACCCTACAAAACAGTTCCAAACCCACCCACAATTGCATAAGACACCAATCACCATTTAAAGCCCAGAGCAACAAACACAGTAGCGAAAAACCGGAAACCTGACAAGGGGACGAGAAGCAAAGCGGCCCACAGGCGGGGGGCGACCCCTTAGCACATCTACGTAGCCACGTGCCTGACAAACGTCCACCACTGAGGTCTACCACTGGACCAGCGCCCTTCACACCAACAACCGACCCCACGCCCAAGAACGCGCACCCTGCACCCAGCCCTACAGCCATGAAGCGTTCCGTGCACGCTACTTAGAGAGAGAACGGACATGGCGCCACAAGAAACCAGGCACCTTCATTCAGAGAAGAAACAAAGCAAAAACGGCCCAACAACGAGGAGAGGACACAAGAGCCCAGGGGTAGAATGCGACCTCCTCTTGAGCCCACGTTTACTCTATTATGTTCACGGAACAGGAAAGCGTGAGTACACGTGCCATCGACCGGCCAGAATGGTCCCACACTAACACGCCAGACCGAGCCGTACAGTTATCAGTCGGGGCTACCATCGTTACCAAATCACAAATCTTCTTAAAATTCAAGAATATCCCGAAAACTCCAACGGCATAGGTGGAAAACTAAGCGCCTTCAGCCGTAACAGAAGACGCGAGCATCCACGCCTATCCCATACCCACGAAAGCCCCCGAGCACCATGATCCGAGCGAAGAACCGCCGCCCATCCCACGCACGCCGAAAACGAACCTGAAACTCTATCGCAAAAACACCCACACGCCAACAAGCACTCCACCTCTCCACAATTGGCAAGACCAGAGACCGTCGAAAACAGACAAAATGGACCCGCAGACGTGCATCACACTGGCAGGCGTACAGCTCACAGAGACCCATCCACGCGGGATCATTAGACAACAACGCGCGCAGAAAAATTGAAAATGCAAGGAAACAGTCAAGCCCCGCGGCTGCCGCCAGGCAAATCTCACCGCGGGACCTCAAGATCCGCTAGAAGAGATGGATTCGGGATCAGCCCAGAACCACCAGCCCAACCGCGCGACAGCCACGAAAAGCACCACTTACTATCAAAAAAACATTAAGCGAACACACACGCTCTCTAGTAGAAAACTTGCATCTGCCATTCGTCCAGACACACCCGTTGCATGCCTCTCCAATCCTTTAACACAGCCCCCCAGTCCCAGCGAAGGTTCCCAGACCAGCGGCTACATCCAGAGCGAAGAGAAGCATCCTCGATGGAAGACCACACCATGAAAGCTCGACGTGTGAAACCACTCGCAGGGGCGAAAGCAAAAGAACCAAGACATCTCCCCTAAACAGACACACCATCCCAACCCGCGTAAGCCAGCGAGGCGAAACACAGGAGGGGATGCTGGCGCAAAACAACCTACGGCACACTAACCTGACTAGGCTCCCAGTATGCCCTCAACCCACGTCCCACCAGCCAACCTACAACACGCCCCCTCCAACAAAGACATTGAAGATTGGGCGTCTTCCAGCACACAACACCCGAAACCACACACCACAACAAGATGCGCCGTAAGAAGCACGCAAGTCCTGCTGCCAGCGCCGCCTAGCCAGGTCCCAACACCACCATCAATAGGAACCCTTGTAGACAGGAAGGCGGGGCCCGCCCCAGCGTCAGCTCGCAAACCGAACCTCCGTACAGAGATCTTTAAAGACGCCGAGCCCCATACAAGCCCTGCCCCATCTGCCCACAACACCTGAAACTAGTAGAAACGTTGTAACTCTCGAAAGACCAAATCTCAGAATTCCCTCGCACACAAACAACGTCGCAGCAGCCCCTGAGCAACAACGTAGCAGCAAAAAACAAACAAAAATTCAGACATTGAGTGCAAGGGGAGATTCCTCGCACAGTGAAAACGAGGAGAAAAAGACCCAGACCTCACCGGAAGGGAAAACCGCAAATCCAGCCGTTATTAGGCACCGAAACCTCCCCACTGCATACTTTGACCTGGCAGCCTAGTAAACACCACCACAGTTACCCCAGCCCGACAGCAATCAACACAGAAAATTACGGTCATTTAAGTGAGGCTGCGGAGTCTAAGAGCCAGAGTTTCAGAGAGTCTACCCGACCTGCATGATTACTCCAACGCAATCCCACGAAGAAAAAAAACACAACACCTTGAGCATACAACAGAACACACATACTTGAAGAACTCTCGACATAAGCACCGCAAACATGCCCACAGGACGCTGCAAGATACTGGCCGCGAGAAGGCCCGGAAACACCGCACCGCAACGAGCACTCTTCGGCACGCATGACGACCAAACCCTGAAGCGGACGTATACACAGTAGCACCCGCGGATCCTCCAGTACATGACAAACGAATGGCAAGTGAATGAACACTGCCGACGACGGAACAAGGCCCGATCCCAGGTTGTTAAGAAGACATCACCGCTCAGTCTCCCAACGCACGGAAAGCCGAGACAAACGCAGCGAGTAGAAACGCAGAGACCATCTCCGCGCGAGTAGCATCATAGCCTTCCGGTCCACCTAGCAACATAACAGGGGGAATCTACGCCCAGAGCCAAGCTGCCAAGCGCGCGCCACAGTCCATCTATCTGACACCCAGAACGCTCAGGGGGCTCACCGACCCAACGAAACCGTGCGGCAGCCGGCAGGGGGACAGAAGACGAGAGCGATGCACCCCCGGGCCGAAGGCTCGCAAGGAAAACTACCTTAATTCGGACGCAGACTCCCTGATCATCGCGCCGAGTCCGAAGACACCAGGACGGAATGGGCACTAACAAGTCGCGAGGCCACAGCCACACGATACCGAAGAGCTATTGAACGGCCCCAAGAGAGGATGCAGCGTGAGTTCTCGGGGAGAACACCAGTCCAGAGAGAGAGAAAGGTAGGACTCTCAGAAGAAAGAGCAAGGCGACGGCATAGAATCCAGCGAAGGGCAAAGCGCAGTAGATATTATAGCTCGACTCACACCTCGAGACATGTGTAGGCGCGATTTCGCACAGCGAGCCCCACCGACGACAACCGCAGCCAAAGACAGACAAAAAAGGAAGAGCACCCTATTGTGGGGAAGAGGCAACAGGGGTCTGTAAGAGTTGGGCAACTACAGAGCACCAGCTACAAGAGTGCAGAACAGGTTCAGAGGCCTAATAATGTGGTTCGCGAATACAAATGCGGGAGACAAGGAGGACAGTTGAACTACAAAAAATAACCAGGACGAAAGCCTCTAAGACAAAAGAAACAGCAGTACTCGAAGCCCGACAACATCAAACAGACTCCTACCCAGCCCCGCAGTAGCGAGCAGCCGGAAAGCGGGCCACCAAAATACGCCAAAAACACAGCCACAACAGGCAAACGATGGGCAAACAGCAACATGAGGCCACACTGCTAGGCAACAGAACAGGCAACGAACACAGCACGATACTGAAGGCGAAAACACAAGACAGACGAACAGAACAAACGAACATATATATGCCGAGCTAGCCACTCCCCAGGTCCGCCGAGTAGGAGCCGGCGCAAATCTATCTGAACACCCGACTTATGCACATCAACAGCTAGCCATCTCAGCGCCGACACCCGTAAATAGTCCGGTCCACCGTCCTGCCCGACACTGTCCACAGCCACCGTATAGGCAGCCGAGAAGTACTGACAGCACAGTTCAGCAGGGAGCGAACCCGAAATTGCTGAGAAACGGCCCACAGCCCGAGAGCAGAAATATGGCAAACGAACGAATAAATGCAGTTGGCAACAGCACACCCCGGCGAAAACAACAGAGAGGAGCAACACGCGCTCCAGTCTGCAAACAAAACCAAAGTGCACGCAATTTTACCAAACGTGTGAAGGACGGACTTGGGGCGGGACACGGAATAACCCCGACATTAAATACAACTATGCGTCCAGTGAACAAATCCCCAAAAATGCTATAGGCAACAAATGCCTCACAAGCAAGGCGGGCTCGTCCAACCGTACACCGACACACCACAACAACACGCAAGGACGAGACACACCGAAGATAACTTCCGAGGAGACTCATACGGATCGTCGGAAAGACGCTAAAGGCGCGAAACCCGCACCACACGACGGAGAATGCCCAGATCGCCAGATAAGTCCGGACCGCCGGGACACGCACCAATAACAGAGGGCAAATGGCCCTCGGAACAATCAAACACAATAAGCCCTTCCGAGCAGAACCCCAACAACAAGATCATGGTTGAAACGAGCACATGAGCACCACATGGGACAAAACTGGGAGCAGGGGAAAAGCAGAGAGACAAAATGCAGGAAGGGCGCGCCACGAAGAGACAAAAAAAAAAAGAAAAAAACCCACACGGCAGCAGCGCCCCGGCCGAACGAGCACTCGACAAAAGGCCCAGTAAACGCTAAGCTGGACGGGAGAGAGTGTGGAAATCATGAGAGAATCACTAATCCAGAGGGGTTGCTTCGAAGCCAACTGGTGCAACTGCGAAGGCGGTGCGTCGATGAACCTAGGAAAGGAATAACACTGAGGTGAGAAGCCAAGCACGACGCCCCAGTGACACTAAATGGCCGCAGGATCGCTTATACGCCAACAATGTGCGATCCAAAAAGCGCGCCGACCGCCACCAGAAGCGTAGAGTCAACACAAAAAGTCCATCGACATGAGCAAGAGAATAAAGGGAAAAGGCTGAACCCGCCAGTTGAACACACGACGTGATAGCACAGATGCGTCGCCAATCAAGCACACAAACAATCCCCCTACCCAAATAATCTACCCGTAATGATGGTATAAGTCTGCAATCTGAGTGTTGCGGAGCAAAAAGTGAAAGGACACAGTCCCAAAATGCACCATGGACACGTCTGATCATCCGTGGACCGCTCGACAGCCCTGTGACAGGCCACAAGAACACCGTCTCCGCCCACCCTCGCCAAGGGGAACCCAAATAAGCCTACAGCGTTGGCCACAGGAAAATGACCCGCTAACTTTTTTTTCCAGCTTAGCACTTGCCCGAGAGCGAAAAAGCTCAGATAGAGCCACCAGTTACAACATGGCGGCATGACGACATCCTAGCACCGCAGCAACATGTGCGAACACAGACCCTCCTGCCTAAGGCACCCAATGAGCAAGGCGAGATGAATATTCCAAAGAAATAAAGCTCTCAGTCAAGACATCTACAATGCCCAAACGAACCCCAAGGCGAGTGCACAGGATACACGGCCAGCGGCGGATCGACCGGCGGGGCAGAGAAACCACAGAGAGTAACAGCCGAGCCCAAACCGCAAGAAAGAACACCCAAGGCGCAGGCGACACCGCGACGAGAGCTGAACCACCGAGGGGAACCAAGCAGCCACTCAAGCCGCTCGCCCAGCTGCTCAAGCCACCCGGCCGCTCAAGTGACTGGCGCGTTGCGACACGAGGGCCAAGCAGAGACACCAGGGGTCACCGACGGCCTTTCGAACCGTCACAGGGGCGGCAGGTAACCTGCCCGGCCTCTTGCGAGCCTTCGGTCACAGCTCCGAGTCCGAATAAAGGCTCACGGGCCCGTTTCTTTTTCTGGTTTTGTTGAAAGTCTTTTTGTGGCGCCTTGTCTTTATAGTCAACGTGGGGATTTATCATCTATTATTATTATATATAGTACATGATAATATTACATACGTAATATTATATATTATATATATATATATATATTTATTATATTACAGTATGTACACATACATATACATAACATATTAGTTACATCATTTATATATATAGTTATATTATACTTATAATCTTATATTATATATTATTATATACTATATATAT
This sequence comes from Eptatretus atami, assembly GCA_035128595.1. Classification (NCBI taxonomy): domain Eukaryota; kingdom Metazoa; phylum Chordata; class Myxini; order Myxiniformes; family Myxinidae; genus Eptatretus; species Eptatretus atami. The sequence goes on from CM068967.1 coordinate 33,930,263, forward strand.
ACTAACACCTTATATTTATATATATTATATATATATACATCATTATAATTATATGATCTCTCAACTCGAACGGTGACCATAAACCCCTGTGCCACATCCTCACTTGCTGAAATGGGTCTGGCCAACAGGGGGTGCTTGCAACACATCCAACCTATTTAAGTCACCAATTAATAACATCTCTAAATTGCAGCTGAGAAGAAAGATTTCAAAATGAAATATGCATTCCAGGTAGTTTGCAGTTTGTGAAAAACAAAAATTGCCCAATGCATAAAGCAGTGTCAGCTGCTGCAGTCCTGAACCATTGCAGCAAGTGCTGGGGTGTGCACAGGGGTTCCTGATCACCATTACAGACGTCAAGGAGATGGGGAGAAAGCGAGAAGTGACAAAGGAAAAGGGAGAGAGGGGCAGTGAAGGACAACATGGGAGAGCGGCCAGTGAAGGACATGGGAGAGGCGGCCAGTGAAGGACGACATGGGAGAGGGGGGCCTCGCAGGGGGAGGGGGACGACTTGCCAAGCTCCTCCCGAAGTCAGCGGGTGTTTATAGTGAACCAAAATCAACTCTGCTCAAAATGTCAAAAATTGCAAGGCCCCTCTCCCATGTCGTCCTTCACACCCCCCTTTCCATGTCCTCCTTCACTCCCTCCTCCCATGTCGTCTTCACGCCCTCTCCCATGTCCTTCACGCCCTCTCCATGTCCTTCACTGCCCCTCTCCCATGTCCTTCACTGCCCCTCTCCCATGTCCTCCTTCATGCCCACTCTCCATGTCCTCCTTCACTGCCCCCTCTCCCATGTCCTCCTTCATGCCCCTCTCCCATGTCTCCTTCATGCCCCCTCTCCCATGTCTCCTTCATGCCCTCTCCATGTCCTCCTTCATGTCCCCTCTCCCATGTCTCCTTCATTCCCCCTCTCCCATGTCCTCCTTCAGGACCCCTCTCCCACGTCCTCCTTCATGCCCCCTCTCCCACGTCCCTCCTTCACTGCCCCTCTCCAATTCCTCCTTCACTGCCCCCTCTCCCACGTCCTCCTTTCACTGCCCCTCTCTCCCACGTCCTCCTTCACTGCCCCTCTCCCACGTCGTCCTTCACTGCCCCCTCTCCCACGTCCTCCTTCACTGCCCCCTCTCCCAGTCCCTCACGCCTTCCACGTCCTCCTTCACTGCCCCCTCTCCACGTCCTCCTTCACTGCCGCCTCTTCCACGTCCTCCTTCACTGCCCTCTCCCACGTCCTCCTTCACTGCCCTCTCCACGCCTCCTTCACGCCCCTCTCCCACGTCCTCCTTCACGCCCCCTCTCACGTCCTTCATTCCCCCTCTCCCTGTCCTCCTTCATGCCCCTCTCCCATGTCCATGCCTTCATCCCTCTCCATGTCCTCCTTCATGCCCCTCTCTGTCCTCCTTCATGCCCCTCTCCTACGTCCCTCCTTTTCATGCCCCTCTCCTACGTCCTCCTTCATGCCCCTCTCCCATGTCCTCCTTCATGCCCCTCTCTCCACGTCATCCTTCACTGCCCCTCTCCACGTCTCCTTCACTGCCCTCTCCCACTCCTCCTTCACTGCCCTTCTCCACTCCTCCTTCACTGCCCCTCTCCCACGTCCTCCTTCACTGCCCCTCTCCACGTCCTCCTCACTGCCCCTTCCCACGTCCTCCTTCACTGCCCCTCTCCCACGTCTCCTTCACTGCCCCTCTCCCACGTCCTCTTCACCCCCCTTTCCCACGTCCTCCTTCACTGCCCCTCTCCCACTCCTCCTTCACTGCCCCTCTCCCACTCCTCCTTCACTGCCCCCTCTCCCACTCCTCCTTCACTGCCCCTCTCCACGTCCTCTTCACTGCCCCTCTCCCACGTCCTCCTTCACTGCCCCTCTCCCACGTCCTCCTTCACTGCCCCCTCTCCCACGTCCTCCTTCACTGCCCTCTCCCACGTCTCCTTCACTGCCCCCTCTCCACGTCCTCCTTCACTGCCCCTCTCCCACGTCCTCCTTCACTGCCCCTCTCCCACGTCCTCCTTCACTGCCCCCTCTCCCACGTCCTCCTTCACTGCCCCCTCTCCCACGTCTCCTTTCACTACGCCCCTCTCCCCACGTCCTCCTTCACTGCCCCTCTCCCAACGTCCTCTTTCACTGCCCCCTCTCCCACGTCCTTTCACTGCCCTCTCCCACGTCCTCCTTCACTGCCCCTCTCCCACGTCCTCCTTCACTGCCCCTCTCCCACGTCCTCCCTTCACTGCCCCTCCCCCACGTCCCTCCTTCCACTGCCCCTCTCCCACGTCCTCCTTCACTGCCCCCTCTCCACGTCCTCCTTCACTGCCCCTCTCCCACGTCCTCCTCGCCCTCTCCACACGTCCTCTTCACGCCCCCTCTCCACGTCCTCCTTCACGCCCCCTATCCCACGTCCGCCTTCACGCCCCCTATCCCACGTCCGCCTTCACGCCCCTCTCCCACGTCCGCCTTCACGCCCCCCTCCCAGTCCTCCTTCACGCCCTCCTTCACGCCCTCTCCCACGTCCTCCTTCACTCACTCTCCCATGTCTCCTTTCACTGCCCCCTCTCCCATGTCCTCCTTCACTCGCCCTTTCCATGTCTCCTTCACTGCCCCCTCTCCGTCCTCCTCACTGCCTCCTCTCCCATGTCCCTCCCTCACCTCTCCAGTCTCATGCCTCTCTCCCACGCTCCTCACTGCCCCTCTCCCACGTCCTTCACTGCCCCCCTCTCCACTGCTTCTTCATGCCCCCTCTCCACGTCCTCCTCCACTGCCCCTCTCCCACGTCCTTCACTGCCCCCTCTCCCACGTCCTCCTTCACTGCCCCTCTCCCACGTCCTCTTCACTGCCCTCTCCCACGTCCTCCTCACGCCACCTCTCCCACGTCCTCCTTCACGCCCCTTCCAGTCCCTTCACGCCCTCTCTCCACGTCCGCCTTCACGCCCCCTCCCACGTCCTCCTTCACGCCCCTCTCCACGTCCTCCTTCACTCACTCTCCCATGTCCTCCTTCACGCCCCTCTCCCTGTCCTCCTTCACTACCCCCTTTCCATGTCCTCCTTCACTGCCCCCTCTCCCACGTCCTCCTTCACTGCCTCCTCTCCCATGTCCTCCTTCAATGCCCTCTCTCCCATGTCCTTCATGCCCTCTCTCCCACGTCGTCCTCACTGCCCCTCTCCCACGTCTTCCCTGCCCTCTCCCACATGCTTCTTCACTGCCCCTCTCCCACGTCCTCCTTCACTGCCCCCTCTCCCACGTCCTTCACTGCCCCCTCCCACGTCCTCCTTCACTGCCCCCTCTCCCACGTCCTCCTTCACGCCCCCTCTCCCACGTCCTCCTTCACTGCCCCTCTCCCACGTCCTCCTTCACTGCCCCCTCTCCCACGTCCTCCTTCACTGCCCCCTCTCCCACGTCCTCCTTCACTGCCCCTCTCCACGTCCTCCTTTCACTGCCCCCCTCTCCACGTCCTCCTTCACTGCCCCTCTCCACTCCTCCTTCACTGCCCCTCTCCCACGTCCTCCTTCACTCCTTCTCTCCCACGTCCTCCTTCACGCCCTCTTCCAGTCCTCCTTCACGTCCCCTCTCCCACGTCCTCCTTCATGCCCCTCTCTCACGTCCTTCACGCCTCCCTCCACGTCCTCCTTCACGCCCCCTCTCCACGTCCTCCTTCACGTCCCTCCTGTCCTCCTTACCCCCTCTCCCATGTCCTCTTCACTCCCCCTCTCCCATGTCCTCCTTCACGCCTCCTCTCCCATGTCCTCCTTCACGCCTCCTCTCCCATGTCCTCGCTTCAGCCTCTCTTCATGTCTCTTCACTGCCCCTCCCCATGTCCTCTTCACGCCCCTCTCCCATGTCCTCCTCCACGCCTCTCCCATGTCCATCCTTCACGCCCCATCTCCCATGTCCTCCCTTCACTGCTCCTCCAATGTCATCTCTTCATGCCTCTCCCATGTCCTCCTTCACTGCCTCTCCCATGTCCTCCTTCACTGCCCCCTCTCCCATGTCGTCCTTCACTGCCCCTCTCCCATGTCGTCCTTCACTGCCCCCCTCTCCCATGTCGTCCTTCACTGCCCCCCTCTCCCATGTCGTCCTTCACTGCCCCCCTCTCCCATGTCGTCCTTCACTGGCCGCCTTCCCATGTCCTTCACTGGCGTCTCCCATGTTGTCCTTCACTGCCCCTCTCTCCCTTTTCCTTTGTCACTTCTCGCTTTCTCCCATCTCCTTGACGTCTGTAATGGTGATCAGGAACCCCTGTGCACACCCCAGCACTTGCTGCAATGGTTCAGGACTGCAGCAGCTGACACTGCTTTATGCATTGGGCAATTTTGTTTTTTCACAAGCTGCAAACTACCTGGAATGCATATTTCATTTTGAAATCTTTCTTCTCAGCTGCAATTTAGAGATGTTATTAATTGGTGACTTAAATAGGTTGGATGTGTTGCAAGCACCCCCTGTTGGCCAGACCCATTTCAGCAAGTGAGGATGTGGCACAGGGGTTTATGGTCACCGTTCGAGTTGAGAGATTCATATATATGTATATATGTATGTATATATATATATATATATATTATATATGTATGTGTATGTATATATATTGTATATTATATAATATATATATATATGAGTATGTATATATATATATATATATATATATATATGTATATCTATATGTGTATGTATATGTATGTGTACATACTGTATATATATATATATATATATATATTATATATATATATATGTATCTATGTATATTTGTATCTATTATATATATATATATATATATACATGTATATATCCCACGTTGACTTATAAAGACAAGGCGCCACAAAAACAGACTTTCATACAAACCCAGAAAAGAAACGGGCCCGTGAGCCTTTATTCGGACTCGGAGCCTGGATGACCGAAGGCTCGCAAAGAGGCCGGGCAGGTTACCTGGCCGCCCCTTGTGACGGTTCGAAGGTCTTCGGGTCGGTGACCCCTGGTGTCTCTGCTTGGCCCTCGTGTCGCAACGCGCCAGTCACTTGAGCGGCCGGTGGCTTGAGCAGCTGGGCGAGCGGCTTGAGTGGCTGCTTGGTTCCCCTCGGTGGTTCAGCTCTCGTCGCGGCCTTTTGTCGGGCCTGGCCGGCGACGCTTTCGGAGGAGTGAACGGGTCCTTGGCTCTTTTAGAGTTGATGCTCTTTAATGACCCGTCAACTACCTCAGCGACGCTGCTCGACCGCCGTCAGGGTCGTTTTCCCAGACCACCAAGCTCCGCCGCTGCCGCTGGCTCTCCTTGCCCGGACTCCGTCGACTCGCTGGACTCCACCACAGCTGGCACTTTGGCTTCTCCTCCCGACTGGCACATGACTTCCGAAACCGCAACTTGCACTGGTTCAAGCCCCGAGACTTAATCGGGCTCCGCCCTTTTATAGGGCTTGGCGAGCCGCCCCTCGAACTCTCACCCGAGGCCGGGCTCCGCCCACTTTTCACCTCCGACCTCTCACCCCTCGAACGCCTCGCTGGAAACCCATGTTCGACGTCACTTGTTTGTTTTCGGGGAAAGCCTTCCTGTGATCCGAATATGGTAATCGGCGCATAATGACGGTTGGTGCGGAGGTGGCGTTGTCTGCGTAGGATGAGATGACGGTTGCTGTTGTCTGTTCGCGTTGTAGGAGATGATGGTGTTGCGATGTTTTTGAAATAAAAGATAGAAAAAGAATAATGGCTACCTCAAAGATTCACAGCCCGGCACACGAACAATTCCCTTTACACATCGGTGGGGATTCTAACCTGAAACACATACTTATCGAAATAACTGATCTCCGGGGAATCTGTATGATGTTTTGTGAATTTCCACAAACGCAAGAATATATATATACATTATATATATATATATTGTTGTTGCGGAAATGGCCCTTATTAAGTTATTAAATATAGGATTACCCCAGATCCCCCATTAAATGCATGTTTAGCCAGGTTGTTCGGTAATTGGACGTTACATGTGTGTCAGGAGGTGTAGCAGGCTGTTCATTGTTCATACAGTGGTGGTGTGCCGAGAGGTGGTTTTCTTCTTCTTCCTTCCCCTCTCCGAACGAGTCCCCGCCCAGCGCTCTGAGAGTGTGAGTCGGCTTCGAGAAGAGCGAGCGCCGAAAAGGCAGGGGTGGATGCCTGAGCGTCGAGTCAGGTGATCGGCAGTAGGAGGAACTGCATGAGGTTTTTTTGCGATCGGCTCTCGTGAAAAGGGCCACCCAAAAGGCAAGAGAACTGGATGAGGTCAGTCTGCCTTCTGCTGGAGAGAAACGACGAGTGGGAGTCGCGATCTGCTGTGTAAGTGACTGCTGTGTCTGTCTGCGATCTGCTTCGTGAAAGAGGCAGGAGGAACTGCATGAGGGGAGTCGGCGATCGACTTTTATGAGGAGGTCCTCGACAGGTTCATCCGGAGTCCAGTGACGGAGCCCAACACCCCGATTTGGCCTGATCTGGTGAGCAGGCCAGGCCTGGATTTTTATGCTGGACCTTGTGAAAAGCCAGCTGGAGCACACCGTGGATCTTCCGCTCTTGTGCCGTCGACCTTACGGGGGCTGAACGCGCTGAGGCTGCGTGCGTGGGCGGTGCGACAAAAGGACGACGCCGCCATTTTTCCACGCGGCGTGTTTGAGCTTTGGCGCTCGAATCCGTTGACCACGGCTTGTCACGAGCCGCATTCGTGCCTTTGACACTTTTCCTCTCGTCCATGAGGCATCACCAAGTACTCTGTGTCTTGTCTGCATGTCTTGTCTGCATGTTGTCTAAGGTTTATCTCGCTAGGGTTCCCTTCGAAACCCGTAATCCGTAGCTCCTAGTTAAGAGCGGGTTATAGATTAATTATAACATTGTCGTGAATGCTTTGCTTGTGTTGTGTTCCCCATGTGTCCTCAATAAATCTGGCTGATTCATATGAAAGTTGCCGCAATTGAGTCGATTCGTGCCGCGCCGAGGAACAATCCGCTCAATTTGTATATAAAACCCAAACTGGCTACGGACTGGCAGACTCATCTGTCTCTGACAAATCCAGTCTGTAGCCGGGGTCTATTTCCCAGCTGGCAAGGCACAGGTGTATTTTGGTATCGTGATCTAAGGCGCGTAACCCGAGACCTGTGCCGAGCCAGCCGGCGTTATAACCCCGGAGACGGGGGTGCTATTAGTGACTCCGAATCTTCAACATTGGGCTGTCAAGAGTAGGGTGCGAATCCCGCCACCGCCGAATCCTTAACAATATATATACATACACATATATGTAATCCACACTGTGCAGTGTTCCCAAAATGTTTATCGTACGACCATGTATCTTTGGCCTTGAGCCGAAATGCACGTGTATTTGTTTGACAAGGTTTTTCTTAACTGTGCACTTTGGTCTTCAGGCTGAAGTATACATCGTTAGCTTTGTTATTGGAGTACGTAATTGCTGGATATTACTGAATTCCTTGTGCTTTGCTTTCTTTTGTTTCTTCCCCTGACCATTGCACTTTCATTAAACTTAACTTAGTCTTTGGGTGAGTTCTGGTTGTTCTTGTGGCTTAATCTGCTGGTTTGTAAATCCTGTTAAAGGTGAATTGGTCATGGTTTCCCCACGCTAGAAAAGATTGCACAACATGACCAAAAGGTTTGCTCAGCCTGACTCGATCGATCATGTGGTCGACTCTTGGTGTGGTCCTCGTCCGCTTTGGGAACTTCATTCTGTACAGTAACATAGTCGTCAGACGCAGATCCGACAGGGAGTCTTTGAGGCGGGTGACGGTCATGGTTGTTTTAACATGTCTCGCTCGATTCGTACTGGGCAATCTGAACGGTCTGGTGACTGTAACTGGTGTGTGTGTGTGTGTGTGTGTGTGTGTGTGGTGTGTTGTGTGTGTGTGGTTTTTATAATATATATATATATATATATATTATAATATATTATATTATTGCGTCACCATCACGTTGCGCTATATTGCGACCCCTCGGGAGCATTTCTCATTGTGAATCAAGCTTTACAGACAATGTTCAAGAAGTCACAAGCAGAGAAAATAGCATAGCTGCAGATATGTTCCAATCTTATTAGAGCTCATTCATATAGCATAATGCTTAAAATCATCTGCTTGGGCTGAACTTCCATTTGGGAATTTATGAATAGTAAGACCCCCAAACTGCATAGCAAGTGCAAGCAAAATATGTCCCATCACAGCCATTGTTGCATGATTTTTGACCAACAAGCTTTGTTTCCACACGAGCACATTGTCTGTTGCTTTACCATCCGACCATCACACTAACATTTTGCAATTGGGAATAAATATGATATAATCGGCTCTCTGACCTATGGCAACACCGTAAGGTCACTATCATATTGTGCTACACTACAAAATCATTTATTACAGAGGTGAATAAGAATAATATAGAAACCAAACCTGATCGGTGCATACACTCAACAGGATAGTAAGTTTCTCGCCTAAGCTTTAAACTAACTCGATGCATGGGGACTCTACTCAGTGACACAGGACAGATTAATTAATATACAGAATGGATGGGGTAAAGATTTATGGTATTCCCTTTGGGAATAAGACGTCTGGAGGCGAGCGTGTATGTGGCAGCTCCTCTAGTCATCCTTCATCCTCTGTCATTTTACTCAGAGAGCACTTCATCACATCACTGCTCACCCTTCAGGATGCAGTTTGCCGCTCTGTTTTTTGGGGTTTTTTAAAATCCATTTGTCTCTTTTCACTGCTACTGTCTGTCGCTTCGCTCCCCAGTCTGTCTGTCGGTATGGCTGCTTTATATAGCCAAACCCCTGCCCTCCCAGGGTGAGGCCTCCCTCCGCCACGTAAGGGTCACGCATGCACCCCCACAGCAACGAAGTCACACATGTATTTGCCATCCCATCGGAAATTGTGCGTCAGTTTCACATGTGTATTCACAATGTTCCCACAGAACGTGCAGGGGAGGTGAGAAAGGACAATGGGAATGATTAAATGTGTTGATTTTGGTGTGAAAAAGAGGCAGACATTAGGATCGAGGGTGACAAGGAGCTGCCTAGACATCTGATCCTAGTCATTGTGAATTGGGGTAAACAAAACACTTGTGCTAAAATTCACTACAATATAACTAATTAATAATTAACCACCAAGTCATTTTCATCACAAATATATCTGCTGTACAACATTTAAATTTTGGCAGAACTGAGTACATATAATATGCTACAGTATATTATATTTAGTTCATTCACTCATCCTGTTTGCCCTGGTTGTTGTGATGTGGAATGTTTCAGGCTGGAAGAGGAGGACGAAGAAGATGAGGATGGTGGAAGTGTATAGACAAAGGACACCCTGGTCGATGAGGGATTGTATACATGGCTGATGTGCCAGTGGTGACGCTATCAGATGCCTTGAAGGACCAACTTCAACACATATCCTCTGATGAAATTACTCAAAAGGTTATCAATTCAATGTACGTATTCAAATGTTCGTCATGCATCGTAGGATAAATGTATGCTAACCGCTGTAGCAAACAAAGTAACGCTGATGTTTTGGGTGTTAACCCTTCATTGGAATAAGATCGTCTTATTCGAACAAAGGGCTAATTCCTGAAACGTCAGCATTGTTTTGTTTCCCGTGGGGAGAGGGGAGTATTATTATAATATGTATTAGTCAAAAACTACAGTTAATTTGATCTTTTCATTGCCTTCAATTAATCATTGAAACAGCAGATATTTAATTGGCCTCGGTTAATCACTTAAGCAGATCATTCATTGGAAATGGGGCAGGGTGTAAGCCAGAATTAAATGAATGATATCCATTAGTTTTCCCTGACTTCTTGCTTGAGATTCAGAGCGTGCATACATTGTTGACATTAAAGAAGCAGCATGTCCAAGGTGGAATGACTATATTAATGACTGGAGGTGAGACAGTAAATTAAAAAAAATTTTTTAAACCCTTGGGTCTACTGGTCTAAAGTGCTGGTTTAAAGATGAGAGGGTCAGTTTTCAGAAAATTCTTGTAAATTGAAGAAATGTTGGCAATTTTCCATGATGCAGGCAGGTGCTTGTAAAAGAGCAGAGA
>CM068967.1:33970112-33989964 GCA_035128595.1 Eptatretus atami
TATTGTATAAATAAATCCCATTTGTTCAATGTTTCGGCTCGTTCGTGTCCATTCCTTCATTGGCTGAGCGAGCATTGGAGTTACTTGACCACCAACCTCCTGTACATTACACTCAATATCCCATATAATCACATTTATTTTAATGCACCCCAACATGCAGTAAAGTCAAATTTTATGACAAAACAAGTTTTCCCTAAAAAATACAGATTAAGCCTTTTTTTTTTCTAGTTTGTTTGTACATTGAGGAAGTCAACAATGTGAATTTCTAATCTCAGTGATTCATACCTTTAGTGACCAATCTTATGGCACCCATGGATGATTAGTCGTTTCTGATGATCCTCATACAGTGAACCATAATAGTTGTCATTTTTTCGTATGCAGCCTGTGGCTGCTGGTTGCATCATTGGTTGGGACGCAGCTGTATGTCCGGTGTGATTGGTGCATGTGTCCCCCTTTTACCAGTACACTGGTGCTTCATTTTGCCGACCTTGGAAGGATACAGGCGGAGTCACACCTCCTGATGTATTTTAATTAGCGGCCAACGGGGCTTGAACTCAGGACCCTAGGATCCCAAGCCGCCACCCTAACCACAAAGCTAACACCAGGCTTAAGCGAGTGTGACAATGTGTAATTAAGGCGAAAATAACTTTAAAACAAATACAACCATGTAGCTATGCACATACGCACGGACTTGCCATCTCCCATCCCCCCCCACACCCTTCCCCAATCAACGACACCCCCCCCGTGGCACTCCAGGAAGGAGCGGGTGTTTCTGGTGTCTAAATTAGCCTTTTTATTTTTTTTGAAAGTGGGCAATGAAAGGAGGAGGACAAAAAAAAAGAAGTAATTAGACAGCAATTAAAATGTTGTACAAGAAGGTCAGAACAAACCTGATCAAATGGTGAAGACAATGCGCTTGGCAGAACTTTCTGTGAAGAGACATCTGCGGCAAAAGGTCTCACTCGAGAAAATCCCTGCATGTTGGATGTCAGCAAGCCTGGGAAGAATGAAGATCAGGGATGTTGGGATTCAAGAGGCCAGACACGCGTAAACGGACCCAGAGTAACGATGGAAGTTCCAATCAGCAATAGTAAATTACGAGAATTTTAATACCAGTCTCATTGGTAAATAGTCGTTCGTTTATCTATCTATAATTCCAGCAATCTCTGTGTGTCTGTCTGTGTCTGTCTGTCTGTGACCGCTGTTTCTCGACAACCACTGGTCCGATCTAATTGAAACTTGGCAGGTATATTGCTGGGGCCCTGTGGATGTGCCTTTTCAAGGTTTGATATTAATCGGACAAGTGGTTCCCAAGTTATGGGCATTTATTTAACAAACCAATGACATGAAAAGGTGCTATGACGTCACAATTCCTTTTTTTTTGCACGTACGGCCACGCACTCGTATATATGAAAAAAGCCAGTATCGAAGTACGTGCGAATCGACAATGGTGAACTCGCGCATTACGTCCGATATCTGAAAAAAAAAATCAATGAAATCAATCAATGACGCGCTGGCTGCATCATCCATCGACAAGGCGACAATATTAAAACAAAGACCAAAGATAAATATCACTTACTCTTTATAAACTACATAGTATTGTCAAATCCAATTTAACGAGACTTCAAAAGTGCAAATATTACCTCAGCCACGATAAAGCAACAAAGAAATCTTTCACGGCTGTGACGCCATTAAGTATAAAGGACGTAAATGAACAGACAAGAGGAGAAATTGTTAATTAGGACAAAATAAGAGCGATAAACATACAGGCCGCAGAAGAGCGAGCGCCAAGGGTTATTCAAACTCGCAATATACCTCGTGCCTTAATTAAGAGGAGTCAGGGAAGTTCCAAAAGACGAAGCACCGCGAAAGACCATCAAAAGGAACGTCAGACCGGAAAGGAAAACCATAATTTGACCCAAACAGGGCCGAAGGCTTTAGTCCCCGCCCCTGAGGTGGAGCTACACTAAGACCCGCCCACACGGCGCGTGACGTCATCACGCATTCACGCCTGACCGTGAAACAATTTCACGCAAAGAAAGCATTTTTTACAAGATCGACGTGAAAATCGTCACGTTGAAAGAACGCTTAAGTGCGTTTTTAGTGGAGCATCCATGGCAAGTGGACCTGCATTTCACGGGGTTGGGACGTTTTGTTTGTGAAAACCCGCAGACCCCGTCCAAGTTTCGTCAAGACCTTCATTGGATGGATAACTTTAAAACAAATACGAATGAGAGAAGTACGACCAATTTTAAAAAACGCAATATTTCGCTTCCATTCCTCTCTCAAGGATTGACACACACAGACCGATATATCTGGAGGGTGTTCCATTACCAACATGGAGAGTTCATTCATAGAACACGATACCCTGCGCAATCACTTCAGTTTTAATTAAAAAAAATGATTTTAACGATCGTTAAAAAAAAATCCGAACTTTAGAGCTATTGAAGTAGTCCAGAACACCACCCTTATACACCGCCATTGAACCTTCATTTTGTTAATTGTCGCCAGTTAACTGAGAGAGACTTTACAGTGTTTGTATCCATCGGATCATAATATATATATATATATATATATATATATATATATATATATATATATATATATATATATATATATATAGCACGTCGCTTCCGTGAACACATCGGCTTCATTGAGAACTCACGTAAAACAAAATCAGAGCTAATGAATAATAACGAGCTACGAACGTCGAAAGGATGCGCAGGAAGTCGTCGGATGACGTCATGTCTTAAGCAGTAAAACAACAAAACAACAACAACAACAACTACAACTACACTACAACTAAACAACTACAACACCATACTTGCGGTGCCCACTTTATTCCTTGAGGAAAAAAAAACTTTTTGCTAACTAACATTTCTCGTTAACTAGTCCAAGTCAACATGCACATACGATATATCAAGACATATCATTCATGTAGAATATTGGGAATTACCACCAGCAGACTTCAGTCAAACTATTAATCTATCGAGAATTCCAGCAATCTCTCTGTGTGTGTCTGTCTGTCTGCGACCGGCTGTTTCTCGACAACCACTGGTCGATAGAATTGAAACTTGCCAGGTATATTGCTGGGGACCTGTGGATGTGCCTTTTCAAGGTTTCATATTAATCGGACAAGTGGTTCCCAAGTTTATGGCCATTTATTTACCAAACCAATGACAGGACACGGTGCTATGACGTCACAATTGACATCACAATTCTTTTTATTTTTTAAATTTTTTTCACGTACGGGCACGCACTAGTATATTGCAATGATGCGACATGAAAAACAGAACGGTATTTGAACATGTGCATGAAGGTAAGTAGACTGACGATGCCAGGTTAAGAGGAAAGGCGCCATCACTGGATGGACTGTCCTTAGACACCTGAGGGGATTATTCTGCCCCGTTGACACATGTGCAACCACTCGTACATCAAGGACGTGATCATCCAAGTGTTTGGGAAGTGAACGTGGATGCCCTGACGTCTTAATAGGAGGTGATGCAGTTGTCGTGCTTTCATCACCACTGCGTTGAACCAGGGAATCACAGGGATGGTCCAGCATAGAGGGCAGGACAGCTTCAGGAGGACTTGGTGGCAGGACACGTTCAGCTGGGGTTGAGAGAACGGAAGGTCGATGTGAGGTGGATCAGGGGGAGCAATCGATGGTCACCTTCATCGCAGGGAGAATCCTAACAGGATTCTTTAATACCAGGCAGCTTTTTCGATGGTCACCTTGTTAATTTTCCTCAGCACTGAGTCCTCTTCTTCAAGCTGCCTCCTCCCAACCAGAGGTTGGCCCAAAGTTTTTTTTAGTTATTGCGCCCTTGTGGCCCATAAGACCATTGGTTAAATACTGCACATCAACAAAAATTTGTTTTGAACACTTTATTCTTTTGCAATGGGAGATCATGACCTAACTTGGGACAATGATTAACTTCTTGTCACAGAAATCTGTTAAGTTAAGTTAAAAAGTTAAGTCCTGAATTGAACTGTGGAAGCACTTTGCTGCAACTTCTTGTTTGATCGACGTGCTTTCCATTGTCCTGCGTGATGGTGTGGAATACACACAATGTGAGGTTATATTGACCCTTGGAATGGCTTACATATGATGTTTTTAAAATTTAATGATATATATATATATTATATTATATATCGAGGCTCAAGAAAAGCAGAATGGTAGGGCAATTGATCAAAAGACAAAATGAGGGGGAGGGGGTAAAGGTTAAACAGTAGGATGGCAACAAACAGATACACCACATCACAAGGAGAGGTATTTAGGAGAAGGATGAAAAGTGTCTCGTTTGGTGTAGTTTAGCAAAGCTCAAAAAGTGGAAATGTGAGAAATCATGAGGTGACTGTGGGCAGCTGACTTAAAATCCTGCAGTAAATTGCTCGAGAGAATAGACTCAACGACAGTTCTACAGTTGAGAAAAGAGGAGTAGGAAAGAGAATTGAGTTTTGACTTGGGGAGTGTAACAAGAAAAGGGTTTCTGGCAGGATGCATGTGACCTGGATGGGTAGAAGCTGGGTGGACAAGTGAGAGGGTGTGAGGAGTCAAGCTAGAAATCAAGGTGATTGTCAGCTGAGATTCCACCAAGCTGCCTGCCGTGGGTAAGAAGCAGAACTTGGGACTTTGCTTCGTACTGGGAGATGCCAACAACATGGAGAGCCTTTGCCCCGATTGCCTCCATGGAAGCAAGATAGGAAAGAGCTGCAACAGCTCAGGTTGGGGGCCCGTACTTCATCATACTCTATAATATGAAGGCCATCTACACTGCATTGAGCTCTGTGCAATTCAGAATGGATGTGTGGAGAATACCAATGCGATGGCCAGCCTTAGAGTCCAGTTCAGAGAAGTTGTCCAAGCAAGATAGTTTGTGTGAGGTGTAGGAGTTCCAGGCACTACACCTTTTCCAGGGATTTGTCAGAGAAGTAAAACAGGCATTGTAAAGCCAATATTTGTGCACGGACAGAGTGAGAGATTGGGGTTTTCTTGTGTTCAAATATCTGACCAATGTCTTATTTTATTCCGACTAGCATAGACGGATACCACGGTAGCCTGATTCTTAGAAAGTGTGGCATACTGTTCCGCACAAAGTAGAGTCGAGCCTGTTATTAGGAGGCATGCGTGGGGTTCGTGGGAACCCCCACCCCTCCTCCACCTGATACAGTCAGGTGTAGTTCAGCAGTACTTTGAATCTGAATTCGTCCTGATCACGCATGCGCAGAGAGTAGTGAGATAATATTTTTTTATTCTGTCTGTCTGTCTGGCAGTCAAACAAAATTGAAAATCATTCCAAACAGGAAGCTTGTCTGTTTTTAAAAAAAAAGTCCTAAAAGGACACAAACAACAGGCACGAAGAACTTATGTAATGTGCTAAATAAGGTAGTGTATAAGACACTGCATCAACAGAAGTAAAATTCAGAATTTTGTTTTTATACATTTAAAATCTTTATTTTATTTCAACTAAATTATACACTCGAATACTGCAGAACACAAATCGCCTTTTTATCACTTACAAAACTATTCCATTCAGCAATACTTGGACAAACGATGACGCCATTTTACATCATCATGACCGATCAAATTAGCTGCTCGGAGACCCTGCCCATGTCGTCGTTTCTCAAGTTTGCATTGGGTAATTTGTTCTATGAACTCTCTAGTTGTTTCTTTACCAGCTTTAACTGTCCCTTGGTGAGGTGAGAACATTATGAATAAGGAATACCAAGGAAACTGAAAACAGCAACCATTATAACATCCCTGCGAATAAAAGATGTTTATATAGAGTGAAATCAAAATTTCATCCCATGGCATTTCTGTCATATGCTATAGACAGTGTGGAATCATAGACTCCGCTCGAACGGACGGTTTAGTTTTGGGAAACTTTGAAATGGTATTTGCTCCCAGGTATACGAATAATTTCACTCAAATATTCAGCTCTAGTTAAAAAAAATAATGTCACTCAATTTGCCTTTCTCTGGCTGGGGTAACACGATCCAAGTTAGCCAAGAAACATCATTTCATTGCACAACTTTGGAGTGTCGGTTTTTCTATGACATGCTTAAGTGATGACTTATCGATATAGCCCAGCAAAAATACGATTCTTAAATGAGCGTGGCATGTTGACTTGGGGCTTTTCGACTTGACGGTTTTTGACAAGGTACTCTTCCTTGGTAAGGGTTCTAAAAAAGGCCTGAAGGCCGGGGGGCAGTGGGACCTACCTTGCACCCCCCCTGCGACAATTTTTCACTGATATACCACAGTGTTCATATATATCCCAAGTATCAGAAAAAAGATGTTCCCAGAAAAAATAACTCATTTGCACTATGCTTTATTAAGCTGTTTTTACATGGCAACCAATCAAAAATAGACGAATCTCACAAAGATCGGCAAAAATGTCAATATCTCTGTCAAATATAAACATAAAATCACAAAATTGGTGTCAAATTAAACCTTATTATACATTTACGTATTAAAATATATTTTGGTTATGCTAATTAGCTCATTTGCATGTTAATTAAATTTGACTTGAAGACAACAATTCCCACAAAAATGCAAGAATTTCAATTTTCTTTCCTTGTAATTACCACACAGGCCTTATTATAAAAAAAAAGTTCATATTTGCTAAGAAAAGACTTTGCGTGGTGGAAGATGTCCAGGCCGGATTTGGAGGCCAACTTAGATATGTGGTTTGCCAAAGAAATATAATGGTCAATGGTGAGGGCCAAATGTTTGAGAGACTGAATTTCTTTAAGAGGCTCATCCCCAGCAGGCACACACAACGTTGTTGCAACGTCGTTTGCCGGTTCTATCCCGACGTCAGAATTGGGTCAGTGGGAAGTTGTATTTGCAACACCCATGACGTCAGATTTCAACGTTGTCACAACATTGAAGCATGACGTTGTTTTTCAACTTTATCACAACGTTCATAAAATGGAGTTTTTGTTTTTACACTTTTCTTTGCACGCCAAAGAAACGAACATTGCAGTGCATGACGCCCTTCAGCTTCCAGCTTGATGGAGCCCTCGACCCGTAGGTCTGGGGCCAGCGGAGCACCGCTGTTCCACCGGTGCCATTATCAAAACATTGAAGTTGTATTGCAACATCATTACGTTGCATAGTAACACATAATGACGACAACTTGAAAACAACTGTAATTCATAATCATTTATTATCATGTATCACGCAGAGCATGATTGCAGCAAAAATATACAAGCAGTATTAACAATAATAATATTGTTACGGTTGTGGAAATTCACAGAACACCATTCAGGTTCCCCGAAGATCAGTTATGTCGATAAGTGTGTGTCCAGATAGATTTCCCCACCGATATCTAACGGGGATTATTCGTGAGCCGGGCTGTGCATCTTTGAGGTAGTATTATTCTTTTCTATCTTTATTTTGAACAACATAACCTCACCACCTTCTCCACAACTGCCAACATCTCCTCACCACCTTAACCAACTAAGAATCGCTCAACAATCCCTCACTTCATCTCCACAAAGCCGCCATTCTTTCGCCAGCAACGGCATTCCACAACAAGAAATGCATCTCCGCGACAGACGCGGGACTCCCTCGTTGGGCGAGGGCGGTGATTTCTACCACGTCCGCTTTGTCCGCGTTTGACGGCAAGATCGGATCAAAATGAAAAAGGGCGGAGCCAGTGGGGGTGAAGGGTCAGAGGTGAAAGACCAAACACCCCCCCCCAACCCAATAAAAGGCGGGGCTGGGCCCCGGGAGTTCAGTTCGCCTGGAGTCTGAGTCAGTCTGGAGTCCAGAGTTCGTCTGGAGTCCGGAGTTCATCTGGAGTCTGAGGTTCATGGTCATTGAGGGAGTCTCGGAAGGAGCTCGGTGGAAGTCGGGGTTGAGTCGGAGTGGAGCCTGGAGTCCAGCCAAGCCTGCAGGCCGTGCAGAATTGTGGTGGTCGGGAGGCAGCCGGAGAGAAGTCGCCAACCAGCGGCATAACGGTCTGAGGTGATCGGGCCCCGGGACGTCTGAGCGACGCTAGAGACGAGGAGCCGCTCTTAAAGAAGAGCATCAACTCTAAAAGAGTAAGGCCCGTTCGCTCCTCTGAGGCGTCGTCGGCTAGGCCCGATCGACCAGGGCGCACGGCAAGGCCTGGACCAACCGAGTCGCCATTACACCAGCTGCCGTGTTGACGACGAGACGTCGAGGGTCGCCCAGCGAGTCACCACGAGGGTGGCAGGTAACCTGCACGGTCTCGCGGAGCTCCTTCGGGCTCCACAGCTCCAAAGAGAGAGATCGGGTTCGCTCGCCTCTCGCCGGACCGACCAGCTTGAAGACCGCACGAGCGACAGGCCCGAAGATAGGCCTCAATAAAGACCATTTGGTCCGGTCATCTTGGGTGTGTGTGTGCGTGTGTGCCGTGGCCCGTTGCCAAGTAGTAAATCGTATCAGTGCTTTTGCTGTATATACCTTGCATACGTGCTTATTAATATTCGGTTTAGGTTCTGCTTCTTGCGTGCTTCCTAGTTTCCCCCATTATTGTAAAAATAAATCCCATTTGTTCAATTTTCGGCTCGTTCGGTGTCCATTCCTTCATTGGCTGAGCGAGCATTGGAGTTACTTGACCACCAACCTCCTGTACATTACACTCAATATCCCATAAATTCACATTTATTTTAATGCACCCCAACATGCAGTAAAGTCAAATTTATGACAAAACAAGTTTTCCCTAAAAAATACAGATTAAGCCTTTTTTTTTCTAGTTTGTTTGTACATTGAGGAAGTCAACAATGTGAATTTCTAATCTCAGTGATTCATACTTTAGTGACCAATCTTATGGCACCCATGGATGATTAGTCGTTTCTGTGATCCTCATAACAGTGAACCATAATAGTTGTCATTTTTTCGTATCAGCCTGTGGCTGCTGGTTGCATCATTGGTTGGGACGCAAGCTATGCCGCTGATGCAGTGTCCCCGCTACCAGTACACTGGTGCTCATTTTGCCGACCTTGGAAGGATGACAGGCCGAGTCAACCTCCTGATGTATTTAATTCAGCGCCAACGGGCTTGACTCAGACCCTAGGATCCCCAAGCCGCACCCCTAACCACAAAGCTAACACCAAGCTTCAAGCGAGTTGTACAATGTGTAATTTAAGCGAAAATAACTTTAAAAACAAATACAACCATGTAGCTATGCACATACGCACGACTTGCCATCTCCCATCCCCCCCCACACCCTACCCAATCAACGACACCCCCACCGTGGCAACTCCAGGAAGGAGCGGGTGTTTTGTGGTGTCTAAATTAGCCTTTTTATTTTATTTGAAAGTGGGCAATGAAAGGAAGAGGACAAAAAAAAAGAAGTAATTAGACAGAATTAAAATGTTGTACAAGAAGGTCAAACACCCTGACAAAGGTGAAGACAATGCGCTTGCGCAGAACTTTCTGTGAAGAGACATCTGCGGCAAAAGGTCTCACTCGAGAAATCCCTGCATGTTGGATGTCAGCAAGCCTGGGAAGATGAAGATCAGGATGTTGGGATTCAAGAGGCCAGACACGCGTAAACGGACCCAGAGAACGATGGAAGTTCCAATCAGCAATAGTAAATTACGAGAATTTTAATACCAGTCTCATGGTAATAGTCGTTCGTTTATCTATCTATAATTCCAGCAATCTCTGTGTCTGTCTGTGTCTGTCTGTCTGTGACCGCTGTTTCTCGACAACCACTGGTCCATCTAATTGAAACTTGGCAAGTATATTGCTAGGGCCCTGTGGATGTGCCTTTTCAAGGTTTGTATAATTCGGACAAGTGGTCCCAAGTTATGGCCATTTATTTACAACACCAATGACAGGACACGTGCTAGACACGTCACAATCCTTTTTTTTTTTGCACGTACTCACGCCACTAGTATCATATGAATAAGCCAGTATCGAAGTACGTGCCGAATCGACAATGTGAACTCGCGCATTACTCGATATCTGAAAAAAAATTCAAATGAATCATCAATGACGCGCTGGCGCATCAATCTGCGACAGCGACAATATTAAAACAAAGACAAAGATAAAATATCACTTACTCTTTATAAACTATGCAGTGAGTATGTCCAATCCAAATTTAACGAGACCTTCAAAAGTCAAATATTACCTCAGCACTGCATAAAGCAACAAAGAAATCTTTTTCACGGCTGTGACGCATTAAGTATAAAGGACGTAAATGAACAGACAAAGAGAAAAGTTGTTAATTAGGACAAATAAGAGCGATAAACATACAGGCCGCAGAAGAGCGAGCGCAAGGGTTATTCAATCGAATATACCTTCGTGCCTTAATTAAGAGCGAAGTCAGGGAAGCTTCCCAAAAGAAGCGAAGCACCGCGAAAGACCATCAAAAGAACGTCAGACCGGAAAGGAAAACCATAATTTGACCCAAACAGGGCCGAAGGCTTTAGGTCCCCTGCCCCTGAGGTGGAAGCTAACACTAAGACCCGCCCCACGTCGCGCGTGAACGTCATCACGCATTCAGCCCTGACCGTGAAACAATTTCACGCAAAGAAAGCATTTTTACAAGATCGACGTGAAAATCGTCACGTTGAAAGAACGCTTAGTGCGTTTTTAAGTGAGCATCCATGGCAAGTGGACCTGCATTCTCACGGGTTTGGGTACGTTTTTGTTTTGTGAAACCCGCAGACCAGTCCAAGTTTCGTCAAGACCTTCATTGGATGGATAACTTATAAACAAAATACGAATGAGCAGAGTACGACCAATTTTAAAAAACCACAATATTTCGCTTCCATTCCTCTTCTCAAGGATTGAACACACACAGACCGATAATCTGGAGGTGTTCATTACCAACATGGAGAGTTCATTCATAGAACACGAACCCTGCCATCACTTCAGTTTTAATTAAAAAAAAACGATTTTAAACGATCGTTAAAAAAAAAATCCGAAACTTTAGAGCTATTGAAGTAGTCCAGAACACCACCCTTATCACCCGCCCATTGAACCTTCAATTTTGTTAATCTGTCGCCAGTTATACTGAGAGAGACTTTACAGTGTTTGTATCCATCGGATCATATATATATATAATTAGTATATATATATAATATAATATAGTATATAATAATAATTTATATATATATATATAGCACGTCGCTCCGTGAACACATCGAGCATTCATTGAGAACTCACGTAACCACATAATCAGAGCTAAATGATAATAATAAGAGCTACGAACGATCGAAAGGATGCGCAGGAAGTCGTCGGATGACGTCATGTCTTAAGCAGTAAAACACCAACAACAACAACAACAACAACTAACAACTACAACTGAAACTACAACAACTACAACAACCAATACTTGCGTGCCCACTTTATTTCCTTGGGAAAAAAAAAACTTTTGCTAACTAACATTTCTCGTTAACTAGTCCAAGTCAACATGCACATACGATATATCAAGACATATCATTCATGTAGAATATTGGGAATTACACCAGCAGACTTCAGTCAAACTATTAATCTATCGAGAATTCCAGCAATCTCTCTGTGTGTGTCTGTCTGTCTGCGACCGCTGTTTCTCGACAACCACTGGTCCGTAGAATGAAACTTGCCAGGTATATTGCTGGGGACCTGTGGATGTGCCTTTCAAGGTTTCATATTAATCGGACAAGTGGTTCCCAAGTTATGGCCATTTATTTACCAAACCAATGACAGGACACGGTGCCTATGACGTCACAATTGACATCACATTCTTTTTATTTTTAAATTTTTTTCACGTACGGGCACGCACTAGTATATTGCAATAGTGCACATGAAAAACAGAACGGTATTTGAACATGTGCATAGGTAAGTAGACTGACGATGCCAGGTTAAGAGGAAAGGCGCCATCACTGGATGGACTGTCCTTAGACACCTGAGGGGATTATTCTGCCCCGTTGACACATGTGCAACCACTCGTACATCAAGGACGTGATCATCCAAGTGTTTGGGAAAGTGAACGTGGATGCCCTGACGTCTAATAGGAGTGATGCAGTTGTCGTGCTTTCATCACCACGCGTTGAACCAGGGAATCACAGGGATGGTCAGTATAGGGCAGGACAGCTTCAGAGACTTGGTGGCAGGACACGTTCAGCTGGGGTTGAGAGAACCGGAAGGTCGATGTGAGGTGATCAGGGGGAGCACTCGATGGTCACCTTCATCGCAGGGAGAATCCTAACAGGATTCTTTAATACCAGGCAGCTTTTTCGATGGACCTTGTTAATTTTCCTCAGCACTGAGTCCTCTTCTTCAAGCTGCCTCCTCCCAACCAGAGGTTGGCCCAAAGTTTTTTTTAGTTATTGCGCCCTTGTGGCCCATAAGACCATTGGTTAAATACTGCACATACAAAAAATTTGTTTTGAACACTTTATTTCTTTGCAATGGGAGATCATGACCTAACTTGGGACAATGTAACTTCTTGTCACAGAAATCTGTTAAGTTAAGTTAAAAAGTTAAGTCCTGAATTGAACTGTGAAGCACTTTGCTGCAACTTCTTGTTTGATCGACGTGCTTTCCATTGTCCTGCGTGATGTGTGGAATACACACAATGTGAGGTTATATTGACCCTTGGAATGGCTTACATATGATGTTTTAAAATTTAATGATATATAATATATATATATATATATATATATATATATACGAGGCTCAAGAAAAAGCAGAATGGTAGGGCAATTGATCAAAAGACAAATGAGGGGGGAGGGGGGGGTAAAGGTTAAACAGTAGGATGGCAACAAACAGATACACCACATCAAAGGAGAGGTTTTAGGAGAAGGATGAAAAGTGTCTCGTTTGGTGTAGTTTAGCAAAGCTCAAAAAGTGGAAATGTGAGAAATCATGAGGTGACTGTGGGCAGCTGACTTAAAATCCTGCAGTAAATTGCTCGAGAGAATAGACTCAACGACAGTTCTACAGTTGAGAAAAGAGGAGTAGGAAAGAGAATTGAGTTTTGACTTGGGGAGTGTAACAAGAAAAGGGTTTCTGGCAGGATGCATGTGACCTGGATGGGTAGAAGCTGGGTGGACAAGTGAGAGGGTGTGAGGAGTCAAGCTAGAAATCAAGGTGATTGTCAGCTGAGATTCCACCAAGCTGCCTGCCGTGGTAAGAAGCAGAACTTGGGACTTTGCTTCGTACTGGGAGTGCCAACAACATGGAGAGCCTTTGCCCCGATTGCCTCCATGGAAGCAAGATAGGAAAGAGCTGCAACAGCTCAGGTTGGGGCCCGTACTTCATCATACTCTATAATATGAAGGCCATCTACACTGCATTGAGCTCTGTGCAATTCAGAATGGATGTGTGGGAGAATACCAATGCGATGGCCAGCCTTAGAGTCCAGTTCAGAGAAGTTGTCCAAGCAAGATAGTTTGTGTGAGGTGTAGGAGTTCCAGGCACTACACCTTTTCCAGGGATTTGTCAGAGAGAGTAAACAGGCATTGTAAAGCCAATATTGTGCACGGACAGAGTGAGAGATTGGGGTTTTCTTTGTGTTCAAATATCTGACCAATGTCTTATTTATTCCGACTAGCATAGACGGATACCACGGTAGCCTGATTCTTAGAAAGTGTGGATACTGTTCCGCACAAAGTAGAGTCGAGCCTGTTATTAGGAGGCATGCGTGGGGTTCGTGGGAACCCCCACCCCTCCTCCACCTGATACAGTCAGGTGTAGTTCAGCAGTACTTGAATCTGAATTCGTCCTGATCACGCATGCGCAGAGAGTAGTGAGATAATATTTTTTTATTCTGTCTGTCTGTCTGGCAGTCAAACAAAATTGAAAATCATTCCAAACAGGAAGCTTGTCTGTTTTTAAAAAAAAGTCCTAAAAGGACACAAACAACAGGCACGAAGAACTTATGTAATGTGCTAAATAAAGGTAGTGTATAAGACACTGCATCAACAGAAGTAAAATTCAGAATTTTGTTTTTATACATTTAAAATCTTTATTTTATTTCAACTAAATTATACACTCGAACTGCAGAACACAAATCGCCTTTTTACACTTACAAAACTATTCCATTCAGCAATACTTGGACAAACGATGACGCCATTTACATCATCATGACCGATCAATTAGCTGCTCGGAGACCCTGCCCATGTCGTCGTTTCTCAAGTTTGCATTGGGTAATTTGTTCTATGAACTCTCTAGTTGTTTCTTTACCAGCTTAACTGTCCTTGGTGAGGTGAGAACATTATGAATAAGGAATACCAAGGAAACTGAAAACAGCAACCATTATAACATCCCTGCGAATAAAAGATGTTTTATAGATGTGAAATCAAAATTTCATCCATGGCATTTCTGTCATATGCTATAGACAGTGTGGAATCATAGACTCCGCTCGAACGGACGTTTAGTTTTGGGAAACTTTGAAATGGTATTTGCCCCAGGTATACGAATAATTTCACTCAAATATTCAGCTCTAGTTAAAAAAAATAATGTCACTCAATTTGCCTTTCTCTGGCTGGGGTAACACGATCCAAGTTAGCCAAGAAACATCATTTCATTGCACAACTTTGGAGTGTCGGTTTTCTATGACATGCTTAAGTGATGACTTATCGATATAGCCCAGCAAAATACGATTCTTAAATGAGCGTGGCATGTTGACTTGGGGCTTTTCGACTTGACGGTTTTTGACAAGGTACTCTTCCTTGGTAAGGGTTCTAAAAAAGGCCTGAAGGCCGGGGGCGCAGTGGGACCTACTTGCACCCCCCTGCGACAATTTTCACTGATATACCACAGTGTTCATATATATCCCAAGTATCAGAAAAAAGATGTTCCCAGAAAAATAACTCATTTGCACTATGCTTTATTAAGCTGTTTTTACATGGCAACCATCAAAAAATAGACGAATCTCACAAAGATCGGCAAAAATGTCAATATCTCTGTCAATATAAACATAAAATCACAAAATGGTGTCAAATTAAACCTTATTATACATTTACGTATTAATAATATATTTGGTTATGCTAATTAGCTCATTTGCATGTTAATTAAATTTGACTTAAGACAACAATTCCCACAAAAATGCAAGAATTTCAATTTTCTTTCCTTGTAATTACCACACAGCCTTATTATAAAAAAAGAAGTTCATATTTGCTAAGAAAAAGACTTTGCGTGGTGGAAGATGTCCAGGCCGGATTTGGAGGCAACTTAGATATGTGGTTTGCCAAAGAAATATAATGGTCAATGGTGAGGGCCAAATGTTTGAGAGACTGAATTTCTTTAAGAGGCTCATCCCCAGCAGGCACACACAACGTTTTTGCAACGTCGTTTGCCGTTCTATCCCGACGTCAGAATTGGGTCAGTGGGAAGTTGTATTTGCAACACCATGACGTCAGATTTCAACGTTGTCACAACATTGAAGCATGACGTTGTTTTCAACTTTTCACAACGTTCATAAAATGGAGTTTTTGTTTTTACTCTTTCTTTGCACGCCAAAGAAACGAACATTGCAGTGCATGACGCCCTTCAGCTTCCAGCTTGATGGAGCCCTCGACCCGTAGGTCTGGGGCCAGCGGAGCACCGCTGTTCCACCGGTGCCATTATCAAAACATTGAAGTTGTATTGCAACATCATTACGTTGCATAGTAACACATAATGACGACAACTTGAAAACAACTGTAATTCATAATCATTTATTATCATGTATCACGCAGAGCATGATTGCAGCAAAAATATACAAGCAGTATTAACAATAATAATATTGTTACGGTTGTGGAAATTCACAGAACACCATTCAGGTTCCCGAAGATCAGTTATGTCAATAAGTGTGTGTCCAGATAGATTTCCCCACCGATATCTAACGGGATTATTCGTGAGCCGGGCTGTGCATCTTTGAGTAGTATTATTCTTTTCTATCTTTATTTTGAACAACATAACCTCACCACTTCTCCACAACTGCCAACATCTCCTCACCACCTTAACCAACAACCGCCAACATCTCCTCACTTATCTCCACAAACGCCATCTTTTCGCCAGCAACGGCATTCCAACAACGAATGGCATTCTCGCGACAGACGCGGGACTCCCTCGTTGGGGCGAGGGCCGGTGATTTCTACCGCGTCCGCTTTTGTCCGCGTTTGACGGCAAGATCGGATCAAAATGACAAAAGGGGCGGAGCCAGTGGGGGTGAAGGGTCAGAGGTGAAAGACCAAACACCCCCCCCCCCAACCAATAAGGCGGGGCTGGGGCCCGGGAGTTCAGTTCGCCTGGAGTCTGAGTCAGTCTGGAGTCCAGAGTTCGTCTGGAGTCCGGAGTTCATCTGGAGTCTGGGTTCATGGTCCAGTTGAGGGGAGTTCGTTCGGAGTGGAGCTCGGAGTGGAAGTCGGGGTTGAGGTCGGAGTGGAGCCTGGAGTCCAGCCAAGCCTGCAGTGCCGTGCAGAATTGTGGGTCGGTGGAGGCAGCCGGAGAGAAGTCGCCAACCAGCGGCATAACGGTCTGAGGTGATCGGGCCCCGGGACGGTCTGAGCGACGCTGAGGAGTGAGCGCGCTCTAAGAGAGCATCAACTCTAAAAGAGTAAGGCCCGTTCGCTCCTCTGAGGCGTCGTCGCTAGGCCCGATCGACCAGGGCGCACGGCAAGGCCTGGACCAACCGAGTCGCCATTACACCAGCTGCCGTGTTGACGACGAGACGTCGAGGGTCGCCCAGCGAGTCACCACGAGGGTGGCAGGTAACCTGCACGGTCTCGCGGAGCTCCTTCGGGCTCCACAGCTCGCGTGGACTTTAAGGCCTACGGGCCCTGTTCTCCCTCTCTTTTTCTTTCCTGGGGTTTTTTTGCATGGAAGTCTGTGGCGCCTTGTCCGCTAAGTAGAATTGTGGTCAAGTGCATGTACAGAATAAATAGACAACGGCTGTAGGTCTTTTTTGCTCGTGTCCTGTCCCTTACCCCATTGCTTCATTGACTGCATGCATGTGAAATAAATGTCATTGTTTGAATATTACCTGCTCATTGCGTCCCTTCCTCCATTGAACGGCCATAATTGCGTTCGAATAATAACTGGCTTTTAATAGCCGATAAGAATAATCGAGTCCGACGGGGCTTGGCGATAATAAACTGCTCGGCAATCGCAAACGCGGCGAGCTGCTTAAAACGGCTCGTGTCCGTACGGGTCCTGTCGAGGTGTAAATCCCCGGCATTTCTGTCTGCACGAATACTTAGGTAAATCGACAATTCGGCGATCAACCCTGGCGCGCGTGGACAGAAGAGTTGGCTGATTTACGGTGTGGTTAAAAACACACCCGAAGCTGGATTTCGGCGTTGATCCGGAAGCTACGACTGGATTGCCATGGTCGGTGGGCGGTGCGGCCGCGAATTAGCTAAAAGCGGTCGCCCGCACGCCGGCGCGGTGAGAACCACAACAATATCTTTATTCGTACCAAAAAAGCACACTCAAATACAAACGTACAATAAATAAAAGTTGATACCATTGCAATTGAGAAACGTATACTAAAAATTGGAATAAAATAAATACCACATGGGTAAAAGTCGTAAATACCTTTTTTGACAAATTCACATTGTGCAAAGCACAGTTAACAATTCAAATTCAGAAAGTTCTGCTGCAGAGAGGAACTGTGGAGCTTCTTCTCTCTCAATATAATTGACTGCACAAAGGCACTTTAAGTACAACATCATCATCATGCAGTGTTAGTAAAACTGCTGATAATTCTATGCTTGCATACATTATGGGCATTAGGAGCATAAAAGGTATTGACCGATAACTTGCATTTATATAAAATGTAATTAAAAGTTTTAGCTCTGATGACAGACTACCCATTGTTGCAAGATTCATAATTAAGCAACCTCAGGTAAGAATTATGAGAGACGAAGACCACATATAAATTTGCTATACGACAAAATAGTTGACATTCAATAGGTAGAAATTCAGCAATGACTGGTCAAAGAGTACAATATGGTCTGACTTGGGAAGTCAAACACCTTTCTGATAGAATTCTCCATGATATATATATATATATATAATTAGAAATATTTTACTTGGTTGTCCCACAGTGGGCATCAATAGAATGAGGTGCAAAAAGACTTAACAGATGATACTTACATGATATGACCAGTGCATAAAATTATATAAAACTGAATTACAATCAGGCAAATCAATGAGACAAATATATATATATGTATGTGTGTGTATTCATAACAAAGAAAAAATATAAATCTAACATCATTAAGTATGAGAACACAATTTTGAATGCATCTCACATAAAGAATTCCAAAGCACAAAAAAATTAATTTGTTGGGTTTTTCAATCTTAATTTCACAAGAAAATAAAATAACTTCATTATGCATAAAAGTACATGTAAATATTTTCACAATGTAAACTTAGGCTGGGTTTCCAACATACAACATTACAATTAACTATGCTGCAAATTCTTAATAATCAAGGACGTGGACGCTGGCACAGCGTGTTGCTGTTACTCATTATTATTACATGAGGGCTTGTTCCTGCCCGCACCTCCACGCCGATCAGGGGCATATTTCAAATGTTGTGATAGGCAGTGTCCAACCGCCTCCGTTGCTGTTGGCTGACTGGCCATGGTACTGTCTGAAAAATAATAAGAATTTCCATTCGTATATATTTGGCTTTATGATCATCAACAAGACTTGCAATGTCAATTACGCTCAAGTCATGCACATTATAAACTGTCATTTAGTAGAATTCATTACCTCTGACAACTTATAAAAATTCAGTTCTGGAAAGGTCTCTTCCCATTCTTTCCACACAAATTGTATGTGGACATCAAGCATTGGACATTCACCTTATTTTAGAAAATAAAAACAATTTAGTACACCAGTGTTCGAAGCAGCTTGTAACAAGTTATAAGTTCACTGCCCTTAAAAAGCCTCAATTAATATTATTCTAATATATAAAGTTATTTTCATGTCTTTTGATAACCATTTTACCAAAGGAAAAAAGTGTGCACCGAAAACTTGAACAATCCCCAAGTGACAAACTACCGCAATGAAGGCTTCATTGTTGCAAGCGGCAGTTTGTCGGCGGCCAAAGGTTAATATTTTTATGACAAAACTTCACATTTTTCGCGACAATAACTGACAATTGTTTCCTTTTGCTTTGGTTGGCCTAACTCGTTAAAAGAGGACTTAAAAAATAATTTTATAAAACTAATATTAATTGAGGCATTTTTTAAGGGCAGTGGAACTTTAAATTTGTTACATTGCGGAACAATGCGGTAATTCGTCGGACCGAACGCCGAAGCATTATCCACACCAGAAAAATATTTTAAAAGGTTCTGAACCAATTAAACTTGTGCAAAGTAATTTTTGCAGAGTTCCCTTTTTGCCACAGACCGGTGTTTTTTTTTCACCAGGCCCGGAAAAATGAATTGATTATTTACCGTCGACTTGTACACACGATCAGGGCCATATCAGGGCATATCAGGGCCATATCAGGGCCATGTCAGCGCCAGCTAAACGTGATAAACGGATGAAATCGGGTGCCGGAGGATTCGATCGTCAGATGCACGTTCGAGTCCAACGCTCGAACCAGATCGAGTGCCCTGAAGGGCCCGGGAGAGTTTCCATTGAATGTAACGATGTAGATTCCATCACACCAGTAAAGAAACATCATAGATTCTGTGATCTTAAAAACGTCAAAAACAAAAGCTAAGACACATAAAATCGATTTAATAAATTATACTTACCAAAATGATCACAGCGGAAGATACTTTAACTAAAAAAGCGAAGTCTTCTGCAGATTAAAGCGGATTGTCTCTGCCACACTCAAAACAGGGAAAGTTCACACTTTTAACCAAACTCTACAAATGGCGGCTCGTGATGCGGAAATAGCATTAGCGATCAGATCTCTCCTCCAGTGAAAGGC
>CM068967.1:33989989-34004556 GCA_035128595.1 Eptatretus atami
AGACACAATCACACGGCACGAGGTGGCAATGCGCTCACCCTGTAAACACATGAGGCAGAAAAAGCAGTTTCAGATCATCGTGCTGCGGCTGTACCGCGTCGTGATCTGGTTGTTCAACCAAGCGGCCGATTCCCGACGTCGTGAATCTTTCACACTGACGTCGTGTGCCTGCTGGCCTTCATCTTTAACTCTTCCCTTTGGGCTGGTACCCCTGCCTCTTACCTTGCTCACATTAATGCCATGAAAACAAAGGTCTACAAAATCTTTGAAATTTCCCATGATGAAGCCGAGTCTCTGGGCCTATAACTTTAACGTCACAGACAGGTCGGTGCTCTCTCTGTTTTCTATCGCTTCCTTTCTGGTATTGCACCCTCTGCCGTTTCCGTGCTTTGTTCCCCTCCCCCAGGTTTCTGCAATGTGGACGTGGTGCCCCATCAACCTCCTTATGGTGAAACTCCCAAAATCCAGAATTACTGCTCACCTCCACTCATTCGTTCTTTTTGTCCCACCAGTGGAACCAACTTCCTCAGTCTGTTTCATCACATTCTTTCCTCCAGGGTTTTCCAAGAGCTGTTCAGGAACATCTTAGGTCATTCTACATCCATACCCATGATCTTTTCTACCTTCTCCAAGCCCACCTCTTTCTGGGTTTCCAGGTTATTGGATTTCCCCCTGCTCCCTCACCCTCACTCTCTTCTTCATTTTTTTTTTGTTTCATTTCTACTTCTTCCCCAGTTTTCTCATCCACTTCTGTGATTGAGAGTTTGCACCTTATACAACCTGTTAGCTGCATCTTTCTTCTTTCCACTGCCCTTGCTCTCATTCTTCTCCACATCCATTATTTCTCCAAGTCTCCCTCTATTTTGTCCTTTGACCTTGTTGGTGTGTGTCCCCTTCCCCCTCTTTTTCTAATATTATTTTTTGTTCTGTTCTGTTATGTTCTGGTCCATTCTGTGTTATAGTTCCTCTATGAGCCTCGACTCTGTATACAAAAATAAACCTGAAAAGTCGACGTCCTGTACAGGGCAACATTCGATGAGTGCGTCTGGCAATTCTGAGGGATTGGGGACCTTGGTCTTTTTTTCAGGACTGGAAGCATTAAGATGTGAATTAAAACTTTTGCTTTTTTTGCCCACAAAATTTAGCCTCGATAAACAATGTACAGTGAATTGGTGAATATTAAGTAGTAAAACTGAGATTTGGCATGAAGGTGAAAAATGTTGTAATCTGCAATTGTCTTTGAACTTTGATGTTAAAGGAGGGAGGTGAAGAAAAGGGGGCGTGGCAGCAAGAGGTTTGTGGGGAGAGAGGTTGAAGGATTTAAAGAACATACAGTAGGCATGCTGAAGGTTGTTGGCTTTCAAGACTGCAACGTGCACTTGGCAATTTAATCAAGTTTAAATTCACTTTCTCTTTCGAAAAGCAGGAAATTATTACAAACTACAACGCTGTGAAGGCATTCTGTGAAGGTAACTTTTTAGCACTGGCAAGGAGGTAAGAGTGATAAACTTGTGTGTAAGTTTATTTATGATCAACTTTGTACATTCCACATTTTATGTTCATCACTGATTTATAAATGTGAAGTTTTTGTACGCACACATTCCTCGGTGAAAAGTTTCATTTTGTTTTGTTACTTCCACCATCTGTGATGGACGGGGTTATGTTTTCACCCATATCTGTCTGTGTGCAGAATATCTCAAAAAGTTATGGACAGAATCGGATGAAGTTGGGTGTGTGACAACAAAGAACTGATGAGATTTTGGTGACGATCCGAATCCTAGAATTTCTAAAGTGATTCTTCACCATAGAGTGATACGCCAAAAGTGATATACAGTAAAGTACGATATCTCAAAAAGTTATGAATGGGTTTATGACAAAACTTGGTGGATGAGTTGGGTCGGTGACAAGAACAAGCTGATTAGATTTTATTTCTGCTCCGGTTCCAGATCCGGCCTATCCGTGGGATACAAAATGTAAACTGTTCAGCCTGATGGAGGCTGGCTGAACAGTTTACATTCAGCCTGATGGAGGTATGCGGTCTACTGAGTGCCATTTCAGTTCAACCCACTAAAAATATTTCTGCCGTCTTTCACACGAGAAACACTTTTTGTTGGTTTAGCTGAAATTCAAATAATCTTCGAGGATGCTTAGCCAGTGTGGTTTGAAACTATAAGGAGACTGTAGTTGTAGAAAAGTTGTGCAATTATAGAGAGGAATATTCGACTGCTGTGTATGTTGTGTTGGGAAGGAACAATCACCAAATCACTAATGGGTGAAACTTGTGTGGTGCAGTGTGGCAGGTGGTCAAACTGTAACTGCCACAAAGGAGAGGAGGGAGAGAGGGGATGAGACCTGCAGTTTATCAGTACTTTGGCTCTGAAGTTGGCAAAATTATATGTCATGTCATCGTGATTGTGCATGCAGAGTGATATAAAGCAATTGCTAAAGGCTGTCAGTCCAAATAACAATGACAAGAGCAAGAATTGCTTTGCTAAACATGTACCCTGCCGATGTGACATTTTCGAAGTTGAAAAAGCCAAAAAGGGCATAACTGTGAATAATTGACGAAATTCACTGAAACTTGAACTTGTTCTGTAACTTATCATAATAAAGCCGTTTACCAAGTTTCAGTTGAATATGTTGAAGGGTATGGGGGGAAAAAAAGTCTGAAAAACTACAGGTGGGACGGACGGACAGCAAACATATTGAGGGAGGGAGGGGGAGAGAGAGATCGATAGAGATCGAGAGAGAATCTGTCCACAACTTTTTGAGATATCCTGCTCACAGACAAACAGACATGAGTGAAAACATATAACCTCCGTCCACCTTCGGTGGTGGAGGTAATCATCCCAGCAGGCACACAACGTTGTTGCAACGTCGTTTGCCGGTTCTATCTTGACGTCAGAATTGGGTCAGTGGGAAGTTGTATTTGCAACACCCATTACGTCAGATTTCAATGTTGTCAACATTGAAGCATGACGTTATTTTTCAACTTTATCACAACGTTCATAAAATGGAGTTTTTGTTTTTACACTTTATTATTTGAGAAGACGAGAACCACATAGTAAATTTTGCTATACGACCAAAATAGTTGACATTCAATAGGTAGAAATTCAGCAATGACTGTGTCAAAGAGTACAATATGGGTCTGACTTGGGAAGTCAAACACCTTTCTGATAGAATTTCTCCATAGATATATTAATATATATATAATTTAGAAATATTTTACTTGGTATGTCCCACAGGTGGCATCAATAGAATGAGGTGCAAAAAGACTTAAACAGATGATACTTTACATGATATGAACAGTGCATAAAATTATATAAAACTGAATTACAATCAGCAAATCAATGAGACCACAATATTATATTGTATGTGTGTGTTCATACAAAAGAAAAAATAAAATCTAACATCATTAAGTATGAGAACACAATTTTGAATGCATCTCACATAAAGAATTCCAAAGCACAAAAAAATAATTTGTTGTGTTTTCAATCTTAATTTCACAAGAAAAAAAATAACTTCATTATGCATAAAAGTACATGTAAATATTTTCACAATGTAAACTTAGGCTGGGTTTCCAACATACAACATTACAATTAACTATGCTGCAAATTCTTAATAATCAAGGACGTGGACGGCTGGCACGCGTGTTGCTGTTACTCATTATTATTACATGGGGCTTGTTCCTGCCCGCACCTCCACGCCGATCAGGGGCATATTTCAAATGTTTGATATGCAGTGTCCATACCCGCCTCCGTTGCTGTTGGCTGACTGGCCATGGTACTGTCTGAAAAATAATAAGAATTTCCACTTCGTATATATTTGGCTTTATGATCATCAAACAAGACTTGCAATGTCAATTACGCTCAAGTCATGCACATTATAAACTGTCATTTAGTAGAATTCATTACCTCTGACAACTTTATAAAAATTCAGGTCTTGGAAAGGTCTCTTCCATTCTTTCCACACAAATTGTATGTGGACATCACAGCATTGGACATTCACCTTATTTTAGAAATAAAAACAATTTAGTACACCAGTGTTCGAAGCAGCTTGTAACAAGTATAAGTTCCACTGCCCTTAAAAAGCCTCAATTAATATTATTCTTAATTATATAAAGTTATTTTCATGTCTTTTGATAACCATTTTACCAAAGGAAAACAAAGTGTGCACCGAAAAACTTGAAACAATTCCCCATAGTGACAAACTACCGCAATGAAGGCTTCATTGTTGCAAGCGGCAGTTTGTCGGCGGCCAAAGGGTTAATATTTTTTATGACAAAACTTTCACATTTTTCGGCGAACAATAACTGACAATTGTTTTCCTTTTGCCTTGGTTAGGCCTAACTCGTTAAAAGAGGACTTAAAAAATAATGTTATAAAACTAATATTAATTGAGGCTTTTTTAAGGGCAGTGGAACTTTAAATTTGTTACATTGCGAAACAATGCGTAATTCGTCGGACCCGAACTGCCGAAGCATTATCCACACCAGAAAAATATTTTAAAAGGTTCTGAACAATTAAACTTGTGCAAAGTAATTTTTGCAGAGTTCCCTTTTTTCCACAGACCGGTGTTTTTTTTCACCAGGCCCGGAAAAATGAATTGATTATTTACCGTCGACTTGTACACACGATCAGGGCCATATCAGGGCCATATCAGGGCCATATCAGGGCCATGTCAGCGCCAGCTAAACGTGATAAACGGATGAAATCGGGTGCCGGAGGATTCGATCGTCAGATGCACGTTCGAGTCCAACGCTCGAACCACGATCGAGTGCCCTGAAAGGGCCCGGGAGAGTTTCCATTGAATGTAACGATGTAGATTCCATCACACCAGTAAACAGGAACACATCATAGATTCTGTGATCTTAAAAACGTCCAAAAACAAAAGCTAAGACACATAAAATCGATTTATAATATTATACTTACCAAAAAATGATCACAGCGGAAGATAACTTTAACTAAAAAAGCGGAAGTCTTCTGCAGATTAAAGCGGATTGTCTCTGCCACACTCAGAAACAGGGGAAAGTTCCACACGTTTAACCAAACTCTACAAATGGCGGCTCGTGATGCGGGAAATAGCAATTAGCGATCAGATCTCTCCTCCAGTGAAAGGCAGACACAATCACACGGACCGATGGCAATGCGCTCACCCTGTAAAACACATGAGGCAGAAAAAGCAGTTTCAGATCATCGTGCTGCGGCTGCTACCGCGTCGTGATCTGGTTGTTCAACCAAGCGCCGATTCCCGACGTCGTGAATCTTCACACTGACGTCGTGTGCCTGCTGGCCTTCATCTTTAACTCTTCCCTTTGGGCTGGTACCCCTGCCTCTTTACCTTGCTCACATTAATGCCATGAAAACAAAGGTCTACAAAATCTTTGAAATTTCCCATGATGAAGCCGAGTCTCTGGGCCTATAACTTTAACGTCACAGACAGGTCGGTGCTCTCTCTGTTTTCTATCGCTTCCTTTCTGGTATTGCACCCTCTGCCGTTTCCGTGCTTTGTTCCCCTCCCCCAGGTTTCTGCAATGTGGACGTGGTGCCCCATCAACCTCCTTATGGTGAAACTCCCAAAATCCAGAATTACTGCTCACCTCCACTCATTCGTTCTTTTTGTCCCACCAGTGGAACAACTTCCTCAGTCTGTTTTCATCACATTCTAAACTGCTGATAATTCTATGCTTGCATACATTATGGGCATTATGAGCATAAAAGGTATTGACCGATAACTTGCATTTATATAAAATGTAAATAAAGTTTTAGCTACTGATGACATACTACCCATTGTTACAAGATTCATAATTAAGCAACCTCAGGTAAGACTGAACGTCAACGGTCACGTGACCTTGGCGGTTTCGCTGAACTCTACATCCACTTTTTTGAGGGCGGGGTCATAGCAAGTTGTGAAAAGCACTACAAATGCTCGAAAATATTGGTCTAATTATCCCATTGTTTGATTTTTAAAAAGAAACATGGTGATTTCTTCACTAGGAAAGGTCAAGTTAATATATAAATAACCAGAAACTTTTGAGTGTCATGGGACCTTAAGTCTTTTTGCCCTCATTCTATTGATGCCCGCTGTGGGACATAACAAGTAAGATATTTCTAATTAATATAGTTCATGGAGAAATCTATCAGAAAAGGTGTTGACTTCCTAGTAGACCAATATTGCTACTCTTTTACCAGTCATTGCTGAATTTCTACCTATTGAATTCAACTATTATGTCGCTTAGTAGCAAAAATGTAGTATGTGGTTCTTACGTCTTCTTCATAATTTTACCTGAGGTTGCTTATTATGAATCTTGTACATGGGTAGTTATGTCATCAGTAAGCTAAAACTTATTTAACATTTTATATAAAGCAATTATCGGTCAATACCTTTTATGCTCATAATGCCCATAATGTATGCAAGCATAGAATTATCAGCAGTTTTACTACACTGCAGATGATGTTGTTGTACTAAAGGTGCCTTTGTGCAGTCCATTATACATGAAGGAGAAAGTCTCCCAGTTCCTCTCTGAGAGCAGAACTTTTCTGAATTTGAATTGTTACTGTGCCTTTGCACAAAGTGAATTTGTAAAAAGGTATTTATGACTTTTTACCCATGTGGTATTCTTTTTATTCCCCATTTTTAGTATATGTTTTCTCAATTGCAATGGTATCTAGCTTTTATTTATTTACATTTTGTTATTCGAGTGTGTGCTTTTTTTGGTCGAATAAGATATTATTATGTTAATACTGCTATGTATATTTTTGCCTGCAATCATGCTCTGCGTGATACGTGATAATAAATGATTCATGAATTACAGTTGTTTACAAGTTGTGGTCATTAGGTTACTGTGCCAAACGTAATGAATGTTGCAATAACAACTTCAATGTTTTGATAATGGCACCGTTAGAACAGCGGTGCCTCGCTGGCCCAGACCCTACGGGTCGAGGGCTCCAATCAAGCTGGAACTGAAGGGTGTCATGCACTGCATGTTCGTTCTTTGGCGATGCAAAGAAAAGTGTAAAAACAAAAACTCCATTTTATGACACGTGTGATAAAGTTGAAAATAACGTCATGCTTCAATGCTTGATCAACATTGAACATCTGACGTAATGGGTGTTGCAAATACAACTTCCCACTGACCCAATTCTGGACGTCAAGATAGAACGGCAAACGACGTTGCACACACGTTGTGTGCCTGCCTGGGATGATTACCTCCACCACCGAAGGCTGGACGGAGGTTATATGTTTTCACTCATGTCGTTTGTCTGTGAGCAGGATATCTCGAAAAAATTGTGGACAGATTCTCTTCTCGATCTCTATCGATCTCTCTCTCCCCCTCCCTCCCTCAATATGTTTGCTGTCGCGTCGTGCCACCTGTAGTTTTTCAGACTTTTTTTCCCCACCATACCCTTCAAACAATATCAACTGAACTTGGTAAACGCATTTATTATGATAGTTACAGAACAAGTTCAAGTTTCAGTGAATTTCGTCAATTATTCATCAAGTTATGCCCTTTTTGGCTTTTTTTAACTTCGAAAATTCACATCGGCAGGGTAGATGTTTAGCAAAGCAATTCTTGCTCTTGTCATTGTTATTTGGACTGACAGCTTAGCAATTGCTTTATTATCACTCTGCCATGCACAATCACGATTTGACATGACATATAATTTTGCCAACTTCAGAGCCAAAGTACTGATAAACTGGCAGGTCTCATCCCCTCTCTCCCCTCCTCCTTTGTGGGCAGTTACCAGTTTGACTCACCTGCCACCCACTTTGGCAAAACCACCCAAAAAAACAAAAGTTTTACAACCCATTATGTGATTTGGTGCATTGTTCCTTCCCACACAAATTACACAGCAGTCGAATATTCCTCTCTATAATTGCACACTTTTCTACAACTACATTCTCTTATAGTTTCAAACCACACTGGCTAAGCTCCTCGAGAAGATTATTTGAATTTCAGCTAAAACAACAAAAAGTGTCTTCTCATGTGAAAGACGGCAGAAATATTTTTAGTGGGTGAACTGAAATGGCACTCAGTAGACCGCATACCTCCATCAGGCTGATGTAAACTGTTTCAGCCAGCCTCCATCAGGCTTGAACAGTTTTACATTTTGTATCCACGATAGGCCGGATCTGGAACCGGAGCAGAAATAAAAATCTAATCAGCTTGTTTCTTGTCCCGACCCAACTCAATCCACCAAGTTTTTCATAAACCATTTCATAACTTTTTGAGATAATTGCTACTTTACGTATATCACTTTTGGCGTATCACTCTATGTGAAGAATCACTTTAGAAATTCAGATTCGGATCGTCACCAAAATCTGCAATCAGTTCTTTGTTGTCACACACCCACTTCATCCGATTCTGTCCATAACTTTTTGAGATATTCTGCACACAGACAGATATGGGTGAAAACATAACCCCGTCCTTCACAGATGGGTGAAGTAACAAACAAAATTGAAACTTTTCACGAGGAATGTGTGCGTACAAAAAACTTCACCCATTATAAATTAGTGTTATAACATAAAATGTGGAATGTACAAGTTGGATCAAAATAAACTTACAACAAGTTTATCACTCTTACCTCCTTGCCAGTGCTAAAAGTTACCTTCACAGAATGCCTTCACAGCGTTGTAGTTTTGTTAATTTAATTTCTGGTTTTCGAAAGAGAAAGTGAATTTAACTTGATTAATTGCCAAGTGCACGTTGCAGTCTTGAAAGCCTAACACCTTCAGCATGCCTACTGTATGTTCTTTAAATCTTCAACCTGCTTCCCCACAACCTCTTGCTGCCACGCCCGCCTTTTCTTCACCTCCTCCTTTAACATCAAGTTCAAAGACAATTGCAGATTACAAACATTTTCACCTTCATGCCAAATCTCAGTTTACTACTTAATATTTCACCATTTCACTGTACATTGTTTATCCCGAGGCTAAAATTTTGTGGGCAAAAAAAGCAAAAGTTTTAATTCACATCTTAATGCTTCCAGTCCTGAAAAAAAGACCAAAGGTCCCCAATCCCTCAGAATTGCCAGAAACGCACTCATCGAATGTTGCCCGTACAGGACGTCGACTTTTTCAGGTTTAATTTTTGTATACAGAAGTCGAGGCTCATAGAGGAAACTATAACACAGAATGGACCAACATAACAGAACAGAAAACAAAAATAAATATTAAAAAAGAGGGGGAAAGGGGACAACACACCAACAAGGTCAAAGGACAAAATAGAGGAGACTTGGAGAAAATAATGGATGTGGAGAAAATGGAAGCAAGGGCAGTGGAAAGAGAAGATGAGCAACAGGTTGTATACAGGTGCAAACTCTCAATCACAGAATGGTGAGAAAACTGGGGAGAGAGTTAGAAATGAAACAAAAAAAAATGAAGAAGAGAGTGAGGGTTGAGGGAGCCAGGGGAAATCCATAACCTGAAACCCAAAAGAGGTGGGGCTTGAGAAGTAGCAAAAAGATCATGGGTTGCGATGTAGAATGACCTAAATGTCCTGAACCGCTCTTGGAAAACCCTGGAGGAAAGAATGTGATGAACACGAACGAGGGAAGTTGGTCCACTGGTGGGGACAAAAAGGAAACGAATGAGTGGAGGTGAGACAGTAATTCTGGATTTTGGAGTTTCACCATAGGAGGTTGATGGGCACCACGTCCACATTGCAGAAACCTGGGGGATGGGAATCAAAGCAACGGAGAACGCAGAGGGTGCAACCAAAAGGAGCGATAGAAAAACAGAGAGGCACCGTTACCTGTCTGTGATGGGTTAAAGTTATAGGCCCAGAGACTCGGCTTCATCATGGGAATTTCAAAAGTTTTGTAGACCTTTTTTTCATGGAATTAATGTGAGCCAGGTAGAGGCAGGGGTACCAGCCCAAAGGGAAGGAGTTAAAGATGAACGGCCGCAGCACACGACGTGCAGTGTGAAAGGATTCACTGTACGTCGGAATCGGCGCTGGTTGAACAACCAATCACGACGCGGTACAGCCGCAGCACGATGATCTGAAACTGCTTCTGCTCATGTGTTTTACAGGGTGAGCGCATTGCACTCGTGCCGTGTGTTGTGTCTGCCTTTCACTGGAGGAGAGATTCTGATCGGCTAATTGCTATTTCCGCATCACGAGCCGCCATTTGGTAGAGTTTGGTTAAAACTTGTGAACTTGCCCCTGTTTCTTCTGATGTGGAGAGACAATTCCGCTTTTAATCTGCAGAAGACTTACGCTTTTTAGTAAAGTATCTTCCGCTGTGATCAATTTTTCGGTAAGTATAATATTATAAATCGATTTTATGTGTCTTGCTTTTGTTTTTGACGTTTTTAGATCACAGAATCTATGATGTGTTCCTGTTACTGGTGTGATGAATTCTACATCGTTACATTCAATGGAAACTCTCCCGGGCCCTTTCAGGGCACTCGATGCTGTCAGAGCGTTGGACTTCGAACGTGCATCTGACGATCGAATCCTCGCACTCCGATTTCATCCGTTTATTCACGTTTAGCTGGCGCTTTGACATGGCCCTGGATATGGCGCCTTCTGATAATGGCCCTGATATGGCCCTATGACGTGTGACAGTCGACGGTAAATAATCAATTCATTTTTCCGGGCCTGCGTGAAAAAAAAAGCACACCGGTCGGTGGCCAAAGGGAACTCTGCAAAATTACTTTGCACAAAGTTTTAATTGGTCAGAACCTTTTAAAATATTTTCTGTTGTGGATTAATGCTTCGGCGTTCGGGTCCGCGAATTACCGCTATTGTTCAAATAACAAATTTAAGTTCCACTGCCCTTAAAAAAGATAAATATCCCTCAATTAATATTAGTTTTATAACATTATTTTTTTATAGTCCCTCTTTTAACGAGTTTTAGGCCTAACCAAAGGCAAAAGGAAAACAATTGTCAGTTATTGTTCGCCGGAAAAATGTGAAGTTTTGCATAAAAAATATAACCCTTTGGCCCGCCGACAAACTGCGCTTGCAACAATAGAGCCTTCATTGTGGTAGTTTGTCACTTTTGGGGAATTGTTCAAGTTTGTTCGGTGCACAACTTGTTTCCTTTGGTAAAATGGTTATTCAAAAGACATGAAAATAACTTTATTATTATTAAGAATAATATTAAATTGAGGCTTTTTAAGGCAGGTGGAACTTATAACTTGTTAACAAGCTGCTTCGAAACACTGGTTGTACTAAATTGTTTTTATTTCTAAAATAAGGGGTGATGTCCAATGCTGTGATTCACATACAATTTGTGTGGAAAGAATGGGAAGAGACCTTTCAGAACCTGAATTTTTATAAAGTTGTCAGAGGTAAGAATTCTACTAAATGACAGTTTATAATGGCATGGACTTGAGCGTAATTGACATTGCAAGTCTTGTTTGATGATCATAAAAGCCAAATATATTACGAAGTGAAATTTCTTATTATTTTTCAGACAGTACCATGGCCAGTTCAGCCCAGCATCGAGGCGGCGATGGGACATGCCGAATCACACACTTTGAAATATGCCCACTGATCGGCGTGGAGGTCGGGCAGGACAAGCCTCATTAATAAATAATGAGTAACAGCAACACGGCTGTTTCCAGCCCGTCCACTCCCTTGATTTTAAGAAATTTGCAGCCATAGTAATTGTTAAGTTTGTATGTTGGAAACCCAGCCGTAAGTTTACATTGTGAAAATATTTTCATGTACTTTTATGCATAATGAAGTTATTTTATTTTCTGTGAAATTAAGATTTGAAAAACACCCACCAAATTAATTTTTTTGTGCCTTTGAATTTCTTATGTGAGATGCATTCAAATTGTGTTCTATACTTAATAGTGTTAGCATTTATATTTTTTCTTTGTATGAATACAACACACCATACTATATATATTTGGCTCATTGATTTGCCTGATTGTATTCAGTTTTATATAATCTTTATGCACGTCATATCATGTAAGTTCATACTAAGTCTTTTTGCACCTCATTCTATTGATGCGACTGTGACATACAAGTAAAAATATTTCTAAATTATATATATATATATATTACATGGAGAAATTCTATCAGAACGGTTGTTTGAACTTCCCAAGTCGAGACCCATATTGTACCTTTTCACAGTCATTGTCTGGAATTTCTACCTATTGAATGTCAACTATTTGTCGGTATACAAAATTTAATGTGGTTCGTTCGTCTTCTCATAATTCTTACCTGAGGTTGCTTAATTATGAATCTTGCAACAATGGGTAGTCTGTCATCAGTAGCTAAAACTTTTAATTACATTTTATATAAATGCAAAGTTATCGGTCAATACCTTTTATGCTCCTAATGCCCATAATGTATGCAAGCATAGAATTATCAGCAGTTTTACCTAACACTGCATGATGATGATGTTGTAGCTTAAGAGTTGCCTTTGCTGCAGTCAATTATATTTGAGAGAGAAAGAACTCCACAGTTCCTCTCTGAGCAGAAACTTTCTGAATTTGAAATGTTAATGTGCTTTGCACAATGTGAATTTGTCAAAAAGGTATTTAGACTTTTAAACCCATTGGTATTTATTTTTTATTCCCAATTTTAGTATACTTTCTCATTGCATGGTATCAACTTTATTTTGTACGTTTGTATTGAGTGTGTGCTTTGGTACGAAAAAGATATTTGTTGTGGTTCTCAAAACCGCCGCCGGCGTGGCGGGCGGACCGCTTTTAGTCTAATTCGGCGGCCACACACGCCCACCGACCATGGGCAATCCAGTCGTAAGCTTCCGGTATCAACGCCGAAATCAGCTTCGGGGTGTGTTTTTAACCCACACTAAATCAGCCAACTCTTCTGTCCACGGCGCGCCAGGTGAATCGCCGAATTGTCGATCGTTACTAAGTATTCGTGCAGACAGAAAATGCGGGGATTTAACACGCATCGACAGTGACCCGTACGGGACACGAGCCGTTTAAGCGCTCCGCGCCGTTTTGCGATTGCCCGGAGCGTTTATTATCGCAAAGCCCGTCGGACTCATTAATCTTATTCGGCTATATAAAGCCAGTTATTATTCGAACGCAATTATGGCCGTTCAATGGATGAAGGGACGCAAAGCAGGTGAATATTCAGTAACAATGACATTTATTTCACATGCATGCATCAATGCAAGCAACTGGGCATAAGGGACAAGGACACGAAGCAAAACAGACCTACAGCCGTTGTCTATTTATCTGTACATGCACTTGACCACATTCTACTTAGCGGACAAGGCGCACAGACTTCCATGCAAAAAAACCCCAGCGAAAGAAAAGAGAGGGAGAACAGCGCCGTAGGCCTTTAATGTTCCGCACGGAGCCTGTGGAGCCGACAGGAGCTCCGCGAGACGTGCAGGTTACATGCCACCCTCGTGGCTGCGATCGCTGGGCGACACCCTCGACGTCTCGTCGTCAAA
Organism: Eptatretus atami; assembly: GCA_035128595.1. Classification (NCBI taxonomy): domain Eukaryota; kingdom Metazoa; phylum Chordata; class Myxini; order Myxiniformes; family Myxinidae; genus Eptatretus; species Eptatretus atami. Next base: position 34,003,387 of record CM068967.1, read on the forward strand.
CACGGCAGCTGGTGAATGGCGCTTGCGTTGGTCCAGGCCTTCCGTGCGCCTGTCGATCGGGCCTAGCCTGACGGACGCCTCAGAGTGGCGAACGGGCCTTACTCTTTTTTAGAGTTGATGCTCTTCTTAAGGTCGCGCTTCACTCCTCAGCGTCGTCAGACCCGTCCCGGGGCACGATCACTCAGACCGTTATGCGCTGGTTGGCGACTTTCTCCGGCTGCCATCCACCGACCCCCCCACCAATTCTGCACGGCACTGCAGGCTTGGCTGGACTCCAGGCTCCACTCCGACCTCACCCCGATTCCACTCCGACTCCCTTCCGAACGAACTCCCCTCAACTGGGACTATGAACCCAGACTCCAGATGAACTCCGGACTCCAGACGAACTCTGGACTCCAGACTGACTCAGATCCAGGGAACTGAACTCCCGGGGCGCCCAGCCCCACTTTTTTTGGGTTGGGGGGAGGTGTTTGGGTCTTTTTCACCTCTGACCCTCCACCCCCACTGGCTCCGCCCCTTTGTCATTTGAATCCGATCTTCCGTCAAACGCGACAAAGCGGACGTGTAGAAATCACCGGCCCTCGCCAAAAAAACAAAAAAAAAAAAAAAAAAAACAGAAAAAAACGAGGGAGTCCCCGCGTCTGTCGGCGGAGATGCCCATTCGTTTGTGGAATGCCGTTGCTGGCGAAAAGAATGGCGGCGTTTTGTGGAGATTGAAGGTGAGGAGATGTTGGCGGTTGTTGGTTAATGGTGTGAGGAATGTTGGCAGTTGTGGAGAAGTGGTGAGGTATGTTGTTCAAATAAAGATAGAAAGAATAACACTACCTCAAAGATGCAGCACGCCCGGCTCACGAATATCCCCGTTAGATATCGGTGGGGAAATCTACTGGACACACATTATCGACATAACTGTCTTCGGGAACTGAATGTGTTCTGTGAATTTCACAACCGTACAATTTTATTGTGAATATGCTTGTATATTTTTGCTTTCTGGCAATCATGCTCTCGTGATACATATTAATAAATGATTATAGAATTACAGTGTGTTTTCAAGTTGTCGTCATATGTGTTACTATGCAAACGTAATGATGTTGGCAATACAACTTCAATGTTTTGTAATGCAAACGGTGAACAGCGGTGCTCCGCTGGCCCCAGACTACGGGTCGAGGG
>CM068967.1:34004581-34007081 GCA_035128595.1 Eptatretus atami
ATATTTAATTTTTTTTTATTTTTTTTTTTATTTATAATATTTTATTTAATATTTTTTTATTATTTATTTTATTTAAAAATCATTCCGGGGAATTATCACGACAAACCAGCTTACAAGTGGAGAACATCAGAGGTTCAGTGAAGATTTCTTTGAAAAGGGCCCTTGGAGAACGAGGCGATGAGAACAAAGTCACATCTGTTCATTGAATCATTTCATCCCTTATCAAAAAGGAGGTGAACATTTTGAGTTCTGGAAACTTTCCACCAACCTCCTGAAACCGCAAATGGAGATAACAAACCGACATGGAATGTCCTTCACTGCAGAAAACAAAGTCGATCGCAATAAATCAAAAATAATGAAACTGAAGTAACAAAACTTAAACAGACGAAAAACACAACAGTCGGAGAACAGCTATCTCCAGGATTTGGCAGAAAAAAGATTCCCGCATTGAGGTCCTCTCCCAACCACGAAGTGAAGTATGTTTGAAGAAACATGCAATGAAGCCACAAAACAAATGAGTAGGGCAAATCCAAACAAGAACAGATTTTTAACATCGCAAATGTAAAGTCATAAAGCCCAACGTTCGTACCAGTTTCTTTTGTTTTCTAGCCCTTCTATCAGTTTTGTAAATTATTCATCATCATTCATTTGTTCAAATCAGTACTTTCGTTTTTTTGTTTACTTTCTTTTTTACTTTCTTATGTTTACCTTTAATTATTTTAGGTCTGTTTTTGTCAGACATGTTCACCAATTTACATGGCAAATGTGTGGCAATTCATTCAGTTATAGACAGCAAGATATGAATCTACCACAGTCAGAAAGTTACATTACCGTAAAATAGGAATTTCATAATAGTACTCCTGCAATTAGAAACAATGCGTCCAATGCTGGAAGGATATCCACAACTGATGGTTCACATGTTTTACCAAATTTAACTGAATCGCTGTATTCTGCATGAAGGTACTCAATGAACTCCACAAGACCAGGTCTGGCATGAGCTTAACAGTCCTTCACCCAACTTAACACTAACATGTGAAGTAGTCCGGGAGGCCCAGAGTTTGTTAATCACTTTATAAATTAGGTCTTGTTTCCTTTTTTGCACGTGTTTGGGTCTGAGTCTTCATGATTGTGTTCTACCGAAACTGCAAATGGCCCTTGCAATCTGGTTATCCCTGCCCAGATATGGGAGGTAACCAGCGATATATCCATCCATCCCATGGGACCATTCCTTCTGTGCAGAGCGTTGGTGCTGCCTAAGCCATCTCCTTGGCTATTGCACACAATTCTGGACGGGTCGCCACTCCGACACAGGATACCAAGCAACGCTGGCACTCAATTTTGCAGACTCGGAATGACGACAGGCAGTCAACCCCACCTCGCGTATTAATTTAATAGCTGAGTGGATTGAACTACCCAGCAGGCACCATGACGTCAGTGTGAAAGATTCAGCGACCGTCCGGGAAATCGCGGCCGCTTGGTTTGTACAACCAGATCACGACGCCGGGTACAGCCGCAGCGCGATATTCCAAAACTTTTTGCCTCATGGTTTACAGGTGAGCGCATTGCCACCTCTCCATATGATTGTTCTGCCTCTTTCACTGGAGGAGAATCTTGATTGGCTAATTTGCTATTTCCGCATCACGAGCCGCCATTTGCTAGGTTTGGTTTAAACTTGTGAACTTCAGCTGTTTCTGAGTGTGACAGGAGACAATCCGCTTTATCTGCAGAGACTTTACTTTTTTATTTAAAGTTATCTTCCGCCTCGTGATCATTTTGGTAAGTATAAATATTATTAAATCGATTTTATGTGTCTTAGCTTTTATTTTTGGACGTTTTTTAAGATCACAGAAATCCATGATGTGTTCCTGTTTACTGGAGTTCTGAACTATATCGTTACATTCAAGTGTTAAAACTCTCCCGGGCCCTCGGGGCACTCGATCGTGGTTTATAGAGCGTGGACTCGAAAACGTGCATCTGACAGATCGAATACCCTCGGCACCCGATTTCATCATTCGTTATTCACGTTTAGCTGTCGCTGATAGGCCCTGATATGGCCCTGATATGCGCCCTGATATGGCCCTGATCTGTGTCAAATCGACGGTAAATAATCAATTCATTTTTTCCGGGCCTGAGTGAAAAAAAAACCGGTCTGTGCAAAAAAGGGGGGGAACTCTGTAAAAATTACTTGTGACAAGTTTTTGGTTCAGAACCTTTTAAAATATTTTACTGGTGTGGACTAATGCTCGGCCGTTCGGGTCGCGACGAATTACCGCATTGTCCGACAATGTAACAAATTAAAGTTCCACTGGCCCTTAAAAAAGCCTCAATTAAATTAGTTTTATAATATACTAGTACGTGCCCGACTACGCGTGCCCGTACAGTGCGTGGCCGTACGTGCCAAAAAAATAAATAAAAAAATAAATAAATAAAACTTTCAACACCACGAGCCAGAAACAACAACCACACAGGCCGTTCCTATCGCTCTGCGTGCCGTACAGCG
>CM068967.1:34009581-34036456 GCA_035128595.1 Eptatretus atami
TTGGTTTCTCATTGATTTGCCTGATTGTAATCAGTATTTATAAATTTTATGACGTAATCATATCATGTCAGTATCCATCTGTCTTAAAGGTACCATGACACACAAAAAGTACTGAAATTGTATACAGTATTAACATATATATATATAATATATATATAGTATATATAATATACTATATTATATATTGTCCTATCAGGGAGTTTTCATCGTATTTTGATCTGACATGTTTTTTCAAATACTCGTGTCTGTAAAATGTTAAAATAAAAAACAAACCTCTTTCGGGAACGCCCCTAGACAACAAAAATCTGGCCGAAAACTACTTCGAAAGGAAAAAGAGTTGCTTAACCCCACATGAGTCATCTCGCAACAATCAAGGCTGCATCGCAAATTACTGGGTTGGGTGATCTACGTGATTGTATTGCTTCTGTGGTGTTTCACATTTGATTGTCGACTCCAATAGCTTCGTTCATTCTCTGTTTAAAAAAATCAAACATTTGTTTTGGAATATGGTGAATGGACTTTGATCTTGTCTGGAGCGACAGTGGTTGAGAGGAAGATGAAGATTTGTCTGAAATCAAGATTGGAGAATGTCGGAAAACGTAAGTCGCGGGAGAAGGTGAAGTTCAGGCAGCTGGAAGAATCGGCATACGGTTCAGCCCTGAAGCAGACAAGAACGAGGAAAAATGGTGATGAAATTCCCTAGTTCATGATGATCGGAGGGACATCGAAGGGAAGATTGGCAAAAAACTGTTAGCTAATCCTATTCGGTATGTCAATATGTAATTCGACTTGCATACCGCTCGGATATTGCAGAAATATCTTAGTGAGGTGACGTCCACGGAGCACAGCACAGCCCAGGGCATGTTGCTCGCGCGGCGAATGATCGCCAAGCAAGCCAGCCCTGTCACGCGTTCTTTCGTCCGGCATAAAACGAAGCAATCTCGCTGTGCTGGATACGATGAAAACTTGTGTGCAGAACACACCTTGCGAGACACAATTGTCGAGAGTAGTCCAGAAAAGTCGACGTTCTGTTGCATTTTATCTATTATTACTAGTTTCCTACTGTCGTCATGTAGCACCAGTAAGAAACATGAAGAAAAGAGAATAATAAGAGAAGCTAGCACGTAGATTTATCGGACTAGTCGGACGGACGACGGATTATCGATAGTCCAGACTCTAGAGTTGACAATTAACTTGTATTAAGCAGCACACAATGTACAAGTCATGCGTAAAGATCCCGAGGCTATTGAGGCCTGTAAGAGGAAGATCAATTGTCTTTCATAGTTGTGCCACATATTTTCCCTGCTTCATTTATTACAGCATTTTGCTAAATGTTAATGAATAGCAAAGCCAATGAAGGCAGTACCTTTCACTTAGAAAACCCATGTATGTCGATTTGCAAAGCCATACCTGGCTTGCATGTATGTGGAATCGTACCTATCCAGCAGGCTTGGTTTCAACGAACCAATTCAATAAGCTGCAAGATGTGGTGCAGGTTTTTCACATTGTTTGATTTTAAAATTATCTCCTTGCGCCTTGAATGATGCAATATTAATCTTTAGTATTTTACTTGTATGTCCCTGAAGTTTCTTTTTTAATGGGGAAAGGTTCAAACAGTCAATTTAATATTGTGGACCATTGTATAGCCCTTATGGCATAAACATGTATTGGATTTGCTACACGACTACGGACAAGGTAGTTAAAGGGATAAATAATTGCCTCGTGATTGTTGTGCATACACGGCTCAAAGCAGAATTTCTTGTCTTCGTGTGTGAGAAACTTCTGCGAACATCACAGAATTGAAGACGATCAGTGAGATAGCAAAACACATGTTGACAATGTATTTGTACGTACTTTATACGGCACGCGACGTCTATCAATCGACTCTGAGCGAGTCGCGTTCTGGAGGATGACGGTCAACGGTCACGTGACCTGCGGTTCGCCTTGAACTCCACTTTTTTGAGGCGGGGCATAGCAAGGTTGTGAAAGCCACTTACAAACTGCCTCGAAAATATTTGGTCTAATATCCCATTGTTGATTTTTTTAAAAGAAACATGGTGATTTCTTCACTAGGAAGGTCAAGTTAATATATAAATAACCAGAAACTTTGGGAGTGTCATGGGACTTTAAGTCTTTTTTGCACCTCATTCTATTGATGCCCGCTGTGGGACATAACAAGTAAAGATATTTCTAATATATATATTCATGGAGAAATGCTATCAGAAAGGTGTTGACTTCCCTAGTAGACCAATTATTGCTACTCTTTTACCAGTCATTGTGAATTTCTACCTATGAATTCAACTATTATGTCGCCTTAGTAGCAAAAATGTATATGTGGTTCTTGCGTCTTCTTCATAATCATCTCCAGAACGCGACTCGCTCAGAGTCGATTGATTAGACGTCGCGTGCCGTATAAAGTACGTACAAATACATTGTGCACATGTGTTTGCTATCTCACTGATCGTCTTCAATTCCTGTGATTGTTTCGCAGAAGTTTCCTCACACACAGAGACAAGAAATTCTGCTTCTGAGCCGTGATGCACAACAATCACGAGGCAATTATTTATCCCTTTACTACCTTGTCGTAGTCGTGTACAAATCCAATACATGTATGCACAATAAAGGGCTATACCATGTCCACAAAATATTAAATGTGACTGTTGAACGTTTCCATTAAAAAAGAAACTTACAGGACATACAAGTAAAATACTAAGAATTAATATTGCATCATTTCAAGGCGCAAGGAGATAATTTAAAATCAAACAATGTGAAAAACCTGCACCCACATTTTGCAGCTTATTGAATTGTTCGTTGAAACCAGCCTGCTGGGATAGGTACGATTCCACATACATGCAAGCCAGGTATGGCTGCACTCGACATACATGGTTTATTCTAAAGTGAAGGTACTGCTCCATTGGCTTGCTATTCATTAACATTTAGCCAAAATGCTGTAATAAATGAACAGGGAAAAATATGTTGGCACAACTATGAAAGACAAATTGATCTGTCCTATTACACGGCCTCATAGCCTCGGGACTCTTACGCATTGACTTATACATTGTGTGCATGCTAATACAAGTTACTTGTCAACTCTAGAGTTTAGACTAGTCCGATAAATCCGTCGTCCGTCCGACTAGTCCGATAAATCTGACGTGCTGTAGCTTTCTTTTAGTATTCTCTTTTCTTCATTGTTTTCTACTGCGCTACATGACGACAGTAGGAATAAAATAAATAAAAATGCAACAGAAAGTCAGATTTATCGGACTACTCTAGACAATTGTGTCGCAAGTGTGTTCTGCACACAAGTTTTCATCGTATCCAGACAGCGAGATTGCTTCGTTTTATGCGCGGATAGATACGGCCGATGACATGCGCTGGCCTTGCTTGCGATTCATTCGCCGGGAGCAACATACCCGCTGCGCTGCGCTGGTCACGTCACCTCACTGAAATATTTCTGGTATCGAGCAGTATGCAAGTCGAATTACATTATTGAATTACGAATAGGATTTAGTCGAACCAGTTGTTATTGCCAAGTCTTCCTTCGATGTCCTCCTGATCACATGAACGCCGGGAATTTCATCGCCATTTTCCTCTGCTTGTCCTGCTTCGGGCTCGAACTGGTAAGGCCGTATTCCATTTCCAGCTGCCGGAACTTCACCTCCCGCGACTACGTTATCCGACAATTCTCCATCTGATGCAGACCAAAATCCTTCATTTCTCTCACACTCACTGTCGCTACCAGACAAATCAAAGTCCATGTCATCCATTATTCAAAACCAAATGTTTGATTTTTAAAGCAGAAATGAACGAAGCGTTTGAGTCGACCATCAAATGTGGAAACACACAGGAAGCCAATACAATCACGTAGATCACCAACCCAGTAATTTACGTGCAGCCTTTGTTGTTCTGGAGATGACGTCATGTGGGCTACGCGTCGTTCAGTAGATTTCGGCAGAATTTTTAGGGGCGTTCCCAAGAGGTTTGTTTTTTTAATTTTACATTTTACAGAACGAGTATTGTGAAAAAACATTGTCAGATAAGAAATCACAATGAAAAACTCCTATAGGACATATATATATATTAGGGCGTGTCTAAATTTTGAAGTTTTGAAATTAATACTGGCCAGGTTGCCATTGTGTGCCACTTGAGAAAAAATATATTGCCAATTTATACGAAAATCAGAGTATATTTAGAACTTGCTCAAAGCCCAGAAAGATTTACTACATATAGCAAAATGCGCGATATTGTAGCTTATTTTAATTCAATGCTAAAACATCCAAACAATGATATAAAACACACAAAGGGAACAGTCACTGTACAAAATGATATAAAAACAAATAAAAAACAATCACTGATTAAAGTTATCAATTCCCTTCACTTCAGTGGCCTTCACTGATTTCATGAATTTGTTTCTGTGGTACTCGAGCATTTGTAGTACAAGTTGTTTTCTTCCTCATTGCGGACCACGGCTTCAAAAGGAACAGTCCCTGTTCAAAATGATATAAAAACAAATAAAAACAATCACTGATCAAAATATCATTCCCCTTCAGTGGCCTTCACTGATTTTGGGAATTTGTTTCTGTGGTACTCGAGCATTTGTAGTACAAATTGTTTTTCTTCCTCATTGCGGACCAGGCTTCATTGAAGGACTGCATAAGAGCGACTCCTCTCTCTGCCAAATCATTTGTCACTCGTAGGGCAGAAATTATATTTGTTGCCTCATTGTATGATTTGTTTGCCTCCCATTTTGTGGTCTTCTTCAAGAAAGGTTTCATCCAGTCCCAGGATCTGGAGCAGCTTGATGGTGGAAGTGGTAACGAAGTGGGTAGTGCATAGTAGATGTATCTTTTATGGGAGGAAGCCTTTTGGGGTTCATCAGATCCCTGGTTATTGTGCATTTGTTGGACCATGCAGCGCTTTTCATCGACAGTGACGGAGTCACAGAAAAGCTGAGGCCAATCAAGGTCTCCGACAAATACCACAGGTGTCTGGAAAATGCAGCAAAGCAGCATTTGAGACTTCCTTGTCTGGGTAGCTATGCAGTGCCTTCAAGAATTGAAGATCATTCCTGGGGCTTCGCCGGCTGATGGACAGGTGAACCAGTATTAACATAGTAGTGGTCACAAAAAGTGACACTCGAAGTAAGTGCTTCCACACCATACGAGAGTGGGATTGTACAGATGCCCTCGTTGTGCTCTGGCGCTGTTGGAGTGGAACTGATCTCTGAAAAGCCACATCTTGATGGCATAAATGGCACGTGCCATCCAACGCGCACGGTGAACTGCCCCTGGGTACCTTAACCTAATTCCCTTTGGTGGAGTAGCTCCTAGGAGAATGACTGTTAACTGCAAGAGCTCTTCGTATCATCTCTGGGTGCTTAGTATTCAGTTGCTGCATGGCAAAGGTGATGATACTTTCTCGAAAATCATCTACATGCTCTGATGCATCTACATCATCCAAAGCTGTGCGATACTTTGGATGTCAATGTTTGCCAAAATCACGGAAATGACTGAAGATTTCGATTTTTGGAGACCTAAAAACATCATACAGTGAAAAAACCTTTTCCAAAACAATTTCAGACACGTGATGTCGACAGGCAAGGTTCAGAAGATCCTTTCCTAACTCTGTTCGAGTTTTATGCAAACGCCGCCCTTTATACCTGTATTACTTGCTGTTGTGTCGAAACATAAGGCCACAATTCTGTTCTCCAGTTCCCAGCTCCTTATCTCAGCCATACAGGCCTCTGCCATAATGGCAGCAGTGCCGGAATAATAGCTTGGGGATGGCAAGAAGCTTGGTTACCTCCTTGCCAGACACCATAATAGGAAGTCGATCCACAGACAGTTGTTCAGTTCCTGTGTAATTGGGCATTATTGCCATCCAGTGCAATGTTAGTGAAACGAGTGGATGAAAAGATTCACGAATCTGGCTGCTAGAGCTGCACGTTGAACTTTTCTTGCTCGTTGGACTGAAGAAGGACTGATCATCAGTTCCTAACTGGTGTGCTTAAACTGATCGGACGTAGCCCTGGCAGAAAAAAATATAAGTAGCATTCCTGCTGCTGGTTTTGGTGCCATCTAGCGCTGCTGCAACTTCACGTGTAACTACAGAGATTTTTCCCCTTTTCCGCCACCGTGATCCAGAAGATGTTGAAGGTTTCTTTGATTCTTCTTCTGAGCTATCTGCAGATAATGCTGTTTCCTCAGATGATGAATCAAGCACTACAACATCTGTCACTGCTGCTGAGCTTGCATGATGTTGTTCCTCACGCACTGCAACTGCTGCTGATCTCGCCAGTGCTCTCTCTTCTTGCTTTGCGAGTTTCACGTCAATTCCTGCAATCGAACCATGTCGTCCTTTTTCACGCTGAGCCTTCAAAAACTGCCGATCCTCTTCTATCTTGATCATCGTCATGGCCTGTTCATGTGCAATATCAAAGACATTGTCCAAAGAATCCCTGAAAGCATCACGCTTTCCCTCTTCTGTTGCTGACTTCCTTGTGATATTTTTTTCAGGCCCTGTCATTCCTTGTGAAGACGTCGTATCTGATCCCAGAGATGATTCTTAGCCCTCGTTGTATCCGTGCTCGTTCCCAAATTTGTAGGATCATTGTGACCATTTCCTTCACACTGTCATTTAGACTATGTTCTTTCTGTTATGAAAATCAAACAGCACCTTGAACACCTCTCCTCGTGAAGGTAGCTTAGCACAACTGAAGTGATCTTCTGTGCCACCAATCAACCAAATCTCAGTCTTTTTCCTAGTTAACTTCGCCATTTCACCTGCAAACAAGCCAAACAATGGCAAACAGCCAAACATTGAATGGAATAAGCATCACAAAGATTACATCAACAGGCAGTCGAGATAAATAATACAAAGCTGTATGCTCAGCCAATGCCCTGCGATATAAAATGTGTTACAATTTATTGTGAGCTGTCGGTCGAATGTGTGGTGCTGCTTTGCACTGTCAGGCTTCGCAGGCTAGATGTGCTGTGCATTGTGCAGGGCTGTCTTTGGAGAGGGTAACTCAAAAACAAAACTTAAAATTAATATATTCTTTATAATATAAAGTTATTTTCATGTCTTTTGAGAACCATTTTACCAAAGGAAAACAATTGTGCATGGAAAACTTAAACAATTTCCCAATAGTGACAAACTACCGCAATGAAGGCTTCATTGTTACAAGCGGCAGTTTGTCGGCGGCCAAAGGGTTAATATTTTTTATGACAAAACTTCACATTTTTCGGCGAACAATAACTGACAATTGTTTTCCTTTTGCCTTTGGTTCGGCTAACTCGTTAAAAGAGGACATAAAAAATAATCTATCTATAATTCCAGCAGTGGTGTGTGTGTGTTGGTTGTGTGTGTTGTGGTGTGTGTGTGTGTGTGTGTGACCGCTGTTTCTCGACAACCACTGGTCCGATCTAATTGAAACTTGCCAGGTATATTGCTGGGGACCTGAGGATTGCCTTTTCAAGGTTTGATATTAATCGGACAAGTGGTTCCCAAGTTATGGCCATTTATTACCAACCAATGACAGGACACGTTGCTGCGTAGCTGGTGCGCGGCCGGCCGACGATGACGTCACGTGCCGTGCCGGTGTTGAGGATTTTTTCTCTCTGGCACCTCGTAGTGATCGTTGTAGAATTCTTCAGGTTGTTGTGGAATCTTATTAAGTTGTGAGGGTTTAACGTTTAGCCGACTCAGTTTTAAAATCTCGTTATAAAATCACAGACACCGATAAATCAAATGTCCACCAGTTTATTTTCACCCTCGTAGCCTCTCCCCACAATGAACCTCTCCCTTATATTATATATACATATATATATATACATATATATATATATATATATATATATTTTGAGAGTCGAGAGGTTTTGATAGCATTTAGGCAAAAGTACAGTCTTATCAGACCAGTCACCTTGGACTAGCAAAGAATTAAACAAACGTCCAGAAGTGGCAAAGAAATACAAGATTAACACTAGGTCTTAGGCCTTAACAATTTTAATAAATGAAAAGTAAGAGAGCAAAAAAACAAACACTTTAACCTAGTCAGACTGAAGCAAGGGCCACTTGTCAAAAAGAGGAATAATTCCCCAACACCGGTTACGATGGGGATCGGTGCCTTAGTTACCGTGGCGTAGGAGTGGCAATGGTCAATGGCAGCGAATGTCATGGCAAGCAAAGACAGGAGGTAAACTTGATTTTAATTTGGATTTAATTAACTTGGTGTGGAAGTATCACAGCAGTTGTTACTTCAATACAAGCGATAATTCGTGGAATGCATGTGAACATTCCATACGGGCACGCACCACTTCCGGATAGTGATGACTTACTGTATTCTAATAATTTCTCGATTTCTTTGCACATTTATAGATAAACACAATGCCCCAATCCAGTCGTCGTTTACGAGAGGAAGGAACGGCCTGTATGGTTGTTTCTGGCTCGCGGTTTGAAAGTTTTTTTGGGGGGCGGGGGGGGGGTTGCATGTATGGCACGCATGTACGGCACGAGAGCGAAGGAACGGCCTGTGTGGTTGTTGTTTCTGGCTCGTGGTTTGAAAGTTTTATTTATTTATTTTATTTAATTTTTTTGCACGTACGGCCCGCACGTACGGGCACGCGCGTACGGGCACGTACTAGTATATTATAAAACTAATATTAATTGAGGCTTTTTTAAGGGCAGTGAACTTTAAATTTGTTACATTGTGGTACAATGCGGTAATTCGTCGGACCCGAACGGCCGAAGCATTAGCCACACCAGTAAAATATTTTAAAAGGTTCTGAACCAAACTTGTCCAAAGTAATTTTACAGAGTTCCCTTTTTTGCCACAGACCGGTGTTTTTTTTCACCAGGCCCGCAAAAAAATGAATTGATTATTTACCGTAGATTTGTACACACGATCAGGGCCATATCAGGGCCATATCAGGGCCATATCAGCGACAGCTAAACGTGATAACGAATGATGAAATCGGGTGCCGGAGGATTCGATCGTCAGATGCACGTTCGAGTCCAACGCTCTAACCACGATCGAGTGCCCGAAGGGCCCGGGAGAGTTTACATTGAATGTAACATATAATTTCAGAACTCCAGTAACAGGAACACATCATGGATTCTGTGATCTTAAAAACGTCCAAAAATAAAAGCTAAGACACATAAAATCGATTTATAATATTATACTTACCAAAAATGATCACGGCGGAAGATAACTTTAACTAAAAAAGCTAAAGTCTTCTGCAGATTAAAGCGGATTGTGCTGCCACACTCAGAAACAGCTGAAAGTTCACAAGTTTAACCAAACTTTGCAAATGCGGGCTCGTGATGCGGAAATAGCAATTAGCAAGTCAGATCTCTCCTCCAGTGAAAGGCAGACACAATCATATGGCACGAGGTGGCAATGCGCTCACCCTGTAAACACATGAGGCAGAAAAACGTTTTGGATAATCGCGCTGTGGCTGTACCGCGTCGTGATATGGTTGTACAACCAAGCGGCCTATTCCCGACGTCGTGAATCTTTCATACTGACGTCATGTGCCTGCTGGTGAGTTCAAATCCCACTCAGCTGTTAAATTAATACCAGGTGGGTTGACTCTGCCTGTCGTCATTCCGAGGTCTGCAAAATGAGTGCCAGCTTGCTTGGTATCCTGTGTCGGAGTGGCGACCCGTCCAGAATTGTGTGCAATAGCCAAGGAGACTGCTTAGGCAGCACCAACGCTCTGCACAGAGTATGGTCCCAATGGATGGAGGAATATACTCGCTGGTTACCCCCATTCTCTGGGCAGGGATAACCAGCCTTGCAAGGGGCATTTGCAGTTTCGGTCACAACAACAATCACGAAGACTCGACCCCAACACGTGCAAATAAAAAGGAAAACAAGACTAATTTATAAAGTGATAACAAACCTCTGGGCCTCCGGACTACTTCACATGTTAGTGTTAAGTTGGGTGAAGGACATTTAAGCCTCATGCCAAGACTGGTCTTGTGAGATTCATTGAGTAGCCTTTCAAGCAGAATAAGCGATTCATTTAAAATTTGTAAAACATGTGACCATCAGTTGTGGATATCCTCCACATTGGACCATTGTTTCTATTGCAGGAGTACTATTATGAAATTCCTATTTTACGGTAATGTAACTTCTGACTGTGGTAGATTCATATCTTGCTGTCTATAACTGAATGAATAATGCCACACATTTGCCATGTAAATTGTGAACATGTCTGACAAAAACAGACTAAAATTAAAGGTAAACAAAGAAAGTAAAAAAGAAAGAAAACAAAAAAAACGAAAAGTACTGATTTGAACAAAATGAATGATGATGATATAAATTTACAAACTGATAGAAGGGTAGAAAACAAAAGAAACTGGTACACGTTGGGCTTTATGAACTTTACATTTGCGATGTAAAACAATCTGTTCTTGTTTGGATTTGCCCTATCATTTGTTTTTGGCTTCATTGGCATCTTCTTCAAACATACTTTCACTTCGTGGTTGGGAGAGGACCTCAATGCGGGAATCTTTTTTCTGCCAAAGTCTGGAATAGCTGTTCTCGACTGTTGTGTTTTTCGTCTGTTTAGTTTTGTTACTTCAGTTTCATTATTTTGATTTATTGCGATCACTTTGTTCTACAGTGAAGACATTCCATGTCGGTTGTTATCTCCATTTGCGGGTTTCAGGAGGTTGGTGGAAGTTCTCCCAGAACTCAAAATGTCCACCTCCTTTTTGATAAAGGATGATGATTCATGAACCAGAATGTGAAACTTTGTTCTCATCGCCTCGTTCCAAGGGCCCTTTTCAGAATCTTCACTGAACCTCTGATGTTCTCCACTTGTAGCTGGTTTGTCGTGATATTCCCCGGAATGATTTTTAAATACTCAGTAAGGGTTTTCTTTATCATTCCTGTAGCCCCGACTATCACTGATACAATTTCAGCTTTCTTCAATTTCCAAGTCCTCTTGACCTAATTTTTCAGATCCTGGTATTTGGCTTTCACAAACCAGCTGCCCAGGCCTCACTTTTGACTAAGTTTAGAGCAGTAATTTGGAATTCGTTCATAACCCACTTACTCTTCACGAAGGACACCATGGGATCTTTAAAGTCCACCAACTTATACCAACAGATGGGATGCCCAGTTTAACGTCCATCCAAGGGACGACATACATTGATGAATCATCCTGCATATGAAACACTGGGATGACAGTTTATAGTTGGGTTGAGATTCAAACCCAGGCTGACAGCTGAAAGATGAGTGTTACAAGTGGGGTTATGCTTCGAATGAAGGTCACAATTGGGCCGTAAGGATGTCGAGGGAAACACCGCACTTCACACTTGAAGCCATGGCTGGGAGAAATGACATATGAGGCCACAAGATACAAGTCATAAACAATCCATGTGTAGTCCACAAAATCTTATGGCTCGAAAAAGAAGTTTAAAAAAAGTAAGATAATGGATCCATTTAATGTACTTGAATGTCAACACAATTAATCCTCATCCGAGTCACTGTCAGTTTCATCAATGTCCATTTTGTTAGGATTTTGATCATCTTAACGTCCTGTGCAGTTGCATGCTCGAGAGTGCATGCCAGACGATTCTTGCAGCACTTGTAATTCCTTGTGCACCCCTTGTGTATCCGCATCTGCCAAGTTCTAGAAGAGTGTCATGTGCAGCAGGCTGAGTCATCAGTGTCGGAGCAATGGCGCCACCTTGTATGAGCCATCCATGGCCATCGGGTGAAGCAATGTGTGGTTTAGCTTCCAGGGCTTTCTTCCAACTAAAGCTCTGATAGCCTGCTCTCTTGGTGTGTTGTACCAAGCTCTCCCTTGTTGTAGGGATAAGGTCAGCCTCAGCTATTTTAGATAGCAGCGCAATGCCACCACGCACTTTGAGAACATTCTTTACTGTTTTCTCACCATCATATGTTAATATTTTGCACAGCTTTTTGTCGTTTCTAATCAGACACTTTCTAGCCTGGTGTTGGCTTAATGGTTATGGTGGCTGGCTTAAAATGTTAGGGTCTTGAGTTCAAGCCCCTGTTGTGTCAGTGAATTTACACCAGGTAGGTTGACTCAGCCTGTCATCCTTCCGAGGTGGGTGAAATGAGTACCAGCTTACTGGTAACAGGGGGCATTGCATCAGTGGCACAGCTGCACCCCCAGAAGCCACAAGCTACATACAAATAAACAAATAAATAAATAATACACTTTCTGACAAAATATGCAGAGCTCCATCTTCAAGATAGGGCATGAAGAATACAGCACCTTGGATGCAGGCTTCTGTGTTGTGACACTCCTTGAGCTGGTCGATGATGTATGATGTTGGTATGCCATGATTTTTCAACAAGTGCTCCAAGTTTACTCTGAGCAAGAAACTGCTTCAGCAGTACTGAACCTGCCTTCAGGCAGAACACCACAATATGAATACACGTGCCATTGTGCAAGTGGCTGGTGGGGGTCAGTACTCTCCATAAGGAGCAGATGTTTCACACTCTACCATCCTGGGATTCCCTGCCTCTTATCATGGATGCACATCAGGTCCATCCATCAGGTTTTATTTCAATATAGCATACACTTTATCCACTTCACATACGAAATCCACCCAAAGGATGGGTAAGCCGCGAGTATTGCACATAATAAGTTTACGTGGTTTCATTCATTTTTGTTTACATTCATTTCCTCTGCATGGATATGATCTACTCATGTAAAGAAAAATTCCAAACTAATGGACACACTTGTCTGGAGGCATTTGGTGCTTGAGAGGTATGGCATCAAAAATAATATTAAAGATGGCTGTTTTGCAGGAAAATGCAGAAGAATACAGCAACGATAATAAACGTGATTATCATTGTGGTCATCCTTGTATGTACCATCTGCGGACTCTACTTTGGCCTGCACAGTCAGGTGTCATCTTCAACTTACAGTTACAAAAATGCAGCAATTGCAACTGATGTGAGGAAGTGTTCTGAAATTGGCAGGTAAGTTGCATCCTAAAACTCCCATGGTGTCATATTGTCTTATTTGTTCACCTTATCATTTAATTATGATTGGTACACACAATGAGAACACCTTTTAGGCTAGCAGGATAGCTCAGAGGTATGTGCACTCACATTTGAGCTACAGTGCCTAAAGAAAGTCTACACCCTCTTTCAAAATTTTCACCTTTTCTTCCTTGTATCCTGGAATTAGATTACATTAAATCAGACTTTTTCCACCTTTATTTACACATCGTAACTCACAACTTCCAAGTGAAAAACAAATGCGACAAATTTCAGAAAATTAATTAAAAACAAGTCTGAAGACGACAATTGTTCACGAGCGGTATTTGACGATGTAGATTGTTTCAGAAGTCAAGGATGAAACAATGATAATTTTTGACCAAGTTATAATTAATTATAGTGGCCTTCAATCAACAACTCAGAACAGATCACCATATTCATATTAATGGTGAGAGCAGACCGACCAACCAATTGGTGATTGTTCTTGTTCATCATTTGTGTTGATGCGACCGCTTTGGTCGCTGGCTTGCAAAATGTCGAAAACCCGGTTTCTTTCAACAACTTTCAAAATTTGACCTTTGCATAACCTTTAAAGGTCACAAAACAATGTTGTGGACATTAAAATAAGGAAACAGGATACGTGCTATAGCTTATTGGAGTTAGTTCGTCGAAGAAGGTCGAAACCCGGTTCGATTCCCACAACTTTGAAAATTTGACCTTTGCGGCCTTTAAACGTCAAAGGTCAAGGATTATGACCTTTGGTGAAAACTTCCTCTGGAACATTCCAGTAACAATATAACTCATATGGCTATATGGAATTTCGCACTCCTCGGATTATCCATACTTTGATGAAATCAGCGTAAAAACAAATTTGAAGGGGGCGCCACGGCAAGGTGTTCGAGATAGAGCAAAATGGTTTCAAGACTTTAGGTGGGGAATACCTCAAGATTATGCATAAAACATATTGTCATCCTAGCTCTCAAAGTTTGGACGGTCGTATGATTTTTATGTCAAAATTCGCAATTTTCTAAGTTTTTGACCTTGTGACGAAAATGAAAAATCGGACAACGACAAGTTTTAGATATTCATTTTGCTATTCAAATACCGAAGAACCATTCCATTCAGTCAATTCCCTCGGAGAAGATAGATTTTTAATCCGACTACCCCCTAAAAATGGCTATTTTCTGGGCATGGCTTCGCCCACAATGGGCCTAGCACACCCTCATCCAGGAAAACACAAATAGACATTGATATCGAACAAATAACCAAGTTTCATCAAGATCGGATCAAAGTGCACGGAGTTATGCTCTGGACAGACAGACACACAGACACACAAGCCGGTAGGCGGACATGGGTAGTCGCCTACCCAATAGAACCTGACGCGATGGGCCCGTTCGATGGGGAATGACCTGAGGATTAAGCACAATAAAATTCATGATTCTAGCTTCAAGGGTTAATGCTGCAGATTGTTTTTTTGTTAAAATACCCCCACATTTAGAGGTTTTTCGGCCGTTGCTACGCAACGGAGGGGTCCATAGCAACGGTTCTCATTTGCACACAACTAGGTCATGGTATGAACCTACCAACCAAGTTTCATCGAAATCGCCATTGTATTAACTGAAATCGCCATTTTAAATACTGATAATAAGGGTAGAACAAATCTCAAAAACAAATCTCAAATAAGGGTAGATGGGTAGAACAAATTTCGACTAGATCGACTACCCAACAGACAGACAGACACACAAACATTACGACTATAGTGGTCCGTCTGGCTGGCGCTCGTGAACCAATACAAAACTAGAATATTGTCGCGGGAGTGGTTGGGGTTCAAGTTAACCCCCCGACCCAAATTTGTCGGAGCCAGGTGGTTAACACCAACTAACCTTCCGGGACGGCCAAGTGGTTCCTTATTACTAGGAGGCGGACACGTTGATCGACAGAGATTTCAACACGTGCTCGAAGGGCATGGCAGAGGGCAACGGCGGACAGGCTGAGGATTACTCGGAATGGAACGGACGGAAGGAGGATTACGGAGAATGGAACGGATACACAGGAGCACTGCACCAGGACAACACAAGGGGGTTTAATTCGCGAACCCACGAAAATTACACGAATAGTTTCTTCAAAAGCAATACATTTCATGAACATACACAAATATTTACAAAGACAATAATATGGAAGGAAATAATACAAATAATAAATAAATAACCCTTAGGTCAAGGCCTCGCACGCGGATACAAATACAAAGGGTGACAAAATGAAAAGACCCCCCACCCCCCTTACTTTAAGTACACTGGTACTCAGCTTGGGCCAGAGCTGATCCCTGTCGAACCCGGAATGGAGGGGCTTCCACGAACACGTGCACACACAGGCAAAATGGCGCTTCACTTGTCGCATGGCAAACGCACGCCAGGAAATCCACAAGCAGCTTTTCACACATGAAGGCCCCAAATGTCTCAGCCTTCCTCTTTTCAGAGGGGCCACCTGCCTCGTGTGGTCCTCACGCCGACCTCGGGTGTGTGTTCTGCCGAACCAGATGGGAGCCTTCCACAATCCCCCTGTGCAATGCGTCAGGCTCTCCTGCACCTATGATCACTCCACTCTCCTTCTGCGCTCTATATCCTCCACCTCCGGGGCATCGCCTGCTCGCCCCAAAACCCGGGAAGGTGGGGCTTCCTGTTTGTTGTCGTTTCAGGGATCGCGTTTCCCAGCTTTACTGCCTGCCTTGCAATATAAAAAAACATAGGGGAAATCACAGAGGGCAATCACGTACTGGGGGACTTATTTTTACTCCCGAGGATAATTTACATCGCACCACCCCTCGTGTGGTGACACGTAACACTTAAGCTCACAGATTCCCTAACTTAGTTACATCAAGATGCTTCTACTCGTCCATGGACCAAGCAACCCTACACAATGCTAAACTTCCTTATTAAATCATTCCATCTAACCCCAAAACCATAACAATATCTTGGTTGGATGAGTGTCCACCCCCAAATTAAAGCATTATAAATGAGCTAAGGTGTAACCAATCACCTTCAAAATCACACACCAAGTTAATTGGCCTCCACCTGTGTTAAATTGTAATGATTCTGATATTTTTAGATTAAAATCAGCTGTTCCTGTAGGTTTCCTCTGCCGGGGAGTGCATTTGATAGCAAACCTCAACCATGAGCATCAAGAAGCTTTCAGAAGACCTCCAGGATAAAGTTGTGGGAAGGCACAGATCAGGGATGGGTATAAAAATATTTCAAAGGCCTTGAATATCCCTTGAAGCACAGTCAAGACAGTCATTAAGAAGTGAAAGGTGTATGGTACCACCAAGACCCTGCCTAAATCAGGCTGTCCCTCCAAACTGGATGACCAAGCAAGGAGGAGACTGATCAGAGAGGCCACGAAGAGGCCAGTGGCAACTTTAAAAGAGCTACAGGCCTTTATGGCAAAGACTGGTCACTGTGTGTGTGCATGTAACAACAATATCCAAAGCACTCCACAAGTCTGGCCTGTGCGTAAGGTGGCAAGAAGGAAGCCATTACTCAAAAAAGCCCACCTTGAGGCCCGTTTGAGGTGTGAAAAAACCACTCCGGAGATTCTGAAGCCAGGTGGCAAAAAGTTTTGTCTGACGAAACCAAGATGGAACTTTTGGCCTAAATGCAAAACGTTACGTTTGGCACAAACCCAACACAGCACATCACCCAAAGAACACCATCCGACTGGAAGCATGGTGGTGGCAGCATCATGTTACGAGAATGTTTCTCATCAGCAGGGGCTGAGGCACTTGTCATGACAGAAGGGAAAATGGATGGAGCAAAATACAGAAAAATCCTACAGGAAAAACCTGCTGCCCTCTGCAATAAAGCTGAAATTGGGACAGAAGTTCACCTTTCAGCATGACAATGACCCGAAGCACACAGCCAAAGCTACACTGGAGTGGCTAAAGAACAAAAAGATAAATGTCCTTCAGTGGCCCAGTCAGAGCCCCGACCTAAATCCAATTGAAAATCTGTCGCATGACTAGAAGATTGCTGTCCATCAATGCTCCCCACGCAACTTGACTGAGCATGAATAGCTTTACAGAAGTACAGAAGAATGGGCAAATATTACCCAATCAACATGTGGAAAGTTGGTGGAGACCTATTCCAACAGATTCACAGCTGTAATTGCTGTCAAAGGTGCTTCCACCTAATATTAACTCGTGGGAGGGGGGGGGAGTCCCTTATCCAACCACGATATTCTAGTTTTGCATTTTAAATTAATTTTCTGAAATTTGTAGAATTTGTTTTTCACTTGGATGTTGTGGGTTAAGATGTATAAATAAAGGTGGGGAAAAGTCTGATTTAATGCAATTTAATTCCACACAATAAGGCAACAAAAGGTGAAAAATTCAAAAGTGGGTGTAGACTTTCTGCAGGCACTCTATCTCGCCTGGGGACGCTGACTCAAGCCGCTGAGGCTGACCAGGATGCCACCAACCTAGATGCCGACGCCGGCCCAGACGCTGACCCAGATGCATGTAACAAAGCCGACCCAGATGTTGACGATGACCCAAATGCTGTGAATGACCCAGACGCCAATGCTGAGGACGACCCAAATGCATGCAACAAAGCTGACCTAGACAATGATGAATGACCCAGATGCCGACGACGACCCAGACGCTGATGCTGATGACCCAAACATCGACAACAACCAAGACGCTGATGCCGACCCAAATGCCGACAACCCAGACGGCGACACACATGCCGATGCCGATGATCCAAATGCCGACGACAATGCAGACGCCGACGACGACGACCCAGATGTCGATGCTGATGCTGATGCCAACGACCCAGACACAAACGTCGATGATGATGCTGACGCTGACCCAGACGCATATGCCGACGACCCAGACGACGACGCCAATGACCCAGACGCTGACGACCCAAACCATTGTAGTTATGCCGACGCTAACGCCAAACACATACAAGTCTGGATGTAATTGCCCCAGAACTATAGGAGGAGTACTGCGACAAACAAACAAGAAGAAGACGTCGTGCAGAGCACGATACTTGCAAGATCCATAAAACAAATTTGACCTCAAAAATAATTGGTGCTGGAATTCAATGACCAAACATGCAATTTCTCTTCAAATTTTAAGTGAATCGGATGAAAATTAATAATTTTAGAAATTCAGCCTATGTTGACCTTTTGGTCCATGTTGACCTCAAAAATAATTGGTGGTTGAATTCAGTGACCTGATATGCAAATCCTCTTCAAATTTCAAGTCAATCGGATGGAAATTGAGGATTTTAGTAATACCACCTTAATTGTTGACCTTGGGCCTATGTTGACCTTTTGACCTCAAAAACAATAGGCTTCTTCCTTATGACAAACTCTACCATGTGGCGAAGTTTCGTGAAGGTCGGTTTAAAATTGTGACCTGTAGGCGACAGACAGACCGAATAACAAAATCGACCGACCAATATACTTGAAAAATCTTCGATTTTGCAAGTAACAAACCCACAAATACCGGTCTGTGGATTTTACCTGTTAATCACTTGGGGTGTGTTCCGTTAACAAGCGGCTTGCTATCGCTTTCCAAGCCAGTCTTTCCGGCTTTGCAAGACGCTCGGCAAGTGGAGCAAGCGATTAAGAGGGGGTGCTTCATTATGTTAGCAAAAACAGCTGCCACACTAGGAATCAAAACGATGATACAATCAATGAAATGATCATAACCATGCCCTGTTATGTGTACATGCTCATACCCCTGTTTTATTGAAATGGATATTTCATGCTTTAATTTTTACTTCTACTTTTCATCCCAGTTCTTCAAAATCTGCAAACATGCAGAACCCCCTCCCTCCCTCCCCCAAATGCACAGTGGTAGGGGGCACTTCCTGCTCACTCCTCATTTATTTATCTATCTTTCCTTCTTCCTGTACTCTGCAGCCGCTGCTAACACAATAAATTCGTTTAGGGAAGTTCTCATAAGAGGATCTCTCAAAAGAGTAAAAAGTGGAAACGAGGCCTGGACAAGCATTTGCTGGACAATCACGTTGGCATTGTTTCCATGGAGACCACCATGTTGTTAAGCGGTGCCGAGCACCACGTTCCGTTGGAGTGCTTGCTTGAATGCTTTAAATCGAGCAAGACGCTTGGCAAGCAGCAGTTGCTAATGGAACACATCCCTGATATCGACAGGAGGTGGCGTATTTGTTCCACTCTATTCTCGAGAATCTAGACAATCCAGGACAGTATTTGACATTTATCCCAAAGAACATGCTTTGTCCATGTGAATGGAAACAATGTAAATCTACACCGCTAGTTATGGCAACATGTAATTTTTTTTCTTCTAAAGATAGATTTTAAATAAACTCGGTTGAGAGGACAGACTCGGTAGAGGTGCATTTGCCCTTTGAGCTGTCTTGCGTCGGTTTGAATCTAGACCCAGATATTATGGTACTATATCACTGATGCTTGGCATGCGGGGTGACTCATCGTGTGCAAGGGTGGACGAGCCAATTTTTCTTATTTCTTGGTAGTTCCAGTCAATTTCTCTTTTGCAATGATGACATTTCACGCCATGGTGATAGGGTCACTTTCACGATTGCATGGGGAACATTTTTAGCTCACCTGGAACGTAGTTCCGGGGAGCTTGTGGGATGGCGCATCGCCCGTCCGTCCGTTCATCCACAAATACTTTCAACTTCTTCTCTGAAACTACACATAGGTTTCGATGAAACTTTACCACAACGTTCATCACCGTGTACTGTATGTACCAAAGTTTGTTCATGGCGTTAAAATCATCGGGCTCGAAGAAGGTCTATCGGGGTTGCCCCCCAAAATAGGAATTTGCTTTCTTCCCTGAAACTACACATGCAATTCTGATGAAACTTCACCACAACCTTCATCACCCGTGATGTACCAAAGTTTGTGCATGACCTTCGAATAATCGGAGTGTAAGGGGGTGTAAGGGGCGGTTGGCCCCCAAAACATGTATTTGCATTTTTCTCTGAAACTACACACACAATTTCAATGAAACTTGACCACAACCTTGTGGTCCAAAGATTGTTCACAATCATGTGATGTACCAAAGATTGTTCACACCATTGAAAACAAATTGAGGTCTAAAGGGGTCTACAGAGGGGTTGCCCCCCAAAATAGGTATTTACTTTCTCCTCCGAAACTACAAACAAAATTCCGATGAAACTTCACCACAACCATCATCATCCATGATGTACCAATGTTTGTTCATGACATGAGAAAAATCGGGCTCTATGGTGATGTGAAATCTTTATCTTTAGGTCTTTAGGTTCATCTTTCAGATGATATCTTCATCTCGTCAACTCATTTAATACAACGTGATGTATCGACTGTTTAATTTTCAATTTACAGATGAATTAATAGCAAAGTGCAGCAAAAATTGCATTTTTCTCAGAATCCAGTGCTGCAATTTATACTTTGCAAAATCTGGTCATTTCTCTGCATGCATGGCACTGTGGGTCACCCCTCAATTAGTCTAGTTATGCTTCAGTCACATTTGGCTCGGCGGCCGTAGGGTCTAAAAAATATACGGCCACTAGCAATTATAGGGCGCCAAGTATTTCCACGGTCACACAATGTAGCAGTCACATATGTTTATATTTTTGGGTAGCCGCACGGGGTATTTAGAAATTGTGGAGACCGAAAACGTGGGGGTGCCGTACGGTCTTTGATTTGATGTCGCACGGTGACCTTAGGGCGTCCCTGCGGCGGCCATAGAATTTTCAAGGCAGACGCAAGGTAGCCTCAAGGTGCCCGCAAGGCGACCACTGGGGGGCCCTAAGGCGAATGTGGAAATAGTGCGGCCGCCGTAATTTTTGGGGGTTGGCAAAATCATTTTTCATTGATAAGAGCCTACGGAAAACGCACGAATAACGCAAGCCCACCGTACGCCCTACGTACGGTCGACGTGGAAACACATCTACGTCATGGCTACGGCTTGTCAAATTGCTACGGCCAACCTAGAAATGAAAAAGTTATAACTCCGCGCTTTAATTCCACGGAGACCCCTACGGCCTGTAAAAGATAGCCATACGGCATAGGGCCAACCCTGAGGCCACCTCAGAAACTCTGCGGCCGCCGCACGTTTCTGTCAATTCAGGGGGGGTATGGCTGCCGTATCCTAGCCGTAGAGCAAATGTGACTCATGCTTTACACATTTGACAGTCCTATTCACACATAAGCTTTGCGGGAGGCCCTCTTTGCCATACAACCATCTGTGTACAATGAAAGGTATTCTTTCCATCCAGTGTTTTCTCAAGGACCTCGATGTTATCACATGAACAATGGATCATCCGGCCTTGAATGCCATTGTCTGGGACGTACACATATACGTTCTGTGCGTATCTATCGAGGATGTTATCAGTTATGTTGGTGTCTATTCGCCAAACAGTGTCTATTCCAATGGTATGGATGGCAGCATTTAGAAGATCCACCAGGGCTTCTGATCGCGTGGCCTGGTGAACAGCAAGACCGAGTCCGATATGCTTTTGAGGTCAGCTTGCGACTGTTTCATACTCCATATACAATATCTTGTGCAATGCTACACCCCTTTCGTTTGACATCAATATCTTCTTCCATATACCTTCGTGCACCATATCTATGCCCCCAAACAAGCGGAGGAACAGAAAAAGATTGTCTGGGATCACCTGCTCAACATGTTCTCGATCAATCCTCTTCCAAGTAGTAGAATGTCCTGGGGCATCCATCATATCCTGCCTAATCCCAAGGGGAACATGCACCATCTCCTGGAAAAAGTTAAGATTGGTCAAGGTCCATCGCACCACCATACTCATCTTCTGACTCAGATGAAGATGCTGTGAACTGTAGAGATTTTGAAAGGGCTTTCACGATGATGAAGTTTGAGTCATCCCCAGAATACACCAGGACACATGATTTTGATAAAGGCCGAACATATTTGGCTTTTGACCAAAATACGTGCTGTACTTCTTCATGAAATATAGCCCTTTTAGACTGGTATCTCTGAAGACAACTAGTACTGATACTTCTAAACAGGCCAAAACATTTGTTCCAGGCTTTACTTATGTCATAAACATGACCACGGGACAATCCTGTGATCAGTTCAGACAATCCTGTGATCAGAACACAGCATGTTCAGACATGCATCCCTTGCAACACCATGAGCTACTGATGTTGATTCCCTTTGCTTACTTTGCCGCACAAATTGCACGCAGCATTGGAGATGACAACAAGCTTCAGCTGCTATAAGGTTATAAACGCCAGCTCATCTCAGGTTTATCGCTGGATCAGTTTGGGAAAAATCTATGATCCCAGTTGACTTTTCCAGTCACCACTCCATGGAGCTCTCTTTTATCCTTTTGTTGGCATAACATGCAGAGCTTCCAGTCAATTGCAAGTCGGCAACTATGCCATTTGGTGGGAGAAGGATCATTTGAGGTAGACACCTGTGGGTCACTGTCATGCTCAACGCTCATAAGAGGCAAACGTTGTTTCCTCAATCTGGCCAGTTTGCTTTCTCAACTGAAAGAATTGTCGCATGCCTCATGTCACTTTAACTCGATGCATCAAACTCCGGCTCCAGAAGCATTTCGAGTCTCTCCAGAACATCAGGATACTTTGTATCGCAAAATCTCCTTCTTTCTCTTGGAACGACCTTAGTCCTGATCTTCCCTTAAGCCAAAGCCACGCGGAAGTCTTCAGTGGGTGCTCGTTTCTGGCAGAAGAAGCAGCATGTGGAGTCCATATTTCTATGTTGACTTTTGCGCTTGATGACGGCTCCAGGCTCCATGTCTTCAATCAAATAATAGGATTGGCGTTAAACAATGAGATTAACGATGTTCACTCTGTAAATAAAGGAAGAGGAGTACATGTAAATTACCCAGTTCACCAAACTCAAACAAAACACATGTGAATTACCAAATGACACTGTAAATACTGTATATGGCTCTACACCGGGTCCAGATAGCACGATGCATTTCAATGCTGTATAGATGGCACTACAGTCGAGGTATGAATGACTATTTTACTGGAACGATGGTGAAAAAGAACATAGTCGGTAAGCCCGCTACGATACCTCTGTGATAGTGGACGAAAAGGCCCATCGATTGTAAAGAAGGTAAGATTCAGAAAGATATCGGAAAATGCACATTTGTGTTTACGTATCTTATTCCCTTATCTTACACCTTTTCCCCCAACTTGTTACCTCCTGAAAGTAGAAAACTGATCCTGTTCATCATGTTTGAGTCGAGGTCTATCTTAAACATCTACTGTGATGATGCAGTATTATATTGTCGGAAAATATTGATTCATCCAGAAAAAAACCCGAGGAAATGCTACTTCTCCTGGCCCCTCGGGACCTCCATTTTGAATTTCCCCATCGTGCATTGCTCCCAGGATTATGCATAGAGGCTCAGCATGGGCCCAGTATGATGAACTATCAACTGGGAAAGTTCTAACTGTTTATGATTCCCCATTTTGAAGATGAAGCAAAATTTAGGTGAAATATACTTATTTGGCCCATGTATGATCTTAATGACCCCCCCCAAAAATGACCTCACGGGTCAAAAGTGAGAATAACATCCGGTCACACCCTATTCCCACCCCGTGTGGGTTGCATTAAGCATGGGTACCAACTATTAACACGCAATGCCGTCATCACTTTTTCTCGCGCCTTTTCGACCGGTTGGCTGGTCTACTATACCTGCCAAGTAGAGGACCGATTGACTTGTGGATTTAAAAAATCTGGTGCATGACCACTTCTGCAGGATGGGTGAGAGTCAGAGCAAAAGCCTGAAGAGGAAGGGCCACTTTCTGTTGTGGATCAGATCTCGATTTGCAGGCATTGAGACTCACCAAAGTTTTCTTGTCTACCTACGATACGTCTAATCTTATGAAAGAGATGAACTCTTCTTTCCGACTTGAATAACACTTATGAAAATGGTATCTTCTTTTTTTTACCAACGTCATCAAAGGTGGACGGTGATTATGTTTTCACCACTATGTTTGTCTGTCAGCAACATATCTCAAAAAAAAGTTATGGACGGATTCGGACAAAACTTGGTGGACAGGTTGGGTGTGTAACAAGGAAGAAGTGATTCGATTTTGGTGAGGATCCATATCTGTATCTGATAATTTTTATGTGATTCTTCACCTTTAAATGATGGGGCCAAAACGATATATAACATTTCAAAAAGTTTGGACAGATTATGACAAAACTTTATGGATGAGTTGGATAAGTGACAAGAACAAGCTCCTTATATTAGATTTCAGGTCCAGATGCAGATCCAGCCTATCAGTGGGATACAAAATGTAAACTGTTCAGCCTGGCAGAGGTATCTGCTCTACCGAGTGCCGTTTTAATCTGTTGTATGCAGAACAAGGCTGAGGGGGTAAGCATCATTGGCTGAGGGTGTAGCTGTGCCGTTGATGCAGTGCCCTCTGTCGGTTAGGGCATGAATTTGGAATTTAGCCATGGTGCTGACAATAGTTCACCTACTCTTTGTAAAAGTACACCATGGGATCTTCATAACAACCACCAAATAATGTCAACAGATGGGATGCCAGTTTAACATCCATCCAAGGGAAGGGACACACATTGATGAATCAACCTGCTTGTGGAACACCAGGATGACAGTTAATAGCTGGGCTGAGATTCAAACCCAGGATAGACAGCTTCGAGGAAAGTGTGCATACCTCGAAGCCAACCTATTAGCCCTTGTAAAAGGTTCGATAAAATTTCAACATTAAGCCTTGACCAACTTTTTTAAGGTCATTTTGAGAATACCAGTGACGAGCCTGAACAGTGATATTGAGGTGATGTGGATCTGAACTTTGTGTTTTCAGGGACATTCTCCAGGAGGGAGGCAGTGTGGTGGACTCTGCTATTGCTGCCTTGTTGTGTCTGAGTGTATTCAACCCGCAAAGCATGGGCATTGGTGGAGGCATTTTTATTGTCATCCATAATGCCAGTACAGGTGAGTAAAAACGAGGCACAAAGTAAATTTTGGTATACATTCCACATTTCTACTCACCAATGGTGAAACACTCCATTCCGCATCTCAATGCAACCTTTACAGATGTACTTCCTTTTAAAATGTGGCATTCGGTTCTGTTTCGTAAAATGAAATCTGGCATGAATATTTTCATGAAAGAAAAATCGATTGAAAGAAGCACCACTACCGGTCAAAAGTTTTAGAACACCCCCATTTTTCCAGTTTTTACTGAAATTTAAGCAGTTTTAATGTTTCAATGTACTCTGAAATTAAAGCATAGAACAAATAAACAATTGCAGAAAAAGAAAATCATGGAATCGTTTTGTTGAACAAAATTTAATCTAAATTTTTGACTCATCAAAGTAGTCACCTTTTGCAGATATAAAAGCCGAACATATCGTGCATTCTTTCATCAATGGAAATCAAATATTGTTGGAAAGTTCTTCCCAACACTGTTGCGAAGTTCCCACAAATGTGTTGCACTTGTAGGTTGCTTTCCTTTCACCCTTCTGTCAGTTCATCCAAAACCAGCTCGATGGGGTTTAAGTCTGGAGACTGTGCTGGCCATTCCTGATTTGAAGCCTACCGTCTTGTTCTTTTCTTCTCAGGTAGTTCTGACATAGCCTGGAGGTATGTTTTGGGTCGTTATCTTGCTGAAGGATG
This sequence comes from Eptatretus atami, assembly GCA_035128595.1. Taxonomy (NCBI): domain Eukaryota; kingdom Metazoa; phylum Chordata; class Myxini; order Myxiniformes; family Myxinidae; genus Eptatretus; species Eptatretus atami. Next base: position 34,035,223 of record CM068967.1, read on the forward strand.
AACTCCTGACCAACTAGGCCGAGACCAGAGGGTATTGCATGGCACTGCAAAATGCTCTGGTAAGCCCTTTTGGTTCAGGGTGCCAGTCACTCTGTGCAAGTCGCCGCCACTGGATCCAGCAAAAGAGCCCCAGATCATCACGCTTCCTCCTCCATGTTTGACAGTTGGTGTCACACACTGAGGAACCATCTTTCCTACTCGACGGGTACAAAAACCCTGCGTGACGAACCGAGATTTAAAACTTTGATTCATCGCTCCATAAGACCTTCCAGTTTTCAGTAGTCCACTGGCGGTGCTTCATGGCCCAGGCAAGCCTTTTTTCTTATTTTGCCATCTTAGCAATGGCTTTCTTACTGCCACTGACTTGTCAAACCTGCAGCTCGAAGTCTTCTCTTCACAGTTGAAACTGAGACTTCCTTACTTCGACCAGTGTTAAGCTTGCTTGAAGCTGCTGTCCTGTGAGCCCTATCACGCAAGCTGTTGACTCTCAGAAACTTGTCTTCTGATTGTGTTGTGGCTTTGTGTCTGCCAGACCTCTTCCTGTCAGTTTCCTCCAGTTTCCAAGTGCCTTTTGATGATGTAGGAAACTGTACTCACTGACACCTTGGCTTCCTTTGCAGTTTCTCTAAAGGAAAGACCTACACTTTTAAGGGTTATAATGGTCTTTCTGTCTTCCTTTGTTAATTGTCTTTTTTCGCCATTATGATAGCAATATACTACTTCCTGCGGTGAAATATTGTCCAAATAATGCTTCAGAGGGTGTAGCAACACAGTCTGTTCCAACACTGCTTTATACAGACAAACAGAGGGTTTGTAACTCATCAACAAAAGTTGGGACACCTTTAGGAATTGTTTGCATCAACTTTCAAGGCTTAATTACTTCCATTGCTGCAGAACAGCTGCAGTTGCTAACCCATTACTTGTTCCCTGAAAAGGCCTTTTTAATAACTCTGAAATTTACATTATTTTTCAATTTTTGGTCACCTAAACTTTTATTTTTAACCTCTGGCAGTTTACCGCTTAGCTTTGTACCATTTCAGGTAATTCACTGGACTTGAACTGATCAAATTTCAATAAAAACTGGAAAAATGGGGGTGTTCTAAAACTTTTGACCGGTAGTGTATTTCGAAGGAAATTGACTCTTTTTGCTAAAGCCTTGACAAATTGTGTTTTTTCTCTTGCCAGGATTGTGTGGGTGGAAACAGATCTCGGGACAGCAAAGACGGTTTAATTA
>CM068967.1:34036466-34050429 GCA_035128595.1 Eptatretus atami
GATTTGAATGAAACCTCAACTCAGGAGGTCATTTGGCACACTATGCTTGTGTTTTTTTTTTCCTCACCCCCATTAAATTTATCTATCACTTTACTTGTATGGATGATGGGATAGCCAAGGGGTGTGGGCAATCGCCTCTGAGCTGTCTGGCCTGGGTTCGAATCTTGGCTCAGCAATAAACTGTCATCATGGTGTTTTGCGTGCAGGGTGATGCATCAATGTGTGTGCCTTCCCTCCGATGGATTTAAACTGGGCATCCCCTCTGCCGGCATTAGTTAGTGGACGTTAGAGCTCCTATGGGGTCATTCACGAAGAGTCCGGAGGGGGAACTATCGTCGGCACCCTCAACAAATTCCAAATTCCTGCCTGAATGTGCATGGGCACCGAAACAGCAATAGAACTGCCCCTTAGTAATGATGCAACCAACGGACTAAATTCAGAATTGAATCCTATTCGAATATGCATTTACGAACAACACGTTTACCTATTGTCCGTGTACCAACTACGTTCTTATACAAGGAATTTGGACACAGGAGGAGGCCATTTAGCCGATCATGCCTGTGATACCATATGAATTTGATTCAACATCACCAGAGTATGTTTTTTGCTTCGTTTTTTTTTTAGGGATGAAGGAGGTTGTAGTGGACTGAGGAATCAACAAAAAGCAATAGCGCATCCACTCTTTAATGACGCTCTCAAGCATCACAATCACTGCACATGTATACAATCACCCACCACACCTAAGATACCTGTCAGTCCTGTTAACTCAATCCATATACCCCTCCCTAGGAAAAAATGCTAGTTAGAACTATAGTATATGAGAGTAGTACTCTCATATACTATAGTTGGTAACAGGTTCTACTACAGTCGTCTGCAGAGAATTACTACAGGAAAGGAATGCTATTTTTTTACCTGGGGCACGCTATCCCCAAGGCTTCTAGGTACCCATCTAATTCCAGTTTAAACCTATCCCCTGTCTCTGCTGCCACTACCTTTCCAGATAGACCACTCCATGCATTAACTACTCTCTGCCTTTCTGCTACTACATTTCTTCATTAACGCAATCTAATTTGTAATTTGATTTATCATCCACCTGTCTTGATTTATTGCACATCATCTCTCAGCAGGGATTTTAGCCAGCACACAGTAGCTTACTATTTTTGAGATGCCGTGATGGCTTTAACTTCCTCCACTGACAGAATAGCCGGCTTTATATCACCATCTTTATAATGGTGTGCTCCGTGTTACAGTTCCCCTTTCTGTCCCTTTGGCAGATATATCTCTACATGTGTTGATGGTGCCCTCTCTGACCCCCACCGTATTCATTCTGGTGTCCCTCAAGGTTCTGCCATATCTCTCTCTCTCTTCTTTTCATAAATGACCTCATTTCCTCCCTGTCCATTCCTTTGCTGATGACTCCACCTTCTAGCTCTCGACCAGTTATATATCAGAGCTTACCTACTCCCAGTCTCTTGCTGCTGATTGCCTCTCAACTGTTGCCTCCATCAGTCATCCTTCAATGGGGCTCTGACAACCTTGTCTCTTTAAATCAGTCCGAGACTCAAACCTTCCTTATATTGAGCAAGACCAACACAGCCACCCATCCTCTTCTCATGTTGAGCTCTCAACTCCAGCAGTCCTCTGTTAATATGCTCGGGGTCACCATCTCCAGCAATCTCTTATGGCAGCCTCATGTCCTCAATATTGCCAAATATACCTCCAAAAAAACTTGGTTGCCTCTTCTGAGCTGATTCGGTGGCGGAGGTAATAAACTGCGTCTTTAAACTGTAGTAATGCTAATTGCCAGGAAACATCATCATACTAAAAAAACTTAAACAAAAATACATGCCAATTCATTATCCTGAAATGTATGTGGATAAATACATACATTGACTTCAAGTTCACACTCCTGTGTCAGGCATATGTTATAGTAAGTACATCAAATCACAAAAGAACCATGACCTCTTAGAAGAGAAACACAATGGCGTGAAATCAGCATGACCTCCCTGGATTGCATCCAGGTAGCAGTACATTTAGGAAATGAAGGCTCTTTGATGGGGCTTACTCAGTTTTCTTTCAAAGTCTTTACATAATACAGAATGAAAACAATTTGTGATTGTGACTTCAGAGATGCCTTTTAAAGAGGAAATGCATGCATTCCTCTTCTTGTCTTTCTTCGCGGTACACACTCAAGTTTGTTTTTGTTTATTTGTTCAAGGCAACACGGAGGTGATAAATGCCAGGGAGGTCGCTCCACTCAGTGCTTCCAAGGACATGTTTAAGAATAACTCTCTCCTTGCGCTTCAAGGTGAGTCTTCGTGTTTTGGTTGTGTGCTCATCGACTCGTAATTGCGCAGCAACACATTCTCTTGTCAATCAATTTACACACATTTTCTCGACAACAGGAATGACAGTATTGTCTACTTGCCTTTTGAGCCTTCTCGTCTGGGTTCAGTTTCCATCCTAACTATAAACTCTCATCCTCATGCTTCATGTACATATTGTCAAGGCACTGCATTGTTGAACATGCCATCCTTCTAGAGAGAATTTGAAGCCAAATTTCCCTTATGCTAAGCAATCACTTGTGCACATAAAATATTGTACGCTCCCTTTCGAGAACATTAGGCCATTGTGTGCTGCTACAATCGTGGTTGTGGTGGAGTGGTGGTCGTGTGGTGTTGTGGTGGTCGTGGTGGAGGCCAACACTCTTAATAGAGTATTGGGGTGCTCATGACAAGTCGTGAACGTTTCCTTGGGTAACAACCAACATGGGCAGGTTGTCACTTCCTCGCAGGATGCAGAATGTCTACTGTGCAGCAGGTGGCAGAATGGCCGAAAGGTATCTACACACACTTGCCACTAAGCCTGTGGTTCCACACGTTTTTTGGTGGCGACCCCATTCCAGATCTCAGCATCAGAGCGCGACCCTCGAAGAACAAAGTACATGTGTTCACTATGAAATCAATTATCGTTCGCGTTTATTGCCCACTTATATTTTTGACAACATTATTGATACAATCGTGATCAATGCGATGGCTGGGCCTGTTTCTCAGCCACGAGTTTTGCAATGCGCGGCTCAACGCCACTCAAGCGACGATATGTCTTTCTCGATTCAACGATTGCGAACTTCGTTTTCATCACAACCATTGTGGAAATGACTGTTCACATAAGTATGACGAAGGGTACGGCATTAGGAGCCGTATTGCCTTCTCGGATAGACGTGGATAGGATTCAGCATTTTGCACCAGTAACTGGACAAAGACGGACTTGTACAATGATTTCGCTCCGGAATCCTGCTTCAGTCTCACAAGCTCCTCTTGGGCGATAATCGTCGGCGATGGCGTCTAATGGTGCACTGAATGGGTCTCGGGTCACGGTGAATGACTGGATGTCGAGCTCGGGAAAGTAGTGTTCGAACTGATCAATCATGACTGAAGGTGATCATTGATTTCGCCAGAAACATGCTCGACTTGATGTCTTCGGATTCTTCAACTTCCAGGTGGGCAGAGAGGCGCGGAAATAATACGAAACGGTTGCGACTCACTTTATCTTTCAACAATGCGAGTGTGGCAAGAAACCCTTTATTTTGTCACGGAAGAACATCAGATTCGTGTCTCTGCCTTGAAGCTACGATTGAGCACATTGATACGTTCAAAAATGTCACTCAAATAGCACAATTTAGCAAGCCAGTACTGGACTCCAGCATTTCCACCCATTCTTTCTTGTTTTGTGTACGTAAAAACTCTTTTAACTCTTCACGTAACTCTAACACGCAGAACAACGTTTCTCGTGAAAGCCATCGTCTTGAGTGTAAACAGTAAGTTCATGTGATCGGCGTCCATTTCATGACAGAATAATCTGAATAACCTCGTGTTTAATCGCTAGATTTGATGTGATTCACGATTTTGATCACCTGCGACAATACGTTCAGAGACTTTCGGGCATTGTGCGAGCAGCCAACGCCTCCCGGTGGATCAGCAATGATCATAAATGCATGAGGAGCCACTCGCTGTAATTTAGCTTTAAAGCCAGAATGCCTGCCAAGCATTGCAGGAGCTCCATCTGTTGTCGATCCAATCAATTTATTGAAGTCCAGACCTTCTTGATTGTAAAAGGTTTCGATTTTTGTAAAATGTCACTCCTTTAGTTGCTGTTTCCAATGACTTGCGCATCAAAGGCTCGTCCACAAAATCACCATCTTTGATGAATCTGACCCAACATCAATTGTGCGCATGATGCAATGTCCGTTGATTCATCCAGCGGTATGGCATGCCAAAGTGACTGCTTGATATCCGTAACATTCTGTGCGGTAATGTCCTCACTCATGTCACAAATTCTACGATGAACAGTGTTATTCGAGAGAGGTATGATCGGCGAGTTTACTAACAATGTCTTCTCCGATCATGAGAGAAACCATTTTCTTGGCACATGGCATTATCAGTTCCTCGCCGATAGTGTGTGGCTTTTAGCTTTTGCAATGAGCAACGAAACACGATAGGACGCTTCACAACACGTGCATTGTCTGATGACATTTACCTTCTTGATCCAAGCGGGAATTCCTAAGGGCGGTTAACTTCCGTTCGAAAATGAGCGATCTCTATCTTTGTGTGCTGCATGTTTTGATGACAGATGCTGTTGTAACTTGTTATGTTTCATGATTCACTCGAAAGTACTTCATAAACAATGACGCACTGAGGTTTCTGGACTCACCTCTGTCACATAATAGAAACCTGGCTCAATGAATTTGTCATTGTAAGGTCGTTCGCGCGACGCGCCGCCATATTCCTTCACAAAAAGTAACAACTTTCAACTTTGGGTATAGTATAGAAACGAAATGTTCAAGAAGGCTCTTCTTCAATAAGAAACGACGTAAAATGAATAATAGAGGCACTGAGTGGTATCCAGTAATAATCCAGAAAATTCAAACACACTTCGCAAGCAGGTATTCCAATGGTCGGCAGAAATAGAGATGATGTAGTTGTAGCAGTTGTAGCTTGTAAAGATGATGTGAAAACTTGATATTGGCCAACTATTTTATGCCTGCTGGACCCTGTTTGCACCCTTACTTCAAAGCAACTTTTGATCTTACAACTTTCAGTGTCCATGTCGCTGGGCAAACATGACTCCTTTCATGTCATTGTCAGCTTCACATGGTCAAAGCCATTCATGCGCGGGAACTGTCGTCCACTCTCACAAACTTTGAGTCCGTCCATCGCAGTCAAAAACCCAAGCATGGTTTCAGGGGTGCGGATGGGTAGGGGTAAAAGTGCACGGTTTCGCTCCAAGTGGCCGAATTGAACCGAACCGTGAACCAACTACGGGTTCACCATATGGTTTAAACAGAGCAATGCGCGGTTACGGGTAGAACTGGGCATGCTCTTAGGGTTAAAATTGCGAACATACTGTAACGCGCAAGCGCTAGCTGGCTGACGAGGAAATATCATCCACTGATCACCCGAATTAGAGCGGAAAACCACCTTAGTTTCTATTTCCAGAACAAAATGTTGTAATGAGAAAGTAATTCTTGGCAATGTCAAGAATGTGGCAAGCGCTGTGTATAGATCACAGATTTACATACTTTTCATAAAAACATAGCATTTAAAAAAAAGTTTCAGACGAGTCCGCGACTCCACGAAAAGTGCTTGGGGTCGCGACCCCGAGGTTGGGAACCCAGGCTTTACCACTCTATCACTATAAACTGCTCTGTACGTGTAGGAGAGCAGTAATAATAACAATGATGATTCTTATATTTATAGATATGGTCACACGGATTATATCATCATCATGCAGCAAGTTTGAACAGACATTACCTCCTACGATAACACAATGCAATAACATCGTCACCATTAATATATAGCATGTCCGAATGGATTTTCTTTATTGTGATAACACTTGTCATGAGTTTTCATGGATAAATCCTTTCTGCTGGTGTTCTCCTGAATGAGTACAAAGTTATGGCAGGAATTTAACATTTTGCCACGATTCCGGTGATAACTCACGTACTCTTCAATGAAAAATCAATGTGATATCTTTAACGTCCATCAACTAATCAGAGCAGAATGGACACCTTGCTCAGAACATTCATCAGAGGGATGGGCACTTTGTGATGCCTGCGAAGCACCAAACCGATAGTTTATCGTTGGGTTGGAATCGAACCCAGATTAGACAGCTCAAAGGTACATGTGCTACCACTGTACCATCTATGACTTATCATAATTCAAAAACATCTTGACAGAGCTGCTAAATGGCAAAGGAGCCAATTTTATCCTTTTGGGTTGGGGACTTTCTGTGTCTGCACGTGTGACTATCAGTGATGCAACTGCTTCTTGAAAAGCAAGTCCAAGTCCAAACATGAGTCCCAACGTCTCATGTCTGAGTACAAATCATGAGGTCTCTGGTTAGATTCTCTAAAATATTGAACACCACACAATGGATCTTTTCTAACCAACACACTGACGTTGGCCCAATGTTGGCAACAGTTGGAATGATCGGTTGGAATGTTTGGCCAACGTCAGTGTGCTGTTAGGGTTAGAGTTGGTCTTTTCCCGAATTTTTGCTGGAGGTTTGCAATTTGCTCTTGCAGATTTATCACATTTCTGAGATCACGTGATAAACCTAGCTTGTCTTTTTAGCCCCCGTTGGCCTTAGTCCAAAGCAGGGGCTTATGTATTTGGTCTTGATTTTCGTGTCCGTGCATGCGTGCATCCACAACCATATCATGTATGGACCGCTTTTATTTGTACTTGGTGCAAAGACAACACATGATGGTGTACATTACATATGCGCATCATGCTTTTTTGAGATCACACCCGAGATGGCCACCTCGTGGCCATTTCGTTAATTAAACATTTCCCCAAGCATTTCTTGAACATGCATGGTCCATTTTGCTCAAACCTGGCAAAAGCGCAGGACATGATGGCATACACATGCACCTCACTTTATTTTGCGATCTGATCAAAGATGGCCGACTGGTAGATTGGTGGCCATTTTAGTTGTAAAATCCCGTTATTGAACACGTCCTCAACCATTTGTCGGACAAGCATTTGCCGATCTTGTTCAAACGTGGCACACAGATAATTTAATGAATGATAGCTTACATATTCCCGTCATTCTTTTTCGAGATCAGATCCAAGATGGCTGACTGGTGGCCATTTTGTTACGTACATAATCTTGCCCAATCGTATTCAATCTTCCATGTCACATGACCACTCAAGTCATTTGCACAAGCACATAAATCTTGTAAATATGGGCTAGTCCTTTAACTCCGTACAGCAAAATTACTATAACCATGGGGGTTATGACATTTTATATCTTTTCTTCTTGTTAGTTTAAGGAAATGCCAAACTCGGAATGAGTATACAAGTCCGAATGAATTGGGCATGTAATGTAAACATTGTATTTTTTTTTATAGAAGTTAAACAAACATGAGCAACAACTTCCTTATTGAAAAGGCTTCATTATTTGTTTGTAATTTTTTTTTTCTGAACTCAAACTCAGGCTTGAATTATCGGAGGAGGATTAGGCACAGCAAGACAAAGTTATGTGGGAATCGGTGGGCTTCACTGTGTCGGAGTGGCGACCCGTCCAGGGTTGTACCCAAGAGCCAAGGAGACTGCTTAAGCAGCACCAACGCTCTGCACAGAGTGTGGTCCCAATCTCCTCTCAATCTCTCCTCACTGTGAGATATGCTGGCTGTTTGTGAAGCAAATTGTTGTAAAAGAGTACAGTATCCTAAATGAAGTGCAGTCTTGAATACCAGGGTTGAAAACACACCTCTAACAAGGGAATGCCAATGCCAGAGACCACTATGCATACTCGCCTGTGATGCACAGCGTCAAGCAATCCACATGAGGGTTGATCAACAGTCCCGTGTCAAGACCTTTATGATGGAACATTGCCACCATTTTGGCTTTGTTGGTTATCTCAGGCATCGGAAAATCCTGTCTTGCAATTTATGGATTGCAGAAATGGTGTCTGAATCCTTGCAATTTCAGTTGTGTTTGCTATGCCAACCTAGAAATTATTTTGCAAAGCCACTTGAAATAAAAAGCAACATTAATGCTCAGCATTTGTATTTCAGGTGGACTAGCCATTGCCGTTCCTGGGGAAATTCGAGGATACGCTCTCGCACACAAGCGGCATGGAAAACTGTCCTGGTCCCATCTCTTCCAGCCAGCAATCAAGCTTGCCCAAAATGGTGTTGAAGTAGGAAGCGACCTGGCGAAGGCCTTGATTAAAACGCAGATCATCATCGAGTCAAATTCATCATTCTGGTATGCTGAGTCACATCTTTACCATTAATCCCTTTTTTGTATACAGTCAAGGCTCGTGGAAGAGCTCGTGCTAGTACATTGAGCTGATCAGGAAACAGGACAAATGGAACAGCAGAGAGACGGGGAAACACCAACAGCAGAGCCGAAGGCCAAGACAGAGGGAGGTGGACAAACAATGGGTGTGGGGAGGAATGGGGGGCAGGAGAGGATGAATGGGGTGGATAAGATGAATACAGAAGGAAACTCTCAGGAAGGAAAAACTGGAAATTTCGAAGGAGGAGGGATTGTGGTGGGGTAAAAGATCATGGTTTGCATTGGGGACGATCTCAGATGGTGGTGAAGAGCTGTCTGGAAAACCTGGAGGGAAGAATGAGATTAAAGAGAAACTGGAAGTTGGTTCCACAGGTGGGAAAATAAGAGCAACAAATGAGTGGAGGTGTGCAGTGATCCTGGATTTAGGTGGTTTCACTAGAAGGGGTTGAAGGTGTACTGTGTGTGCCCCGCAGAAACCTGGGGGTGGAGAGGGGGGAGGGAGGGGGTAGAAATCACCGAAAGAGCAGAGGGTGTAAGATCAGAGAGGAGGCGGCATAAAACAGAGAGACTACCGACCTGTATGCAATGTCGAGCATTGAAAGAATCTTCTTCAGGGCAAAAGACACAGAGTCTAGGAGCAATTGGGTGTGACAGGGAAGGATTGGTACCAAGAGTGAGGGTTGGGGACAAGACCTGGAAGCAAACACAGAATTGAGGCATTCAGCCTTCTCATAAGTGGAGTCGGCTGTGGTGCCATTTGAAGAGAGAGAGAGAAGGGGATGGGGAGCTACTCCAGAGACTGGCTTGACAAGGTGCCACCAGGTTTTAGAGGAGGGAGACAAGTTTGCAAGTTCATTCTTTGGACAGATGTTGTTTTCTGGCTCTCCTGAGAGTGGACACACACTTGGTGCAGACTTTTTGGAATGCACTGAGATTGCCTTCAGTCAGAATGGCCTTCCAAGAAGAGAGTGCAGGTTGTTTCAAAGCAACTGCTTCACCACATGATTCAGTGTACCATGGGTGGAAAGAAGGGTAGTATAATTGAAGACGAGACAGGATGAATCTGTGCATGAGAGAGAGAGAGAGAGAGAGAGAGAGAGAGAGAGAGAGAGAGAGAGAGAGAGAGAGAGAGAGAGAGAGAGAGAGAGAGAGAAGGTTTCTCGTGAAGAATTCCTTGGAGTTAACATCAGGGGCAGTGTATGTATGAGAGAGCAGACCTGAAGAGAGCGATGGCTGCTTGCAGTCCTTGTCAATCTGCTTTCGTGAAATGCCAGACTCGCCGGCATTGAGGGAGCTCTCTGAGAATAGCCAGAGAGATATTGACTTTCTTAAGCATATAATCAGATGAACCAATTGGAGCAGAGGAAGTACAGGACATATTTGCAGGAACGTGAGTCATCACCAAGTCCAGAAATGAAGATTTGCCATTGGGAGAAATTCCGGGTTGGAAAGTTCACAGATTGAGTCAGTCCCATGGAGTCACTGAAGTCCTTTGCTGAAGTGCCATGGCTGATGAGAGAGGTACCAACACCCAGCCTAGTTGAATGGTGACAACTGTAATTGCCACATATGAGGCTGAGAGAGTTGGGATGTGTAGTTAAAAGTTTGTCCATGTTGTCCAAGAGAGAGAGATGTAGATGGAGTCATCACTGTTAGGAGGATGGGATAACACAGATGAAATAGAGGTTGGAGCGGGTGGCAAGTCACAGCAAGAGGTACTCTTGGGGGTTGGGAGGTGAAAGATCAATACAAGAACAGTGAGAAATTGAGTTGTTCATGCAGATTGCAACTCTGCCACTGGGGCATGGTGGTTCAAGCCTATCAAATTAGAGGAGACAATAACCGGGGAGCGACACTAAGGAGTCAGGGACGTTCTGTGGGAAGAAGGATTATGTTAAACAGGTCATGTCTGGTTTTTCGGCAGTGGCCTGGATTGCATACTCAGCAATCATTTTGCTTTGGTTATCATCATTGATAAATAGAAATATTAATTTGCAGAACATACACAAATCAAGAGAAAGTGTAAACTTTGCTTTCTGATGTTGATTATTTTCATCATTGTAGCTATTCCTATTTTTTGTGGAACCTTTATTGTCAGAGACACTTCATAGTTATTAAGTTGATCTTCAAGTACAGATGAGGTTTGTAGAAGAAACTGAGTGAAGGCTAAAACAAGATGTGAAGTGTATTTGGACTGTTGGTGAGCAAATGGGAAACAGGTGGAAAAGTACACACAAATGCAGCAAAGTATGACAAAAGGAGTTGCTGGTGAAAGGGTAACACGGTCTCAGTGAGAATGGAGAAAATCTCAGATATATTAATGGGAGAGACCTGGCGGTGGTGATGGGCAGCAGACTTGAACTCCTGGAGGGTAAGACCGGCTGCTTTGGCATGTTCTTTTACAATCATGAACGGTTTTAACTGCTCTCTGTTAAACAGTCAATGAACAACAGATGATGTCACGTCTACCGGAAATGTGTTTAAACAGTACAATATTTGTTTACAATGGTAGAAACAATAAACAGTTGTTCAGCACAGCTGTGGACTCCCCGCTGTCTGAAATTGTGGCTAACTTCATTATAGAGGAACCAAAAACATGACATATTTGAGACAGAGAGAAATCAACACATTCTGGTTACGGAGAGGTTTTACTTGAACACACTTAAGTCTAAAACATAAATTAAGGAGATATCTGCTCTAATCTATGGATTTTAACCCCAAGAAGTCATTTCTGCAATAATATATAAAAAATGTATGGTGGAGAAATAACGCTGTCAATTGTGAGGCTTATAAATACCTTCTTTCCAATGAACTTGAACCATCAAATTTTGAAATCACAAATAAGACTTGGTTTAAGAGCTAATAAAATAAATGCAAGCATGGAAATATCATATGATTGGAGTAAGCAAGGAATGGATAGTGATATCAGTGATCAATACACAACAGAAGTAAGAAACAGATTTGAACTCATCAGTGATGATTATCGGGAAAACTCTTGGGAAACCATTCATAAGAACATAATGGAGGCTCAGGAGTTTGTACCTGAGAGGCGTGTTCTAAAAAAAAAAAACTCGTGTTAAGCGAAGAGTCATTTGGGAAGATGAGTGTATGTGGTGTATATATATATATATATATATATATATATATACAGTGTGAGTCAGAAGTAGCGCCCGATTTCTGTCAGTTGATTGTTTGTTTGCCATTTGTATTACAGTGTACAAGAAGTAGAATAAATGAATGACATTTTTATCTAACCATTTATTCAAGAAAAAATTATTAGGAACCGTACCAAGCTGTTTTACTTGCAATTTTCAAAGTGCCCTCCCTCGTGATCGATGCACAATTGCAGCCGAGCAGGCACAGAGCGGCACACACGTCTGCAGAGTTCGATATCAATTTCCTCAAACTTTGCAGTGATTTGAGCCTTCAATTCCTGAATGGTACGAGGCTTTTCACGATAAAAACAGGTCTTTCATGAGCCCCCAAAGAAAGAAATCTGGAGTGTGTAGGTCTGGGGAGCGTGCCGGCACTCGATCAGACCGCGGCGGCCGATCCACTTTCTGGTAAAGTTTTCATCAAGCCACTGACTAACATAACGTCCATAATGAGGTGGAGCTCCATCATGCTGGAAATAACAGTCCTGATCTTGTAACCTGGGCCAAAAGAAGGTTTGCAGCATATCCAGGTAAATTTCTGCAGCGACAGATCCCTCAAAGAAAAAGGGTCCAATTATCCTCATGGAGATATGGCTGCCCAAACTGTCACTTCAGGTAAATTTACCTCCTTCTCAACTGTCACTCTTGGGTTATTCGCAGCCCAGGAGATAAAATTGTGTCTGTTAATTGTGCCATTAAGCTTAAAACATGCCTCATCTGACCACCAGATGTTGTCTAGCATTGTGTCCTCTTCGTGAAGTTTAGCTAAGAACTCTTCGCAAAATTGAAGACGGCGGTCATCATCTCCATCATGAAGGGCATGCAGTAAGCGTGGAATGTAAGGTTTCCATTTTTTCTGGTGAAGGATACGGATAACACTTGATTGGCTCACTTCCAACTCTGCAGATAAACGGCGATTGACTTTTGCGGACTTTGTTCCAGTCTTCTGATGGCTTCTTCAGCCTTAGCTACATTCGTTGCGTTTTCGGACGACCGGACTTTCTTGCAGTGTCCACCGACCCTGTTGCTTCAAATTTCTCGACAATCAATCGTATGTTTCTTCCCTGAGGTGGGTTAATATCGAATTCCTGTGCCAAACGGCGTGCCGCCATCGTTGGTTGTTCATTACATTTGTAGTAATGTTTCATGGCCGCAATACGTTGATTCATTGGATGGTAATTCATGGTTGATTTGGTGCAAATTCAGTAACTTTCCAAACTCGCAGCAATCCTGCAAAACAAAATCAAAAATAAATAAATTACGAAAATTAATAATCTGCAAGACAATTATTAACAACATGACTTCCCGAAAAGTCTGACAGCCGAAAAAACAGAAATCGGGCGCTACTTTTGACTCACCCTGTATATATATATATTGTGTGTGTGTGTGTATATATATATATATATACATATACATATATATATATATATATATATATATATATATATATATATATATATATATATATATATATATATATTAGGATCATGGTCTGTCTGTCCCAACCTGAAACACAGAAACGATCCTCGGAAAGAAAAATATTATTAAGTAAAAGTTGCTGAAAAGTAATGCAAACCTACAGGAAAATTATAACCGTTTCAATCAGACAAAAATATGACCCAGGCAGTGTATAAGGCAATAGTCTTGATCGTTCCTGAATTAATTTTTTTCTGTTAAGAAATATGCCACGATATCTTTACTGCGAAGAAATATGACGATTTTGGAATTTGACACGATTCAAAACATCTATCTATATAATAATACACTGGTTCATCCATCCGTTTGTGTGTAACATTCCTTCCACCCATTAAAGACATCATTCGGCCTTCATGTTGGTCCTATGCGAAGCCAAACACTTATTCGGAGCTGTCATATTCATAATTGCCATGCCATCCCTCTAAGTTTTCCCTTCAGTGTAAAACAACCAATGGGACTGTTAAAAGGATCATGAAATATCAAAATGTTGGAATCGATAGACGTCACCACAAGCCTTGTGAAGGAACAGACCTCATGCTTCAGGCCTGTGGTAAGTGCAATTGGAATATATCTGAGCTATATAACTACAATGTTTCTTTATTCACATAGGTAATGAAGATGTTTTTGCTTCAAACCTGGGTTATGCTTTTTTGGGGGGTGGGACGGGGGAGTGATGGAGGCAGCCATCTGTTTCATACTATCTTCTCTTCAAAAACTTGACCAGGGACCACACCAGAAAACCCATGTCATTATAAGGATCTTTGTCTGAATAATTCCTGGAATCTCGTGTCATTGTGAAAAATAAACCTCCATCATTATTTACTTTGAATGATGTGTATAAAGCAAGTCACTGAAGCAGGCGCTACCATGCTTCGGTGGAACGTCTGAGCCGGCTATGCGACGTGCTAGTAGTCCTTCACACCCTCCACCAAAATGGCAGTTCGAGCCTGAGCGGCCACTGTTCCGGGTTCTTTCCATGCAGATGCTAATCATTCATATGCGGATGCTAATTATATATATATATAT
>CM068967.1:34082612-34093782 GCA_035128595.1 Eptatretus atami
TCTTCACAAAATTACTAATTAATTCTTAATTATCTTCCTATGACTGATTAAGCCATGTATCACAATCTGTTAATCTCACTGAAACACGAATGGAAATTCACACATCGGTGGGAAACCAAATAAAAAATTGTCAATATCTCGCAATGGCAAGGTGGAACCTTATTGGTCCTCGGGATTTGTTTACTGAGCCTTAAGTGAATATTCTTATCACAGATGTCGAGACCAATTCACACCAGCAAAAAGGCAATCACCGTATGCACAGATATGAGGTTCTCATCCAGGAGTAGAGAATGTCATTTTAGGAATTATCAGCTGCAAGTAGTTATCGGGTGCATGATAATCTTATGTATATATGTTTGTGGCTTGTGAATGTCAGTCCGTGCATTCGTGTCTCCTGTTCATATGGAGACCGTTCCCGTGCTGCGTTTTGAAAAGCTGCACATTGCAGGCAAATACAACATTTCACTTCTTTGACAGCTTGCGCACGCTATCAACATTCATTCACTTTTTATTGTCCTCCCAGGCATGTTTGTCAAAATGCAAACATGAACTTGTGGATTAAAGTAGATTTTAATACAGATCTTCTTGGCAGAACCACAATTTTAAAAATAACTATATTTGCCTATTTTGAACAAATTGAACCTCCGCCGCCCGATAGTTGGCACCACCATTTTACGCGTGGGCAGTATAAGTAGGCTTCAGAGTTTTTGGCTCTGAGTGAAACCAAGAGGTGCAACACATAAACTTTTAAAATTCCATCAAATAATTTTAAATTGGAAAGAACTTAACTTCCTTATTACACTTTCTGCTCTGTCATTGGGGACGGGGTACTTTTGTTAAGGACACCCAAAAATCCGGAGGAAACCAGTGACTTCAGTCTTAGTCCAGGAAGTGTTTGGCAAATATTACCTAACTACAGAGGAGAGGAGTATACATACGTCTGATATTACAGGTGGCCTGCAAAAGTATTTCACTCCTACCAATAATGCCACAATGTAGGATAATTACGAATGATGTTGAACAAATTTTTCCCAAATTGAACATTTTTATTCATTAACTGAAGAGCGATCAAACTAAATACTGTTATCCTCTAAGGATGGTTACATGTCAGGCAATACCTGCAAAAAACAGTACAAATCAAAATTCACTGTGTTGCAAAAGTACTTTCAGTCGCTTCAGTCAGCACTTGGTGGAGACACCCTTTTGTTAGCAATGACTCGCTAACGAGTCTTTGTGGGTAGGCTTCTAACAGCTATTGCACAGTGAGATGGTGACTCTTTGCCCATTCTTCATGGGAAATTACTCTACGTTCTGTCAAGTTTGATGTGGATCGCCGTATGGACTGGATCTTCAAGTCTCATCAGACTTTTACTGGCCACTCAAAGAACTCTATTCACTCACTTATTAGCAGCTCCACGTGTGGCTTTAGCTTGTACTACTCGGATCATTGCTCTGAAATGTAAAATCTCATACCACTTTCAGGTTCATGGCTGACTCGGAGCAATTTTTCATCAAGGATTCTCCTTTACTTTGGCAGCCACCATTGTCCCTCTTCTATCCTGACAAGCTTTCAGTCCCTGCTGATGAAAGCATCCCCATAACATGAATGCTGCACCACCATGCTCGACAGTAGGGATGGTATTGACTGGGTGACGTGCAGTGTTTATGCTGTCGCAAGACATAAGGCTTTGAATTTATGACCAAAAAGTTTCATTTTGTCTCATCTGACCACAAAACTTTTCTTCCACATGCCTGCAGTATCATTAATATGCTTTTTCACAACTCCACACAAGCTTTTATACGGGTGTTTTTCAGTAATTGGTTCTTTCTTACCACCTGTCGCATAGAGGCCGCTTTGTGAGAGAACGAGATATTGTTGATTGATGGAACACCGACTCAATCTCAGACCATAGCAGCTTTGAGATTTTCAAAGTCATTGTTGGATTTACAGTGACCTCCTGAACCAGTTTGCCTGCTTGCCCAGCTGCTGGTGTGTGGAGGCCAACCTAATTCTGGGTAGAGTCTGGGTGGTATGATACGTTCTTCCACTTCTTCATTCATGATGGATTTTCACCGTACTCAAAGCGGATACATGAGTGACTTTGAAATCTCTTATAACCCTCTCCTGAACGGTGATTTTTCCCACCACTTCAGTCTGACTTCTTGGAAAAGCTCCTTTTGGTCTTCATGTTTGCATCCGCTTGCTTGACTCTAAGTGAGTTATACCTTAAACTCCTTCGATAATTGGGGTGAGCTTAGTTTTTTAAAAAGTTAAACCACTGATTCAGCCGAATGAAACGTATTACAGCTTATTTTGTAACCTTCATAACAAAAAACAAATAATTTGCTCTGAAGGTATTTTGGGTTAATTAGGCAAAAGGTTTGAAATACTTACGCAACTGAGAATCATCTGATTTCTCTGTTAATTGAAACTTATTCACATCTTCATCTGCATTTTTTTTTATCAGTTTTGGAGTTGTTTGTGAAGACTCTAAGACGTCTATGTATTGGTTTGATTTGGAAAGCTCATGAAATAAGCTCATGGTGTGGTATCAAAAATGTTGAAAACATCTGGAAGGGGGGGGGTGAATACTCTCACCAGGCCATTGGAGTTGAGGAAATACACATGTACAGTCACCAGGTCTTAGCCTATCTTGATCTGGAGCAATTCACAACATTCGCCGAGATGAAGCTATGATGTCCAGTTCACTTCTTGACCTGATCCAAAACGAATGGAACAATTCCATTTGGACAGTGCCAAAACTTAGCTGAACAATTCTGCAATAGCTGATCATTCTTTAGCTGATCCAAACAGCTGATTCATTTAACAGTATTCCTGCAGCAACCGTGCTCCTCCTGACATCACATTGGAAGTCTCAAAAGGCGAAGCAGACGGCGAGATAGCTTACCAGCAGTTTGAAGAGGAAAGGATCGAAAGCAGATGCTGATTTTTCACTTCAAACTCCAAAGCAGAAACTGAAAACATTCAACCATTATGTTTGGGAAGAAACAGAAAAGTCGAAGTATCCAAACAAGGAGACGATATTAGAGTGAAACAACAAGCTGTTTGGCCACATGATGCTAATTGCAGTAGCAAAAATTGACTATGAATAATGTATTGGCCCATCCCCTTGACCATTACCTTGGTCGCTAGGCAACTGCTGATGGAACTGTGATGGACATTGAAAAACAACAACAAATCAGGCAGCCTTGGCATGGCACCACGAAAAAGATGCATCTTCAGTGGAGTCAATCCCTCAGCCATCACTGTATCAGACGGGATGAGTTTCATGCAGAAAGTGTGTGGTGAGACATGACTTTTGGAGAATTGTCAGAATCAATCTTCCTCCCAGTTTGCATGCCAGATCAGGAAACCATCGCATCGACGTGGTGTTTCATGTCTATATCGACAATTCCATTAAAACTGCAGAGAGGGTCAACCGTGGCTCAGAAAGAGGTGTTCTGTTTGCAATATATTGTTGTTGCCACGAGATAAAAAGTCGAGACGTCTTCTGTCATCGTCAAAGAGCAAAACCAATCCCATTAAATTCCTCTCCACAGTCACGGCAAAAATCAAAGCTGCGATCAAATTTTCATGGCAGAATCATGTAATGTCGTGTGTGCTGAGAAATGCTTCAAGAGTGGCACATGACGCCTTGCACTGAAGTTGAAGCTTTGAGTTCTCGTCAGGAAGAAGCAAACACCCATATGCTGCACGGAGTCCACCTCTGTGATCATCATCTCAGAGACACAGATGTGTTTATACCTTCTCTGGTTCTCAGCAGTGACCTTGATTACCATTGATCACCATATGTACATCAAGTGGCGGTACCAAAACTCGGGAGAGATTCATTGACATGAGCCAAAGCTGCCACACAGTTGATCAGAATCTCTGTAAAGCCATACTTTCACCCTTTCACTGGATCCATCCATCCATTGGGAGCATAGTCGAAAGTATCATTGGTGCTGCTTAGCAGTCTCCTGGGCTATTGGGCACAATCCTGGACAGGTCACAGACAGGAAGGATGACAGGCTGAGTCAACCCCACCCGGTATTAATTCAACAGCCAAGCAGGATTTGAACTGAGGACTCTCAGATTCAAGGCCACCACCCTACCATTAAGCCAACACCAGACATCTTCACTAGATGCGACGCAGTAAGTGTATTTGGTGGTCGAGGAAAGCTCAAGGCTCGAAACAGGAGGGGTCCCAAATATTTTTGGTCATGGGCCAGAACCCAAATTCCTTAGCACCTTGCAGGCCACACGACTAAAGACATATAAAAATAAAATAAAATAAAAGCTACATTCTGTGGACACCACCCCTTAAAAATGGTATTGCATCAAAGTTTATCTATTTGCTCCCTATTCCGCTAACATTTCTTCTCTCAAGCAATTCACATCGTTAAGCTACGAGTATTACAGTAACACTGAATAAAATGATAGACAACAGGACCGTACAGTTGGCGACGCCAACTCACCATCTGGCCTCCATGCCATGATGATGCATCAAACTACATTAGTGGGAACGGATAAAACAAAGAGTTTATCAAAATACTCAGGAAAAAAAATAATCAAAAGCTCAGGAAAGGTTGAGGCAGGCGACTTCTAGTAGAAATACAAAATCGATGACACGTGAAACTGTCCCTTCAGTAACATACTTGCTTGTAGCTCAACCAGCTCCACTCCATATAATCAGGTGCCATCATCGTATCAACACCGAAGGGCTGTGCCAAGATTCCCATGTTCTGCTCCTGTTCTATGTACTGATTAAACTTGAATTTGAACTCCCCCTCAGATCATCAATAAGAGCAGCGTACTTGATCCGTCGGTATTGGACGCTTGCTTAACTCCTTGAAGTGCGGGGAATTGTTCTTGCTTCCACAGCCGGAGATTTACAATGAATGCGCACAGGGTGTGATGTGGAGGCTGATGCAACAACATATATCATGTCTCGGAAGACTGCAGTTGAGAATGTTGAGGAGCATGGTAATATCCACCAGGAATGCTATGGATATATCGTGAAGCCAACCTGGATCCTCCAGCTCTGGGACCTTCTGCTTCTTACTCTCATTGCTGTGATCACTGAAATGAGGAAACTATATAGTCAACAATGAGGGGACATGGCCACGGGTGGGAGTGATGGGAGAGGCTAGGTGGAGGATGTCCAGATACTTCCTGTATTTCATTCTGTATTTCTCCTTTTTTTCTCAATAACTCCAAACTAAATCTCTTTAAATGTAAAGTTTCTAAATGATTCTTCCTTCTTCCTTTAAAAGTATTTTAAACATTTTAAAATGCTCCACTTTCACTATCGCCTTATCACGAGTTCACCACAATCTATCATGCTTCTTCTTTTTCTTCAGAAACACAGGGTGTTCCAAAAAGACCAGCACAACTTTGTTGTTAATATATTTAGAACCACATGATTAACGATACCCTTTGGTTTAATGATACAGAAACTCATATAGTTTTTTTGCACACCATCAATACACTTCAATATGAGCTCCGTGTGTCATGCGCAGGACATCAAGGAGGTACATGAGTTCTTGACATGTTTGCCTCGGCATGTTTGCGTCCACCCTATGCGCCACCAGCTGCGATCCGAGAACGAAGATCTGCAGGTTTTCCACCTTGGTGTTGCAGACAACATCTTTGGACAAACCCCCACAGAAAAAAATCAAGGGTGGTATTGTCTGGTGATCGTGGGGGCCAGGCGGTTGGCCGTCTCGGCCAATCCAGTGACTAGAAATTTTTTCATTCAGGATGGCTTGAATGACGAAGGTCCATGAGGTGGAGCACCGTTCCTGTTGAAAAATGATATCGGGTTGCAGGTCTTCAATCTGTGGGAAGGCGAATCCTTCCAACTGTTCATGTAAATTGTTGAGGTCACTGTATCCTCAGCAAAGAAAAATGGCCCACAAGCGGTCATGGGGAAGGCCACACCACACATAGACCTTTGGATTGTCACGTATATGTTTCAATGACCACAGGGGTTTCAGAGCCCCAGATCCTCACATTGTGCTGGTTGACTTTCCGCAATACATGAAGCAAGCTTCGTCTGTGAACATGACCTTTCAGGTAATCTTCGCCATCCTCGATGCACGACTGAGCATTTCAAGTCCAACGCCTTTGTGTTTGGCGTCCATTATTTGGTTTAGTTCGACAGAATCTGCACTTATAGGTAAAGAGCTTCAGACTTTATCAAAATCCTGTGTACAGTATGCTTGGTAATCTCAATTCTGCTGGATGTGCGTCAAATTGATTCTGGGACTTTGTTGAAATGATTCACACACTCGTTCAACGTCGTGCTGCACTTGGGCTTGAACGACCGGTACGTTTCTGTTTCTGACAACTTCCAGTCTCCTTAAACCTCTTGCACTACTCTCTGATTCCAGTCCAAGATGGCGGATTCCATACCGTGTGTGAAAATTTGCTGAAATTATGTGTTGAATCTAGTCTCGATAGAACCATCTCGATGCACTTGAGCTTTCTCCTGTTGATGTCACCATTTTATTTACATTAAACCACAAGACCTTAAAAGAAAGAAAACTTCATGAGTTTCTGTATCATATAAAACAAAGGTATCGTTGTGTCATTTGTGGTACTAATATATTAACAACCAATGTTGTCCAGCGTCTTGTGACCAGCTTGTATTATTTTATTCGTTTTCTACTGGTCCTTTTATTCTGTTGCAACCTCATCTGCTCTGTGCTCTTGCTCTTCCACGAGCTTGACTAAGTATACCCAAAAAAAAAATCCTTGATGGGGGATTAGGTAAAGATAAGCTTCATGGTCTGGACTGATGATGACCGCGGTCCGGATTGGACCACGGTCCGCCTTTTCAGGACTCTTGCTCTAAGCTATTACAGAAGAGCACAGTATATCAAGAGACATTCACTCAGTTAGACGAGAAATGTCGCTGCCCAAAACTTGTTTGACGTTCTTCAAGACTTACATGCCTGATTGATTGTATGCAGCCAGGCCAAACACCATTGAGGTCAATGAGATGCAATGTGAGTTGTTCAGGGTAAAGAGATGTAGAATTCGGTCAGCTGCCACCAAGTGAAAATTGCCTACAGATGTATGCTTTGAGAGCGAACTACCAATTAGTAGTGTGGCGCCGCAGTCTGGTAGATAATTTTACAACGTCAAATCCTGCGGATGGTGGTGTCAAGAGGATGGCCACCTTGTTATTTGCTGGATGACGGGGCCTCCTGCTCCGCATGTCGTCCTCGAGTTCATGTCTTGCAAATGCTTCAAAGTCTGTAAGCTCTATGACTGCCAGTGTCTCGCAAATGGGCTTAAATGCATGGCGACCTGCAAACTGCAAGCATGCAGCAACATGAAAGATGATGACTTCCAGTCTTTTCTATGGATGTGAGACTTGGCTCTTACCAAAGATTGAGATGGAGACGTAACTACTTCGGTACCAGGTCTCTTCGGAGATCCTTGGCTATCACTGGTCGGACTTTGTGTCTAACAAATGGTTGCTGAGAGAGATTCGGATGAGATTTGTTACCTTGCATGGTCCGTGAGCATCAGTTGTGACTGTTATGGACATGTGGCTCGTTTTCCTGACACTGATCCTGCTCACCAGATTCTCTCACGCGAGGAGCCTCATGAGTGGAGGAAGAGGGCCGACGACGTTCCTCGTGGTTGCAGCAGGTTGATCAGCATCTCAGGAGATGGAGATGGGCCAGGCATCTGCCTGGGGGATGGCCAGCGGAGGTCACTGGAGTACCGGTGGAAAGTGGACCGCAGCGAAGCACAGCTCCAGCGCATGTTCCCAATATACCTGATCTTGTGGAGCCAGATCATGAAGATGACATTTTCTGATGATTAAGACATTGATGATGATCATGATCATAGATAGAGATAGACTCTCAAGATATGATGTTGATTGCTAAATGAGGCCTTTTGCGCATGGTGTGTGTGTGTGCGTGTCCGCGTGCGCGTGTGTTATAGTGATTCAGTTCGGCTCACCGGACACTTTTAACCTGCCGTTGCTAGCGCAAAATTTGTGATTCAAATAGCCTTTCAAATATAAAGTGGAATTTCAAAATGATTGACCACAATTGTTCTGTTCCTGAATGCAAATCGGACCCATGAGAATAAAAGAACACGATAAATATCTATGAACCTTCAGCCTGTCATGGGCCCATATCATCAGTATATTTTTGCAATACGGACTGCAACATATCAACTTTGGGACCAATTGATCAGGACGTTCTCCAACTGTTTCATTGTGCAGGGGCACACCCATTCCTTACAAGTATGTCTTACAAGTTCTTTCGGCTTTCTTAAAAGTTTTTTTTTAGTCATTTCATGCTACAATCCTTCACTGGGAGGCATGAAATATGTCCAAGTCACCCCGATTTACCTTAGTTACCTGGGGTTTCTGTGATGTGTGCCGAGCAATCTGTCCGGTCCCACCTCATAGACCCATCAGTCTGGATTGTGCCATCTTACCTGAGCAAATGACAATGCTGTTCTCTAACAAAACTGAAACGACATGCAAAATGGTTTAAAATGTCACCTGTTGACTTTTGTCTCGTCACGTGACAGCCAGGAACACAGGAGACGTTAAGCTATCTCAGCTCAACGATGCCTTAAATTTCAAATGAATTGACAAAATCTACGGCTTGTAGTTCAAAAAACAGCATTTTTTGTGAATGTAATTATTTTAGGATGTGCACAATAACCTCGGATCTGTTAGGCTTTCAAAAGACAGTGAATATGTGGTTTCGGACACTTTTACTCAAAAGAATATTTGTTTTATATTTATTGTTTATCAGAAATAAAGGATTAAAATTTTTTTGCAGTTTTGAGCGAAGGTTCGCTCAAGCTCTTTGGGATTATCTATAACAATGAAATGGATGATTTCTCATCTCCACATATCTCAATTCCTTTGGCGTCAACCATCTCCAGCAAACTTCATTGAACCAGGTATTGTGTAAATTGTATACGTCACACGTAATTTACAAAATACTTTAAAAGATTATTATTATTAGCTCACCTGGACTTTAGTCACATAGCCAGGTATTGTGCTTATGCGATCTTATCGATCGAGCAGTGTCCGTAGGTGAGTGGCGTGAGTGAGTGAGTGAGTGAGTCAGTCAGTCGGTCTGTAAACACGCATCAAATCTGCACTCATTGAAGGGGTGTACGGTGGGGGGGGGGGATTTGACCCCCCAAAATAGTATTTGCTCTCTTCTCTGAAAACTACACACACGATTTCAATGAAACTTGAACACAACCTTCATCACCGTAGATGTACAAGTTTGTTCACAAGATTAACAAAAGAAAAAGGGTCTGTGGGGGGGGGTTGAGTGACTGTTGCTCTCTAATCCAGGTGAGCTTCAGGATGCGTGGTCCTATTTTTTTTGGATGTAAGCTGCTGTGGCCGCTGGTTACATAATTCCTAGGAGTGTGGCTGTTCCGCTAATGCTGTGCTCCCTGTTTCAGTAAGCTGATACTCATTGGTGATCGATATAGAAGATAAGCTGAGTAATGAAGATGACAATTATTATTTGTCTATTCAATTATATGTGCAGTTTGTGACATTAGATTAAGGTGGTTGGGATTATCCATTTTTTCAGAAAATGGCATAGCCAACCATATCAATCATATGAAGCCCTACCCCCGCCGGTTTGAACAAAACAAGAAAACGTCTTTCAGGTTTGTCTCAATCGGGGAGTAAAACTTAGTTACACATATGTATAGTACAGTGTTGGGAATAATGATAGAAACAGGAAAACAATAAACAAGCGCGAATGAGCTAAGATCCTCGTCCTCTTAATGATGACATCATAAAAACGAATACGACGTCATTGTGATGTATCAGGTTTGCCGATAAATTACTGTGCTAAAGCCCGGCTTGATTCCCACAAACAAAATTCAAACAGCTTGCCTAGTTTCGGAGATAATGGTATAGACGATTTCCATTAGCGGCGATATTATGACGTCAACTTTTTTCTAGGAAGAATTTCCAAAATCGGAGATGGTTACTGCCTACACGTGGGCAGTTCCTATGAAAAGGCCCTAAAAACACTTTTCGTTCCGAGGAAGGGGTAGAGGTAGACTTTGGGCTGCTTGTAGACACGTGTATGGTGGACATTAGGACAAAAGTTCTCCACGAGATCTTAGCCAATAAGGCACAGTGAGCTGTCGAAATGGTCGCCAGGGTGCGAAAAGTGGCATTTTTGGCGTTTTTCCCCATTTTGCCGGTCGTATATCTCGGCGAATATACAATCCCAAGCGTAACTCTACGGGGCGTCAGACACAACAACATAGCTCACGAATCAGAAGTATCGACCCATGGTAAACACTTTATTGTCAAGATAATGAAAACTGCCAACAGGTGCACTCAATATAGAAAAAAGCGATTTTGAGAATTCCTTCATTTTTACGAGCCTTGTATCTACCTCAATACGACGAGATGTCTGAAATGACTGAAGACCAAGATATACTACTATCTTCCACTTTAGGAAATATCGTGGTCCTGGGTGGCCATGTGGAAAATATAAACAATGCAAATCGTTACTTTAGCCCCGAGAGCGATCAAATCTTTTATATTATATATTATCTCAGATATTGACAAGGCTTCATCTTCCACATCGACTGACCTAGAGATTTGAAACTGCGCGTACGATACAACCACCTGCTTATTAACATTAATGGATTATCGCATCATACTCTGACAGTAATTAGGCACTTCGACAGTAATTAGGCACTTCGTCATTAAAGACGGATAACATTCTCATCTTATACACTTTCTGCTGCAACAGAAATGAAATGTGAACAGCGAAGCTGTTAACTAACCTTCCACCACATTCTGCTAAGGAAGCTACACAGAATCATCTTCACAAAATTACTAATTAATTTCTTAATTATCTTCTATGACTGATTAAGCCATGTATCACAATCTGTTAATCTCACTGAAACACGAATGGAAATTCACAACATCGGTGGGAAACCAAATAAAAATTGTCAATAATCTCGCAAATGGCAGGTGAACCTTATTGGTCCTCGGATTTGTTTACTGAGCCTTAAGTGAATGGGTAATGAACCTTATATAATGAACCATTTGTCATAGAGACAATAGCTGCTACATCAAGGCAATGCGTTACTGAAATGCCATGCCACAACTAGATTAATTACTGGAAGGAG
>CM068967.1:34093807-34110922 GCA_035128595.1 Eptatretus atami
GAAGGACTAGGAAGATGGATGTCGACGAAAAGCTGTGGTATGTGACATTAGTTATACTGAATCCGTGCATCAGTTATTTTCATCTAACCGTCATCAGCATCATCATCGGCGGCATCGTCCTGCTCATTCCCCCCTTCGAATAATTCTTCGGGCGTCGTTTTCGAACTATTCTCAACAATTCCGACACTTGCATATATCTTGCAGGACAAGGTAGAGGAGTGACACGAACACTGTCCTGTTTTGCAGTTTGACATTTTACAGGCGCAGTTGACTACCTGCAAGATCATTTCTGAGGCAGGGTCCTGTGTCATCCACAGAATTGACATGCCTAGAGAAACCTGCGGGAATGGAATTAGCAGACTGCTGGATCTGTAGTTCAGCTATGCTAGTCTCATAACGGACAACAGTTTCCCGTGATGCACAATGACCAAATTTGTTCATCACGTTCAGTAACTGGGATGACCTGTCAAATGACGAATGGTCATACCCAAACACAGAGACTTGGGTGTTTGTTTTTTTACCTTTGGATGCAAGCAGGATAATGTCCTGGCAGAGTGAAATATTTTCAGCTCTACATCCTCGGGTAAGCGGACAAAATCTTCAATGGCTGGTTCATCACTAGCCAACAACCCAAGCTAAGAAGTTGTATAAAGCTACTGGGACCAAGCCCTTGACAGCAGATGACCAAGATCAGATGCTAAAGGTGGCCAAGGGCACAACAGTCCAGGAGATTCATTCACTTCTGCCTTGAGAAACATACCTGCATTATAAATAATGCGGACAATATCAGCATCAATCTCCCGACCTGATATGGGCACTGCATTGCTCTGACGGGTTGGTCGGCTGGATGAAGGACCTGCAGATGAAGGACCTGCATCAGTGCCAATGTCACAGTCACTCACTTCAGCAGCACTTGTCTCAGATTCACTACTGTCTGATGATCCTGATGCACACTGACTGGCCACTGTTTTTGCTGTAAAAGTGTCTGTAAAACACAGCGGTGATATATTCCGTCGTGGTGGTTGATGAAAAATCGTTGGAGGGAATGTCTGCATCAGTGGGTTTTCATGGATCATTCCTGGAAAGGATAAAATATAAATTCACATCAGACTTACAACTTTACACTTTGCAGTTAAAATGGCAGCATGAGCAAGCATACAGACTCAAATAACTCACCTCATATTTGACAAGATGACACCATGATGTTTTTTCACCATTTTTGTGAATGTATCCACAAGTTTTGTCAGTCTGAATACTTCTCCATTGTTGATGATCTTGTCTGTATCACATCTTGGCACAACATTCTGTAAGCTTCTTCATACAAGGTGCTGTGAGAAAAGTAAAAGTGATTAATCCGTCAGTTTGAATAAATAAGGTCCCACAGGAAGAAATGAGAAGGAATTATTTCGCACAACTGATGTGATATGTACTATGTAGTCATACCTTTCATTTGAAATGTACCGACTGCGGCCCTCTGTCCTTGTTGAGAAATTTGTGTATTGTATAAAACATAATTTATGGTAACTGACTTCTGCAGCAACACAACCAGATCTCCTAGTGTGGACCAATACACTTTCATCTTTTTTCAGCTTGGCAGCTTCAATCAGACGTCCTGAAATATAATTTGAGGACTTATAGACGTGGGAAGAATATTAATTATTCTTAAACAAAGCCAGAATGGAAATCAAAATGATCAAATTTGATTTAGCTCATAACAAATAGCTAGGTACGTACCTGCTGTGGAGTGTTTCAGCTTTAACTAGTTTATCACCCTTTGGCCCGTGGACTCGGTTAAGATAACGTGACTCTTTCTTGCCAATGATGCAAATACGTGGGAGGATATGGCCTTGTGAAGAGATTGGAATGCCGATCTTGATCGCAGACTCTTCTTTGTGTGACAGCACACCAGGCTTTTGAACAGAAGCAGAAGCATCACTGCAGATACTTCAGTAGCTCCCTCAAAAGCGTGCAAGCTCGTTTCTTACTCGCAACCGTCTCTTTTTATCGGTGAACCGTCTGTAGCACGTCGGATGGTAACCAGCACTCGGTGGAATATTGGTGAAGCCAATGCAGCATGACTGTGATAACGCGACCGGGCGATGCCACCACGTTCCCGGGTAAATCTAGCCATTTTCCCAAGCACTCGCGATTTTTACCCCATCTAACCTCAGTAAATGGACATACATTCTGTTCTTGTACGATGACAGATGCAAAACGCACCATAAAGGCGATTTCTCCAGGGATTTTGCTCGGACGTCACGAAGTTAAGGCCGAGGTGGAAGCTGCCATGACAGTACAAGTAGTACCGCGTGTTTACAAAAATACGGCTGCTGATTGGTTGCAGCTGATATTGCTACGCAGCTGGCCGACTTCTCGTCAACGTACGCAGTTAATCGCCGATTAACTTTGAAAAATAGTGCGTGTAACTTCGAATTAATGCTCAGCTTGGCGTTGTTCACATGGAGAACTTTTCACACGTTACAGCAAATATCATTTAGACCATATGTGAGTGAAAATAAGTCGCACCCTTTTCACGGAACGAAACGGAACGATAGCGGCGGACAGCCAGGCCTACAAGTAGTACCCGTGTTTACAAAAATACGGCTGCTGATTGGTTGCAGCTGATATTGCTACGCCAGCTGGCCGACTTCTCGGCCAACGTACGCAGTTAATCGCCGATTAAACTTTGAAAAATAGTGCGTGTAACTTCGAATTAATGCTCAGACTTGGGCGTTGTTCACATGGAGAACTTTTTACACGTTCAGCAATATCATTTAGACCATATTGTGAGTGAAAATAGTCGCACCCTTTTCACGGAACGAAGGCGAACGATAGCGGCGGACAAACCTATGCCTGCGCGTGGGCTTTCTGCATATCATGGCAAGTTTCACGAAGATCCGATGAAAACTCTGGGTTGTGAAACAAAAAATGTCAAAAATAGGAATGACGTCATAAAAATTGATATGACGTCATAGTGATGTATCATATGTGCGGTAATTCATCTCTGCTAATGCCCTGTTCGATTCCCACAAACAGAATTCAAAAAGCTTGCCTAGTTTCGGAGATAATTTTTTTCGGCGATTTCCATTAGCAGAGATATTTTGACGTCATAACTTTTTTTCTAGGAGGAATTTTCAAAATCGGAGATGGTTACTGCCTGCGCAGGGTATTTTTACATCTATATGCCAAGTTTCAGGAAGTTTCGATGAAAACTGTAGCTGTGAAACAAAAAAGTCCACAAGAACAACAACGTGAGTAAGACTTCGAGATCCTCCACGAGGATCTAAAAACAAGATGTGATAGAATTGCATCTAAAGTGTAAAAATGAAATGCTCCAGAGTAAAGTCACATGTTGATATAATACACTGTGATTGGTTGTAAAGCAGGCAATAAGGTCGGTGTTCCACCTGTAGAATCACTACTAGTGGGGCAGATAACAGCAATTTTTGAGAGGAATCGTGCAATGATGATACAAGCATCAAATTTGGCACATTTGTTCTCCAGAGGATCTAATCAAATCTGCCCGATTGGCCATTTGAAAATCCAAATTTTTCAAAATTTCCAGTAAGCTGTTTTCCAGCAAATTTTTCAAAATTTGGATTTTCAAATGGCCAACCGGGCAGATTTGATCAGAAAGCCCTGCAGAACAGAAATGCCAAATTTGATGCTTGTATCATAATTTGCACGATTTTTCTACTATCTACTACACTATATAAAGTATGTGTGGTGACATCATTGTGGTCTGATGAATATACAGCTCTGTGAAGAAAAAAAAATCACATGACAAGCGTATATAAATCAAAGTCGTAGCTCGTGAAGGCTCCACAATGCAGTAGATTGCTTCCCGACCCTCTGCTTTGCTGTGTGCTCAGAATGGGAAGACCAAACACCTGAAACCAAAAACGTTGAGGAAAACGTTGATGTCATTTTGAGTGCTGATTAGTACTTTTGGTGCTGCCATAGCAGGAGCACTGATACGTACGTTTGTTGAAACACAAATGGAATGCGGTTACTGTGATAAAACACAAGGATGAAAGCATGTGACTAGCTAGGCTTGTCGACTCATTTATTACAGCGCGTGCGCTGTATACAATTTCACCGAGTTTGAAATGTCCCCGGTGTCTACCACGTCTCCGGTGTCCCTGTTCCCCCCCCCCCCCCCCCCCACGTGCCTCAAGACAGCCAATGACGGCCGTCGGTAAGTGGCAGTGCGTAACCTGAACGGAAATAGCGAGAATTGACGAAAATACCCGAGTATTTCAATGGAAATTTGTGAAACTAATGTGTTATATATGTGAAAACCATTTAATTTATTGCTTGATGGGAAAAAACCAAGAAACGCGCCCCTCTCATGTACGAACGAACGAAAGACGTCATTTCCGCCCACCATCGCATTTCGCGCCAAAAGACGTCATTTCGCCCACCATCGCATTTCGCGCCGATCGCCGAATGCTGAAAGCTAAGTTCTTCTTAGGCTATCATTCTTTGCAGCCTCCTGCCACGCTGTATCGAACGATTTCATTCCTTCTGTTATATATAAAGGTGCTTATCACAATAATAACAAGATTTTTACATTTCAAATATTAAGTACGCTTTTTAATTGTTTTTCAACTGAAAAAGCATAAATTGCATATTTTAACATTAGTGTACTCATTTGCTTCACCACACACGCTGTATTGAAGATTTCACTTGTTGAAATTAAAACTATGCCATGATATTGATTGTGGTTTTAGGGAAACAGCCATTATCTTCAATGGTCCCAACCATCATTGTGGACAAAGCAGATCGTGTGAAAATGGTCGTGGGAGCCGCTGGTGGAACAATGATTACCACGGCAACAGCTTTGGTGAGTCATTTGTCAAGACATTGTGAAAATGGAGACAGCGCAGTATTTAGTCAGTAGGTTTACCTGTTTAAAATGTAGGTGAGTACGGTTTTCTATACCTACTCAGGATTATGTTTCATTTTTCCAGATACCATTTGATATGGAAACCTGCGAAAAAGAGCATGTTACGAAAATGTTTTTTGAAAATGAGCAGACTTTAAAAGAATAGTGCAAATTAAAACATTCTTGAGAAAAACCTCCTTAAGAAATTCCCCCACTGAGTGCGGTGAGAAAGGCGGTGCCATTTGTGTGGTGTCGCTGGTACCCAGAGTGCCCCGGGAAGTGATGGCACTTCCTCCAAGCTCAATGGCTGTGTTTGTGCTGTCTAAGGGCGAAATCTAGATCAACATTTCTACTTTCGTTTATTCGTAACCATAAAGTCGTAAATCTCAGTCCGCAAACACTCGAGTGCCACGCAGACACCATCCTCGTTTGGAGGTGATGTGTCAGCATAATTTATGCACATGACATCAGCATCGTGTCATCGGGTCAGTGTGTTTCTTTGGTTCAATGTAATATGTAATATTCCTGACTGCAAACCTGCTGACTGATCAGCAGGGTGGAGACAATGTCTTCGTGTGGCAGGCGACACTTATTGCTGGCAGGTCATGCGGCAAGCGCTGTGATGAGACTCGATTTGTGCCCTGCCGCCTCGTCAAGTTAGGGGGTTCAATCTGTGTGTGTGTATATAATCTGTGTCTAACATCTTAAGCCAGCCACCTTAACCATTAACCCAACATCCCAGATTACTGATGGTGTCTCTTGGTGGATATGGAAATGATGAGTATAATTATAAGGCGACCATTGTACTTTTCTGTAGTGTGCAATGTAATTGTATCTCAGACTCCTTTAACTGTATCACCTGTGAGCAGTGAGTAGTATCATCACGTAGCATTCTCCATAACAAGGGTCGGTTCTGCCGAAGCAGTTTATTGATTAGGTTAACAATCCTAGACAGGTCACCACTCCGACGCAGGCCTCTGGATGTCTACGAGTATTTACAAAACTGTATGTGAACAACTTTTTGGCTTCAACCATTGTTAGAACAAAATCAAAATCAAATGGAAAACATGTCGTTCTTAACCTGCAACCGTTTCCGTGCAGGTCATAATAAATGCTTTGTGGTTTAAGCACGATGTGGGAATGGCTTTGGAACAAGCACGTTTGCACAATCAGCTCATGCCAAACACAACGGATGTGGAAGATGGAATGGATAAGGTGAGTGCCAGAGCGGAGATGAATTGAAAGGTGATGGTGATGGCTTCACATAAAATGACTGTAAAACCAGTATGATGCAGTTACTCCTGCCAACCAAAACGTGGCCAAGGGTCCATTGGTTTATTACCTTCAGCACCGAAGATGGATGGATTTTATGTTTTCACCTCTGTCCGTCTGTCTGTGAGCAGGATATCTCAAACAGTTACGGATTGATTTGGACGAAACTTTATTGGATGAGTTGGGTAGGGGACGAAATCGAGCTGATTAGAGTTTGCTTCAAGGTTGGATACAGATCCGAACTATCAGTGGGATACAAAATGTGAACTGTTCAGCTTAGTGGAGGTATGCGCTCTACCGAGTGTCATTCTAGTTTTCCAGTGGAATCAAGAAGCTTCACCCACCTCGGAAAAAAAAAAAAAAAACAGACACTGGCTGAAAATTCGATATAAAAGGACTCGCGGTGATGTCGAGATTCACTGGAACAGAACCTATTTGGACTTCAAGTGGAGTAGTCGATCCATCGGGACGTAGAGTACGGTCAAGCGAACTTTGCTGTTTCAAAACGTTTCCAATAGTTACTCAAGCAATTCTGCAGCCTTGTGAGATCTTTTTGTCTTCTTGTGTCAAAAGAAACCTCAGTCATACCACGGGACAATAATCTTAGATTAGACTCTGGGTCTCTGTGCAGGAATTAACATTTTGTCGCTGCACTCAACTGCCAAAGATACGTTAAGATAATCTGCATGAAGTACAACTGGATAACCACTTCAACATGGCACCACACCTTGTACACGGTACGCACTCGTACTACGACATGGCCACAGATGAAGTCCTTTGCTCATATTGTGAAGTATTGCCAACATATGGTTGTCTGTGTCGTTTCCTTTTTAAATGCTTAGCGTCAATAATTTGTTTGCTAACCATAACCTCTTGCACATTATCTTCGGAATGATAAAACAATATTATGGTGACGTCATGTTCCACGCAGGTGGTGATTGATGGGCTTTTACAAAGAGGTGACCAAGTCAGCCCAATGAACAAGCTGTCGTCGGTTCAGGCAATCGTTTCTGATGGGGTTTGGATCCACGCAGCTTCTGATTCTCGCAAAGCAGGAATTCCTGCTGGTTACTGAAAGACGCAGGAAGTCGAGTTAAAACAAGCCGTTTGAGAGATAAATTTTGGTAATTCTGTAAAAGTGTAAAAAGCATCATGAACCAGTAGAAATTATACACCACTGTTGGCCAGTTTGAATCCAGTGCCTGATGCTCCTTTCAACTTTTGCTTTCGAACATTTATTTTGCTTTTTCATATAATTTTCATTCTGCAAGAGATTATACAAACTCGAGCATTATACTTTGAAGATGGATTAATGTTTACCCGAATGACCACTCTTTCAGCAAAGTATTTGAATATAATGAATCTTGTGTCTCCAGGTACAAGTTGTACTTAAATCATTATCCTGGAAGTGCAAGCCGGTGATACTTTTCCCA
Organism: Eptatretus atami; assembly: GCA_035128595.1. Lineage (NCBI taxonomy): Eukaryota > Metazoa > Chordata > Myxini > Myxiniformes > Myxinidae > Eptatretus > Eptatretus atami. Next base: position 34,101,401 of record CM068967.1, read on the forward strand.
TCCATTGCTGCTGTGTACCTGTTAAACAAACAGCTCTGAGCTCAAGCTCTTGATTGCTTTAGAGACAGAAAAAAGCTATTTGGCTTACCATGCCAGTGTATCTGAACTTAATCGATGAATTTACATTTCCTTGACATACTCACACCATTCCTTTAATGAACTGGATCCCACTTAACATCCACATCCTGCTGTATTCAACTCACTTATTACATTCAATTGTTCGGTGAGGAATTCAGTCCAGAGTACAGAGACGAGCAATGGCATGCATACTCCTATTGAGAAATGCCATAGGATTCTTACTGTCCACAAACTAACTGTAGATGGGATGTGCTACTTTTTAGACCCTTATCCAAAGTTCTGTGAATGTGAAACCCTTCACCAGCCACTCAATCAGGCTGGCAGTTTTAATCTCATTTGACCTTTAATATGGAGAACAAATTAATGATCACATTGCTCAGAGGTGAGCACAATACCATTTGAACTCACCTGTTGTCTGTAATTACATCCTTGTTTATTTGCTCATACTACTGATGGTGGCTGGAGGATGGCTAAAACATCTGGAAAACAAGCATGCTGCCTATTCATGTTACTGGTTGTAAAAAATTGAAAAAATTAAAAATATAGGTTTAAAGACATAAATGTTTTCAAGATTTTTTATTTTCAAAGAAAATACAGTAAACCCTTAAAATAATGCAGGGGTTACGTTCCTGAAAAGTGTCGCGATATCCAAAACCACAAAAGTTAAAACCAAGAACCTATGGGGAAAAGGGGGTTAGGTTCCTGAGCGAAGAGACAATGGAGAGGAATGTGGATGGCAGCCAAAAAGAAATACATCACAATTCAAATGAAAAGGGCACTCGGTAGAGCACATACGTCCGCCACGAAATGCCTGATCCACGAGAACACATCGGGCCCATTACATTTTTGAAGAAATATCATGCTATATATCGTTTTTGGCCCGATCTCTCAATTGCGGAGAATCACTTTAACATTGAATAACCGTCTTATCCGGATCTGGATCTTAACCAAAATCGAATCAATTTGTATTTGTCACACACCCAACGTGTTCCCAAGTTTCATCCGAATCCCTCCAACACTTTTTGAGATATCCTGCACACAAACAGACAGACAAAGAGACGGAGAGGCGTGAAAACATAACCTCTTTTCACCTTCGGTGGTGGAAGTAATAAACATGTAAAATAAATATAAATATGGGACTTTCAGAATGACATATCAATGCTAACGAGGACTTTCGCACATGCGCAGTGTGTGTGTTTTCAGCGACTCAGTTCTGATAGGCAGGCACTTTTAACCTGCCATTTCTCAAAGTCAAATAGTTTTTTTGTTAACATAATTTTCAGCATTTAAACAAAAGAGTGGTGATTTCAAGGTGGTTAACCAGAATTGTTCTGTTCCTGGATGCAAATCGGACTCACGAAAATATTGTTGTGGTTCTGTAAAACTACATGCTTCGAAGGCAATGGCGAACAACATGCAGCGATCCCAAGGCAGTTATTTCAATAGTGTATTCTAGTTAGTCCCTTCCATATGTAGTGGGTTAAAAAGGGAAAGATGCGTTGCATGGGCCTCTTGTCGTTAGGTCTTTCATATTTCTTTAAACTTCCACTTTAACCTTTTTCCTTTAATCCGTTAAACAAACACGCAAACAAGCACGCACACCATGCAATAAGGATGAACAGTATGCTACGAGCATCTCGAACGTGCTAGTGCTGTGAGCGTTTCCTGCCAACGATACACCGTTCCTTGGGAGTTGGCACACCATTCTCCGTTCAAATGAGCGTGCCATTTCCCAACTGCCACTTCACCTCAGACTTCACTTCGCGAACCAAACCTCACCATGTTCACCGCAACCGCTTCCTACAACCCGGAAAAAGACCCCCACGACAACTTGCGCTTATGCGCAACTTTTATTCACCATTTCACCATGAGTGCCACATAGCACTTGGCCTTCACCATGGGTGCCACCGTGGCAAACAACTGCTCACAACAGACGCCACATTGCTTCCACCTCTCACGAAGAATATAACCACAAGAGCACCCAGCTCTTTGACCACTTCAACTGCCCCATGTCGTCAAGTCTGCAGCGAAACCTCACAGGGCCTGGGGGTGGGGGTGGGGGGGGGCGCAGGACGAATTGTTTGAAGGAATAACATGAGACCAAACATGCGCTGTGGCTCGTGGAGGGACCCACGGGTAGCACGAGGATTCTGTACAATTACAGGTTGGGATAAAGGACAGTGCATGTTCGGGGCCAGGGCCTCGTTCGAAGACAGCGGCTCCATGTAAAACTCGGAGCTCCGACCCATATCAAGGTTGGCGAGCAACGGAGCCAGTTTCCGGCCCCGGAGCCTGGCGGGCGTGGCTATGGCCATTGTGGCCCAATAGAGGAGCGGGATTTGGCCAACAGCGTGTAATTATCCGGTCCTCGGCCCTCCCCTTGCTTGGCTCATAAAAGGCAGAGCGGAGCCTCTTGACCCCTTCATCTTCAGCTTCAGTCTGCGTCAGATTCAGCTTGAGCTTCTTCTTCTTTTGACTTTGCCCTTATATACAGCGATAGATAGACACACATACACACATACACACACATATACACACACACTCGTATAAAAGCCCATAAAAAATGACGGTTGGAATTATTTTATTTGAAAATAGCAAATACAACCTGTCCTTCAGTGACGGTGGTGTAAAAGGGGAAGGGGGTGGGAAAGAGAAAGGGAGAGAGAGGGGGAGGGGAGGCAGAGAGGACGGAGGGAAGGGAGGGTCGGAGAGAAGGGAGGGGAAGCGAGAGGTTGGTGAAGAAGGGAAGCTAGGAAGGGAGAAGAGAAAGAAAGGGGGGTGGAGGTGGGAGAGCAACGTGTCACAAAATGTTGCTATACACTGTGGAGGGAGGAGTGTGTGAGAGAGAGAGAGAGAGAGAGAGAGAGAGAGAGAGAGGGGGGAGGGGAGAGGGAGAGAGAGACGAGAGGAGACAGAGGTGTGGGAGGAGAGTGCTGCATTTTATTTGGAGGGGGAGTGAGGAGGGGACAGACAGAGAGAGTGGGGGGGAGAAAGAGGAGACAGACGTGAGAGAAAAAAGAAGAGAGGTAGGTGGTGGGGTGGAGATGGCATTAGCAAAGAGAGTGAGTGATAGTTGTGGTTAATGACTGAACACAAATATAAATAAAAATCTCATGTCAGAACAGCTGTACACACAGCGGCACAACAGAGTTTGTTATGTTAACCACAGCACATCTGCAAAAACTTTGATATCCCAGTTCCAGAAAATTTGTGGGAACATTAACCAAAAGCATGGTCTGAAAACGTGGCAGTACCGCTTCCGTACGACCAATGATCCCATCGAGCGTGACCATCGAAAACAAAGCATTGCCACCAGATATCATACTTAGGTACAAAAAAAAAAGAGAGAAGAAGACATTGCTAAGTGAGGTGTTCATAGCAGTGATTTTGGACTCAACGATGCAGAAATCAAGAAAATGACCAAATACCAAGACGTCACGAATGAAGTGAAAAGATCCTGGAAGCTGAAGAATGCCAAAGTTGTACCAGTGAGAGTTGGAGTTACAGGAATGATGACAATGAACCTCACAGAGATATTAAAAACCATCCCTGGGAATATTATTACAAACAAACTACAGTTGGAAGCCGTCCGGGGCTCAGTAACGATCCTGAAGAGAACCCTCGGCACAAAACTTTGAGAACAGAAAACTTCACATCTTGGTCCATGAACCATGACCCCTTACCAAAATAAAGGTGGATACTTTGAGTGCACAATGGGAGGACTCCATTCCACACTCTGAAACTCGCATATGAAGATACCAATCAACAACAACACACACACACACACATTGCTTTTTCTCAGCATATATATCTATATACTGTATATATAAACAGATGAGTGTTTATGCTTGGGAACACAGTACCTCAAAGTACCCTATACTGAAGAGTGAAAAGTCCATGCCTTATGCAACTTATTTCTGAGATTGCAAAACGCAGCATGGTCACATGGCCTGTTCTTAAAGAGTAATTGATTTTCTTTACCAAGTCGGAAATGTTTTTTTCTTTTAGCTGCGGTCACACCACCGAGGAAAGTAGTTGTGGCCACATCACCAAAGACGGATGGATTATAATTAATGGCAGGACGTTGAGTTCAGAGTGAAGGAAGACTTCAAGAACTGCAGCGAAAATGGAGAATTTCTTGATGCATTGAACCCTTGAGTAATGTCTGGTTTTCATTTACTTTTTCTCTACGGCCAATATGACTTGGACTTTAAAAAGTGGTACGGGCTGCTTCCACGCTCGACTCTCAGCACTTAAAAGGATATAGCACGGAAAACAACACCGGGAAGGCAATGGCAAGCCACCAAATATAACCCTTGCCAAGAAACTGCTTTGGCAGCACCAACACTCTTTAAAGATTATTGTACATCAAAATATAAAAAAATTATTGTACAAAACTACAAGACATTGTGTGTCACCACTCAGTGGCAATGTGGTTAGAACATCTGCTCTGAGTCTGGGAGATCAGTGGTTTGACCCCCCAAGACTCAAAATGGAAGTCAACCAGCACATATGCAAAATTTGGTGGGCATTGTGCTAGCCCTGTAATTTTTCTATGATTTTCAGATGTACATACACACGTACAGGGACGCAGCCTTATTTAATATCGTAGAATGAAGACTATTGAGAATTGCCTGTATGTTGTCATGCGAGATGCACAGAGGCTGAGCGTTCCCTTTACTGCCTCTGATATTTAAAGACGTACCTTCACAGAAGTACGACAGAAGAGTGGCTCTCCAGCAGGATCCTTGTGAGTATGCACCACACTTTCAACGTTCATGTCGATGATGTGTGTCACAAATGTCGGTATCGGCAGGGGATCCACAGTAAAAGTTACATTAGTTAGTTACGTGGAAAAGGGGTGCGGGGATGGGGATGGGAGGCACTAGATAGCTAGATCGTGTTAAGAATAGGAATAGTATGGACTGTGTGATTGTGTAGTTTACATTTACTCTTGCATAAAGGCTATTTGTCAGAGTAAGTCGTCTTGTTAAACGTGTACTCTGGCAGTGAGCATCCATTATTATAAAACAGCAGATAGGGTAAGATTGTTGTGTAAAACTTCCTGTAAATTATGTGAGGCTGGGTAAGGTCTTCTAGCACTCATAGACATTTAACACCAGAGGCACACTGGAAAGCGCATTGCACTCGGAGGAACAACCATTATAAACTGTTTGGCCGGCAGATTGCGCAAGCCATGGTGGCGAGGTTGGCTGAGGAGTCTTGGAGGAAGGCCAAACACTTCTGTTCAGGGCCGTCCCACAGGGTGGGATGGTCTGGAAGATGGCACCACGTACAAGCACCAGGTGGCCAATAATAGAGACTCGCCATGCATGAGGGCAGTCCCAGAGTTCACAAGGAAAATGGCCACACTCCACGCAGCAGTTGAGCTTCGCGTACAGCGAGATCAACACTTCTCTTTTTGCCTTTGTCACTGCCCGAGGAGGACATGTTAGAGAGATCCTTCCCCCTGCTTGGTCACCATCTTCACCACAATCCCTCACCTCCACTGCATCGCTCCTGCCATTCGCCATCCAGAGCCACACCAGCCATGTGTGCCAGCAACCTGCACGCCACAAACCCTCACTTGCCCATTTGTTGTGCGCATCCTGGTATTTCTCGGCACCATTAGCAGGCTAAGCATCATTTTTTACTTTTCTATATAAGATTGCACGTCACTTTCGTTCCTGTGTCCTTTGACCACTAGATCTCTACTATTTATTGAACATCTTTGTCGACCATATTACCCAGATACTATGTAAATAAACCCCCTTTTTATTATTATAAGAAGCATTTTCCTGTTTTCCTACCTTCCCACATGAACACGGCCAGGTTCATCTATATTAGTTGATCCTTGGGGAATCGTAACAACGATTAATTGTACGCGGTACTTTAACACTGTTTCGGTCCTTTGCAGGGATCTTATACCCCCAGCACAGACGGTCCATGTTAACGGAGGCCGTCTGACGTTAATGTGCACCACAAATTTGTCCACACCGGTGAAGACTTTCCAAAACAATATTATTTTAAAATAACTGCACCTCACTGTGCGTGTTGGTTTCCATGTCAGACTGCATTTTCCTTTATCCAATACAGTGTCGACATCCTTTAATATACATTTTAAACCAGGTATTATAGTTTATCGCTTCTGTTATTTTCTCCTTGCTGTGGATAGCACATGCGCACAAATTAATGCAAAGTTTTCTTTATTTTGTTATTAGGGGGGGGAAAGGGTACCCAGCGTTGCCTGGCCAGGTGAGCTTTTCGTGGTGGGGGTCTCTGGACATGTTGGACACTGAAAAGCTATGGAGTTATTGGCCTCATGGTGGTTATGTTTTGCCTGTGGGCCGGTAGGAGCCTGACCCCACATCCCAATACACACTTTATAGCGGCCTTCGGTGGCCTCAAAACGGACTTCAAGGGCAACACGTGTTAGCTTAAAACCTTTCCCAGATTCTGAAGTACCTCTACCCAAAACTTGGGGCCTCTCAATGCTCCGGTTTGGCCGTGAAAGAGCAACAAATAAACGCACAAACACTTGAAATTATTTATAAGACAATGGGGTAGTGGCTATATGGTGAAATCAAAGAAGTACGGGTATTAGGTACGGTTGCCCTTACATGGCATTTTTCACCTGCTCCTTCTGAAAAATCCTGGATCAAAAAGCACAAATATGTTGCACAAAGTAAAGTGTGCCTGAGCATGATACCTGGGAGGGGGGGGGGGGACATACTCCCCCATTCCAACCTGGTTCCTGCATCGCTTGGGTAAGTAGAAATGCTTATGACACCACCAACAGGCTTACTTCACTTACAATGTCGTACCAATGAAACCTGAAGGCAGAAACAAATGTCCACTTGTGGCTAAAAACTGTTGGAGAAAGAGAGAATCCCTCTCGATCACACACACACACACACACACATCTCAGAAGTCATGGTCTTTGGAAATTTCTGGAGATCTGTCCCACTTTGATTGTGGCTTCCTCCTATCTGGTTCATATTTATATTGATTGTTCGATCTACCTTGTTAAGATATGCATGTAGATAGCCTTGTTAAGTGGAAAAAATGAGTGCTCATTGTATTAAATTATTTAAATCTGTACAAAGGTTGTTTGGAGAAACAAAACCATATTTCATTGAAATTAGAGGTATTCCTTTTGAGATGACTTAATTCCATGTTTTTATATACAGAAGTCTAGGCTCATGGAGGAACAGGTTCTCAGACTGAAAGAAGACCAGGGAGGAACAGGGAGACAAAACAACAATACATTGCACATCATTTCACCTGCCAGAGGAGAGGGTATTGCATTTGGGTCTGTCTGTCTGTCTGTCTGTCTGTCTGTCTGTCTGTCCGCACAGAACTTTCATGTTTTTCTCTGCAACCGCTTGTCAGATTGAGATGAAATTTTCACCATTGATGCAACGACACAGGTAGAATGTTTTCATGATAATTATGACGTCATAAGTCACGTGGTGTGCCGTGTTGGAAAAATGGGGAAAATTTGGACCTCCGTATCTCTGAAACTGCACTAAGGAAAAAATTGAAACTTGGCACAAAGCAAGTACTCCTCATGGGGCATGAGTGATTTTTTTATGACGTCATAATTGCATATGTAGAACGCCACATCCGATCAGAATGAAAATTTTTGGTCGTCGAGGGATAAAATGGTTGTCGGAAAAAGATGACGTCATTGGTCTCGTGATTCGGCAGCCATATTATTTTTTGTTTCTTTTAAACCTTCAAAAATCTTCTTCGCTGAAGTGGCTGAACAAATCGAGGCGAAACTTTACACGTATCACCGCCTGTCCGTGAACAACAAAAGGTTCACACATATATCATAGGTCACATGGTTTAGAACCATATTGGATTTACCCAAAAACCTATAAAAAATACACCACTCAAAAGAAGTCCTGGCAAGGGTATGCAATCTCTGATTGCTCTTTTTCTTGTTTGTCTTGGATAGGTGGCGGGTGAGGGGAGGGAGGTGGATCAGTGAGAGTATAAAAGTCAGGGTATACGCAGAGGGAGAAAGTATGAGATGATCATGGACAGCGCAGCACTTTTCAAGGGAGGGGTACGGGAGTCAGTTCCGTAAACAAGAAAATAGAGAAATGAAGAAATGGAGGTGATACTTCAGTGAAGAATTGGAGATGGAAACCACATATGGGATTCTGGAGTGGGCTGGAGTAGATTTGGCAAACATTTGTGCTTCTCACTAAAGCATCAATTCATCGACTTTGTAAATCACTTACGACAACCTTAAAGTCACTGAGGGTTGTGAATCGATCCCTCATAACTCTACTTGTGCAGTCCTCATTCAAAAACAGAAAACATTAGTTCACAATCAAGGGAAGTGTGGCACAAGGAGGCACTGTGATCACAGATGCAAGCTTAATGACAGCTTGAAACAAAAGTGGATCAATGTGAGGCGTTCTGGTGGAGGAAAACTGGCCCGTCTCGGATTACTGTTCTAAAGCCAGGTTTTTAGGAACGAGATATTACCGTCACTGATCTCCCGTCTTTGGTTTGTAAACCTTTCCATATGTGGGGCAATTTCAGAAATCGTGATCATAATGATAGTGTGGACAATAGAATGACACTTAATTATAAAGTTTACCTTAATCCAGTGCTAAGTACTGCTTTTAGGTCCATTTTCTTGATGTGCTGGACAGGATTCTTTTAAAACCTCAGTGCTTCTTTGGAAAAACCAACAATCATCATTCCAAATCACAGTATTTTCATCATAAGATAATGTGGAGTGAATTTAGAGTGTACACCTATTTCTCTGCGGACCTAGCAATTCCAAAGCCAAGAATGTTTTTTGCCAAAATTGTTCCTTGAATGAAGTGCAATCAAGGCATGAAAACATTACACTGGTTCATTCTCCTTAAATGTTATTCACCTAATTCTGGTGGCACAAACCACATTGGCCATGGATGAGTAATGCTGGACAGGTTTAAGTTGACAATTTAATTTATAAGCCACCAGCAGGCAATAGCTTGCCACTGCGAAAAGCATCATTTCTGGAATAGTTGACTTTACCAACTCTCATTATGAATCATGATGGAGGTTTAGGAGGAAGCATTCTGACTCGAGAGTGGATAGGGAAACAATGCCTTCGCTTACGCACAAAATTCTCCCATGTACGATGGATGTCGTCTTGGAACAGGGCGGGTTTGTCGAAGCTTTTGAGGTGACAGTTCGATCACGTTGGGCACAACTAGGAGTTGTTAATGAACTGGAAGCTCTCAGATATTTCAGCAACACCTGTTGATAGATAACATGCTGCTACTACTACTACTACTACTACTACTACTACTACGGCCCCAGTTATTCCAACCATCTTGCGGGAACAGCTGGTGAAACAGCCAAGTCTTTCATGAACCAGCTGATCAGGCCTGACATCTGACTGTAAGTGACAGAGCTTTGAAAATTGGCAAGGGT
>CM068967.1:34121999-34154514 GCA_035128595.1 Eptatretus atami
GAGGGTGGACAAGAAATACCAAACATATATAAATATATATCTTCTATATATTACTAAAACTCTCATCTTGTATGTATGTATGTACGTGTATGTTCCCGAAATACAGCCAAAACGGTACACGATAGCGCAAAAACTTTCAGCACACCTTACTCACCATTCTCCTGCGGTGTGCAGTATCAAGTTTCGTTCAAATCGGGCAACGAAAAAAATATTGAATAAATCAATTCCCGATTCAGTCAAGTACTCTTCGGGAGAATTTGATCAATGCAAACAACGTCAGCGGTATAGTTCGCTGGAGATATCATTTTTTTTTTCTTGAAATGATTTTTTTTTAATCAACCGCTGTCACAACGGGAACCCAACGGGTTCACGGGTCGTCTAGTTATATATATACAGGGTGTCCCTAAAAAAAAAAAATGACATCATTTCGTAGTCTAATAACATAGCTAATTCTCGCTCAAATTTAACAAAATGTGTAAAAACTAAGTTGAATGTTTCATTCTTATCTCAATGAGAATCTACCAGGAAGATGGATTGGGCGTGCCGGTGATAATGACAATGTGCTGTTGAAATGGCCACCACGTTCACCTGACTTGACACCTGTGATTTTTTTCTATGGGGCTATGTGAAAGGACTGGTCTATATCCCCTTCTTCCTACAAGCCGAGAGGAACTTAAGCAGAGAATCACTGAGGCGCTGGAGAATGTTACGCAAGACATGCTACAGCGTGTTTGGCAGAGCTGGACCACCGACTGACGTGTGTCGTGTCACAGGCGGTGCGCATATTGAACATTTGTGAAGTTTTGAGAAAACGGTTATAAAATCTACATCCCTCTGAATCTCTTGTTCGAATTTTGATAAATAAATCTTTTATTGTTCAACATGAAGCTTTTTTACTTTCGTTTGCCTGGGACATGTAGTTACTTAGATATTCAAGTTTCAAATGATGTCATTTTTTTAGGGACACCCTGTATATATATATATATATATATATATATATATACATGTGGAGTGTGATAAGCACTTCCCAATCTCCATTGGACATAGTCCTATACCAAAGTGTCACCTCCAACACAGAGGCCTCGGCCCGGCGACTCTGTCAAACAAAGATACATGGTCAACATCAGTTAAACATTAAACGGAGCCGCCGATCCGGATTTCAGGCTTATTCGCCATCATCAGCATGACATACCAATAAATGTCTAACTAATAATGACCACATTTGTCATTTATCCATCAGATGCACCTCCTGACTGTTATGGTGAGCATCACCGTGGATTATGTCTCACACGGTAAAAACCACATAATCCCAAAGAACAACCATCCATCTGCCACCCACATGATTGCTCCCACCAATACAAACCATTCAACCATAAGGCACGTGATGTGATCGGCAGGTAAATTGAAGCATGTGGAGTGTGACGAGCACTCCCCCGATTTTACCGTGTGAGACATAATCCACTACGATGCTCACCATAACAGTCAGGAGGTACATCTGATGTTTAAACAATGAATGGGGGCATCATTGGTTAGATATTTATCGGTATGCCATTCTGATGAGGGCAAATAAGTCTGAAATCCGGATGGGTGATGCTGTTTGATGTTTAACTGATGTTGACCATGTAATCTTTGTGGAGACCTCTGAGTTGGAGGTGATGCTTTGGTATAAGATCATGTTCAGGGGAGTGATCGTCACACTCCACATGTTTTGATTTACCCGCCGATCACATCACGTGCCTTCTGCTTGATTGCTTTGCATTGGTGGGAGCAATCATCTGGGTAGCAGATGGGTGGTTCTTCTTTGCACGTTATGTTGTTTTACCATGTGAGACATAATCCGCAGCGATGCTCACCATAACAATCAGGAGGTGCATCTGATGTATATACATACATAGGGTGTTGCAAAAAGATTGATACAACTTTGACTTACTGCCATTTCTTTGTTTTTTTGATCTATACCGTTTTCCTTTTCAGGGTTTGGTGGTGTTTTCGTGGTATTTGTTCCCTGGGATTTCTCGCTCCGTAGCTCAACTATGCCGATGACAGTGAAGCAGAAGACAAAAGTGGTGGCTCTGTGGTATGACACTAAATAATATGCAGACACCTGCCAGAGGTTCTGCCAGGAATACAACCTCAGAACACGTGATGGACATACAAATTGTGCCATTCAACGTCTTGTGAAACATTTTGAGCACAAGGGTGCAGTGCACAACAAGAGCAAGGGAAACAGTGGCAGCCCAGCATCAGTAACCAAGAACCAGGCCAACATCGACGCCATGTGGGATTCTGCAGTGAACAGTCTCAAGAAGTCCCATCGTTGGCGCTCCCAGGAGCCAGGCATCAAACCAACATCAGTCTGATACATCCTCACGAAGGAATTGAAGCTTTTTCCCGTACATCATTGTGAGGTTTCTGTTTCTTTGTAAATAAACATTTAAAGTTGTGTATGTGTGTGTATGTATGTATGTATATATATATATACATAAAATGGAAGGATGGCCTGGAGGTATGTGCACTTACTTTCTCACTTTGAAGCCATCTCACCTGGGTTTGAATCCCAGCTCAGCTATAAACCGTCATTCTGGTGTTTCACAGGCAGGGTGATGCAATGTGCACGCCGTGCCTCGGATGGATATTAAATGAGAGCCCCGTCTGCCGGCATTAGTTGGTGGATGTTAAAGATCCCACGGTGTCATTCGCAAAGAGTTGGCGAGCTACCCTGAACAAATTTTAATGGAAAATGAGAATATTAGCAGGTCAATGGAAACTACAGCCTCAGGATATTACATCAGCAACTCAGTTTTGAAAACAATGCCTTTTGGTGCTATGACTCGATTTTGGGCGGAAGGCCCGATGATGTGCCGCACCAAGCTGTGACACGTTCACCGTGTAAAAGTCATTGGTGGAACTACTCAGAACTTTCTTCTGCCTAAAATCAGATGTTCTGTTTGTTTGCATAATCTAAGAGCTGGAAATGAGCTTCATGTGACATGATTCATCATCATCTGATCGAGCGTACTCGGGCATTTTGCCTCTCGATGCAGAAATAATCTACAGTGGTTGCCAGTCTATTGTAGATCGCGGTGTTCGCTTGAACCGGTCTCCCCCTAAGGCGGAGTGCACGTCATACCGTTCTGCAAGTATATTAGCAGTCGCTAATCCGTGCCTCATCTACCCGCTGCCATCGATGATTTTCTGACCTCGAATGCTCAAATATCCCAGCAAGCTGGTACTCAATTTGCCAACCTCAGAAGGATGACAGGCTGAGTCCACCCCCTGGTGTGTATTAATTCAGTGGCCAACGGGGCTTGAACTCAGGACCCTTGGATCCCAAGCCGCTACCCTAACCACTGAACCAACACCAGGCTCTACATGATTAGTCTCTCGATAAGACGATCATCTTCCTCGATCATGCAAATAAATGTTTCACAAAATTCCATATCCTGCTTCGTTTATCAACATAATTTTGGTGAAACACTTTCGTTTCGGACGGAAATGTGCAAATCATTCCTCAGCATGGTCTGAAGGGATATTCTCTTTACGTGCAACGCCTGTGACAGATTTCCTGTCCACCGGCATGGACTACATTGAACAGCTGCATGCACAACTGCAATATTGTTAGGCGTACAGATACTTCCAGGTCATCCTGGAGGAGGTGGAGTTCGTGCACTGACAGTTTCACAAAGCATTTTTGGCATACGAGAGTATTGGTGTTCCTGGAAGGACATTTTCTAACATTAGAAATAATTTTCAAGTCTCCTTGAACCTGAATTATTGAAGTAGAGTTCCAGGATCCTTGCTCTTTCGACTGTGCTGTCCACCAAAATTGGTTGTCTGTTGACGTTAAAGATCACACGTGTCCTTCGCGATGAGTCGGCGAGTTATCACCAGCACACACCGGGGGACAGCACCCTGAACAAATTACAAACTCTTGCTCCAACTCACTCGACAAAGTCCATTCGCCGAGTTGGGACTCTGGCACTCCCTCACCCATTATGAACCAATGGTTATCCAGGATGAGTGACAATACCAATACACTGTGCTTGCAAATCACCAGTATATCGTCAGGTCGGGAATCAAACCCAGACTAGACATTTGAAAGGTGAGTACGCAAGCTCAGAGCCATCCTGCAAGCCAAAAACGCATTCATTGCAAACAACATTATTTGAGGGCTCATAATTGTATTGAAATGGCAAGACTATTTCACAAATGATTTATCATGGGCATGTTGTAGAAGGCAGGTGGACTGACTGCCGTACCTGTACAATTCCAGCAATGATTCGACTTCCTCCAGATGCACCCACAACCATCTTCACCCGTTTGTTCTTGTCGAGAATGATTGTGGGACTCATGTAAGAAATCGGTCGTTCACCTGCCGGGATGCAATGCACTATTTACATGAATCTTGTCATTAAAACCAGAAGAAGAACAAAAAAAAAGGAGGTCTCAATGGAGAAAATACCCACCAGGTTGTGGGAAGCTTTTGTTGCAGAAATCCCGCATATGGTCATTCAATATGATTCCAGTTGAGTGTGAAACGACTCTGGAACCAAAACTGGGAAAAAAAAATAATAGAAAATTAAATCAACATGAGAATTTGAATGTCATGCCCAATCTGAGAATCATCGTGCAGGGCCATCTAAAAGCCGTGCCACAAGGCATTACAACCGTTAAGCAAACACCGAACCACGTTTCAAAAAAAAAGAGGACGCAAATCAAAAGGTAACTTCAGGCTTCACAATGATGATGTTACCACGTCGTTTGACCGTTAACTTATCAATATCGCAATAAATCAAAGGAAAATTTCTGCAGTCAAGTCAAACTTGTGCTAAACTGGAATGTAAACAGCCTGCGCATATCCTGGCATTTCGAAGCAGTTCAGCGGCTGTTTTGCAGAATCTGCAAGAGAGATTTTAATGTTGGAAATGGTAAAACAAATAAATAAATAAAAAGAGTTGATGACAGCAACATTTTCATCGTGAAGACCAAAGCCAACCTCTCACAATCAACTACCAACTCCTTATTCCCCCCCCCCCCCCACCACCAGAGACATGAATGGTTGAATCCTCAGCGAAACTCAATTTTTTCTTTTGGAGTTTCAGCAAATCATGTTTGGAGCCCTTCGGAAATAGCAGCTGAATCCAAAAGCATGAAATTATCAACTGGCTGTACAAACGACTACGAGTACACAGCACTGCCCACACAACCACAACAGCACCGTATGTGCACAGCACAACAACACGACTGCATATGCATGTGCAATACAACCACGTACTCAAGCACATCACAACTACATCTGCATAAACAACATCCTACAACATAACATTCACATTCACATTGCAACTACATATGCAAGCACAACACAACATAGATATACCACAACACAAGTTCAAAAGAAACACTTCCCAAATCATCTTTTGCTGCATAAATATTCACTCGCAACAGCTGTCTGCTCCAGACAGCCAAGTTAAGTCGAGTGAAAGCGAGTAAAGTCTCTGTCCCTGTGCATTTTCCACCTCCTATCATATCTTCGTGCACCCTTTGAGGAATCTTACAATGTGTTGATGGAACTAGTAACAGAGACAGCACTGCCATCAGGAGCCAGCACAGAGATGTGGGACGTGCCGGGACGATCAGACAGCACGACATTTTGTAGCAGCAGCTCTGGGTCGACGTCTTTTTGATGGGAGATGGCCGAGCGAACTTTCGCTCCAAACTCTGATGAAAGCAAACGCCTTACGAGCTGGAAGCAAAAGATAACAAAAAAAAATAACCACATTTCCTGAATAACATGTTTTCCTCCAACTTAGGGTGCCTGGTGTTGACTTCATGGTTTGGGTGGTGGGTTTTGGATCCTAGTATCCTGAGTTCAAATCCCCCTTGGCTGTTGGATTAATACCAGGTGGGGTTAACTCGGCCTGTCATCCTTCCGAGGTCGGCAAAATGAGTGCCAGCTTGCTGGTATACTGTGTCGGAGTGGCAACCCGTCCAGGGTTGTGCCCAATAGCCAAGGAGACTGCTTAAGCAACACCAACGCTCTGCACAGAGTATGGTCCCAATCTCCTCCTCCTCTTCCTCCTCCTCCAACTTAGGCCAAGTTCAACATCTGAGGGTGGAGATTCAACTGTGTTTCTTCCACCAGGATTTATCAGGCACCAGACAGTGGACCAGGCAAGTGGAATAAGGGTCAAGAACCTCATAAAAAAAAAAAAATAATCAACAGCTAGTGTAATGTGATGGTCATGATGTGAAACGTTGTCCTTTACCAACCTCTGATGTGTTTTTAAACTGCGGGTCTCCAAGTTTGTCATGGTACTTGGATACAAATTTGAGTGCTCCTGCCAGCTGGTGGAAAGTCTTCTCTCTGTTTTTCAGCTCCATAATGCTCTTCTGTGTCATCTTGTAGCCTGTTGGGTCAAATAAATAAATAAACAAGAAAGATGTCATGCATAGTACGATACTTGCCAAATCCAAATAGAAACCAGTTGCCATGGAAACAGCAATTTGACAAGGTTTGTGATGCAAAAAAAACAACAGCAAAAGAAGGAAGCTTTGTGTGTGGGTACCCAGACAGGCACACGTGTAAAAACTGCCAACGCCAACTTGCGACACTAATTATCCCCGCACGGAGGGCATGATCTCCCAGTTATCCTTTTTTGTTCTTGTCCCATAGATTCGCTCTCACGGCAAAGATTGGTATTCCTGTCAACGAAGTGATCGGTCTTATATACTCATACCTACAAATAATCTGCGCGAGTTTAAATTTGATATCTGGACGTAACCAATTCAGTGACGCAATATGCAAATCCTGTTCAAATTTTAAGCCAATTGGATTAAAAGATATATTTTATAAAGTTGACCTTGAGGTCCAAAATGTTGACCTTGACCGCTTAAGAAAATGACTGACAAGTGATTGCCCAACAGCCGGTCGAAGTAGAAGGTACCATCGCATCCCGCAAGTGTCAACAATGACTCTGTACCAAGTTATCTCAAAAAGGTACGTCAGGAAACATAATCTTGCTGTGACATTTTTGACCTCAAAAAACAATAGGCTTATAGCTTTTGAGTAGCTCCACCAGTTTGTTAGGCTTCGTGAAGATCGGTATTGTGACCTGTCGGCAACTGGCGGACAGACACAGGAAACCAATATAGTTGGGAATGTTCAATTTCGCAAGTCATAAAAAGTCTCGTCTCAACCAGGGTTGCTCAATCACTTCGCCACCGAGCTGAATATGTGGCACTCGGGACATGACAAACCAGCCCATTATGCTTGTGCTTTATCCACTCTCAATCTGCTATTACGTAGCACTTCTTTTCTTTTTTTTAGTTTTACCTCGATCTCTTTCTTTATACATTTTTCAATGTACATGATGTAGCAAAAGTACAGGACACATTTGAAAATGGCGTAGGTTGGTAATATAAGGAGGTGACCAAATTTTTTTTTGTTTCAGTTGCGAGAGAAACTTCAGAATTTCACCCAGAAATTCAATATCGAGGATGGCTACATGGACAGATGAGCAGATAAGCATTTGTTGCTCATCAGAAACTTGCGAAGGGACACCGATTTTGGCACAGAGGGAATTCAGGAGACATTTTGAAGTTCGTGAAGCTCTACCAAGGAAAGCGATTAATGGACTGGAAATCAAACTTCCGTGAAACTTCCATTGCGAAGCATAAAATGCAAACAAGGAGGAAACAAACTGCCCGAACACCGGGGAACGTGGAAAGGGTGCGAAGAGCAATCGATACAAGCCCGCAAACGTCAGGGTGCTGTTTGTCGCAACAGGTAGGCATGAGCACAAGAAGTCTCCATTGAATGTTGAAGGGTGAAGGGTTAACTGCATACTCCACCCTATAACATCTACCTTGTCCAGTGTAGTTCAGCCTCGTCCTGTCTAATACAGTCTAGTGTAGTATAATATAATCTAGCCCAGTGTCGTGTATTTGAACGACATCGTGCTTCCATGAAAAAGTCCCAACTTTGTAGTTTCAAATGTTTCTGAAATATGTTGAACCTTTGTAGAAATATTTCATTTTGAAATGCGTCCTGTCCTTTTGCAACATCCTGGACTTAACCCTCCCTCCCTACTGTCAAACTTTATGCTCCTTTAATTACTTGCAAAATCGAAGATTTTTCCAAGTATATTGGTTAATCGATTTTGTTATTTTGTCTGTCTGTCTGTGTCACCTACAGGTCACAATTTTAAACCGATCGTCACGAAACTTGACCACATGGTAGAGTTTGTCATAAGGAAGAGCCAATTGTTTTTGAGGTCAAAAGGTCAAATGGTCAACCCGAAGGTCAACAACTAAGGTGGTATTTCTAAAATCCTCATTTTCATCCAATTGACTTGAAATTTGAAGTGGAGTTGCATATTTGGTCATTGAATTCAACCACCAAATTATTTTTGAGGTCAAATTTGTTTTATGGATTTTGCAAGTATCGTGCTCTGCACGACGTCGTCTTCTTGTTTCCATCATCTTTCAGCACTTCCATACAGATTCTGTTTCAAAAACAGCGTTAAATATCCCACCATTTTTGCATTCTGAAACATCATATCATCAATGTCGCAGACACTTCATATTGCATCGGTGCTGCTGAGATAATCTATTGGCAAGTGCTGTGCTGGGAGGTTTGCCATTGCCTCCCCAGTCAGTCAGGGCAGGAATTTTTAGTTTGTTCAGGGTACTGGTGATAACTTGCCTACTTATCACACCATGGGATCTTTAACAGCGACTCACGACTAATGCTGGGAGACGGTTCCTCCATTTTAACATCCTTCCAAGGGACAATGCGCGCACGCACACACACGCACATATCACCCTGCCTGTGGAATGCCAGGATGGCAGTTTATAGCCGAGTCGAGATTCAAACCAAGGCTAGACAACTCAAAGGCAAGTGTGCATACCTTGAGGTTATCCTGCCAGACGACACAGCACCTTAGCCTGTAGTTGTACAAATTATTGCAGTGAGCATCAGCATTTCAGGAAGCATCGCTTCTCAGATGCTTCCTTGCTTGAATATTTGACAATAACAAACCCTTCTCGAGATGTCATTCAAATGTTAGCGTACCTTGAAGTATGTTGAGAGCAAATGCTAAGGAAATTCCTCCTCCCGGCAGAGGAGGCAAAAGAATTGTGTCTTCTCCGAATGGGAATTGCAAAGGACTTAGCACTTCAGCCTTGTACACCTTCAGGTCTGACAGCTCTAAAACTCCACCTGAAAATAGGGAAACAGTAGGTGTACACCGCAGTGAAAAAATGCAAGCATTTTCTTTATCCCTCTTCTTCGAAAGAGCTTTGACTTCAAACCGTTTATTGCAGCTTTCCTCGCTTACGTTCCTTATCCATGTGAATTAGCCAGTCATCAACTTATTCCATAAATAAAGGTTTCTTTTCATATTATAATTTCCTGTAAACCTCCCTTTAAAAAATCACCTCTAATCCATTTTCTACATTTCTGCAAAACTGCTTTTGAAGAACTGTTCGCGTTTTCCATGAAAGCAGTCACGTTTGGAGGCCACAGCAAATGTCTACTTACAGACAAGCAGGATAGCATCGAGGTGTGCACAATCACCAGTGAGCTGTCGAGCCTGGGTTCAAATGTATAAACGATTATTCTGGTGTTTTTCGCATGTAAAGCTCGGCATAAATGTGTGTGCCATTAATAGGAAGGACTCCTCTGCCAGCAGTGGTTGGTGGTGGAGCCGAAAGATGTCGTGCCAGCAGTGGTCGCGGCTTTTGTGAAAAAGATATGCGAGTTATTGCTGGCACCCTGAACAAATTACAAATCACTGCCAAAATTGCCTCAAGTCAGATGTCGGACCAGATTTTGGACAAATAAGTTATGTGGGGAAGAATGACAGCAAGGGGAGGATGAACAAAGTGGACAAAAATGGACGCAGCCATAAACTCTCAGGAGGGGAAAAAAACTGAAAATTTGGAAATAGGTGGGCTTGGGGAGGATTAACGGGGGTAGAAAAGATCATCGTTTTGAAATGAGATGGTGGTGAATATATGAGATGGTAATGAACAGCTGTCTTGAGGAGTTGGAGGGAAGAATGGGATTGAAGAGAAGGTGTTAGTTGGTTCCAGAGGTGGGGTGTGGAAGAGTGGAAGTGAGTTATTCTGGATTTTGGGATTATCACCAAAAGGGTGCTGCTGGTTGACCACATGGCAATGGAGAAATCTGAGGGGGTGTGGGTGTGAGATGGGGGCAGAACATGGAAAAGCAGAGAGCGCAAGGCCAAAAATGAGGTGGTGGAAGATAGACACTACCGACCAATCTACGATGGGAAAGTAATAGGCCCATAAACTCAACTTCGTCGTGTGAGATTCCAATGATCTTGAAGGCCTTGGTTGCCACAGCATCAGGCTGCGCAAGACATGAGGCAGGGGGCCCAGCAGGGGAGAGCAGTACTCTATCAAACTGTGGATGAAGACCTTGTGGATGGATAAAAGTTCAGATGTGCCATGGAAGGACTTTCAACAATGGAGGATGCCCATTTGACGACAGGCTTTGGAGGCCAACTTAGCAGTGTGGTTTGTCCAAGAAGGATCATGGCTGATAGTGAGGCCCAAAGGTTTGAGAACTTTTTAAAGAGAATTGTTGAGAAAGTAGATGGGAGGTTTGCCAGATGGTCCGTACAGAGGGACAGAATGAGAGTTATCAGGATTGAATTTTTTTTTTCCCAAGTGTTTGACCAGCTCGTGGTTCTATCAAGGGCTGCAGAGAGGGGAGACACTGCTGCATGCCTATCTGAAGGATGAGGGATGTTATGGCAGAGAGTGGAGTCATCAGCAAAGAGATAAAGGGGATATTCCAGAGAGTCAGTGAGATCATTGAAAAAGATTACGAATCGGACTGGACCTAGAACACTGCCTTTTGGCATGCACTCCAACCTTGACATAGGATCATGTTGAGACCGACATGTTGACTACGAGAGTAGAGGAAGTCAGTAAGCCATGTGTGGAGTTGGCCTTGGATGGCATTAACAGAGAGTTTGGAGAAGGTTGAGGGCCCTGATCCATTGTTGGAAGAGCAGAAGCAGCAAGTCCAAGGTAGAGTGACTTGGCCTGCATCCAAATTGATGATCTGAAATCAGGCTGGTGTTTGTTGTTGTAAGCCCTGCGGCGATGGAAGAGCAGCGGAGTGTCATGCACAGATATACGGCTAACATATTTATCCCTAATCGGCGGTCAAAACAAAAGAGAAACGTTCAGACACCTAATCCCAGGAGCATGGAGTGCATGTGTCCTTCAAAGCAAGCATGGAGAACTGCCACCCTTGATCTTTTAATTGCAAAAGTGCAAAATCGACATTGCTATTTTCAGTAAAATGAGATTCACTCATTAGTGGTCGATTAACAGAAGCAACATCTACCTGAATTTGTTTCTGGAGTGGAACACCAGCTACAGAGAAAATAGCTCCCAGTGCAGCTACTGTGTTTTTTTTCAAAAAATTACACTGTTGAGGTTCGTATGAGAGCGAACACACAGAACGTACAACAAGGGGAGCAGGAGACAGGAGGGGCGGGAGAGGGAAGGAAAAACTAGGTTGAACAGGGACATGAAGAGATCTGTGGAAAGGAGAGGGATGGGGCGGGAACACGGGGTAAACAAGATGGACACACAGGGACTTTCAGGAAGGAAAGCAGGAATTTGAAGGAGGTGGGTTTGGGGTGGTTCACGGGGTAGAAAAGATCTGTAAGGTTTTGATGGGGAAGATAAGAGTGGTGGTGAACGCGTTTTGAAGACCTGGAGGGAAGAGTGGGATTGAAGAGCGTGTGGGAGTTTGTTCCAAAGCGGGGAAGAAAGAGGAATGAAAGAGTGAAGGTGAGCAGTGATTCTGAATTTGGTAGTTTTACCAGAAGGG
This sequence comes from Eptatretus atami, assembly GCA_035128595.1. Taxonomy (NCBI): domain Eukaryota; kingdom Metazoa; phylum Chordata; class Myxini; order Myxiniformes; family Myxinidae; genus Eptatretus; species Eptatretus atami. Next base: position 34,133,875 of record CM068967.1, read on the forward strand.
TGTGCTGGCAGACCTTGAGCGCCCGTGGAAATATGGGGGGGGACATATCTCAGACAGAGCAGGGGGGGCGAGGCCGGAGAGGAGACAGTAGAAGACAGAAAGACTAATGACCTGCCTGTGGTGAGAGAGTGAGAGACCCAAAGACTCAGCCTCATTGCGGGAGATACCAATGATCGTAAATGCCTTGGTTTCCACAGCGTGAGGCCGAAAAAGGTGAGAGGTGGGAGTGCCAGCTCAGAGGGGAAAGCAGTACTCCACCAGGCTGTGGACGAAAGCTTTGTATGTAGTCAGGAGCTCAGGTGTGCCAAGGAAGGACTTTGCATGATGGAGGACAAAACTGGACAAAAAAACAAAACCAAGGAAGGACAAAACTGGCTTTGGATGCCAGCCTGGAAATGTGGCTTTCCCAGGAAAGATCACGGCAAATAGTGAGACCCAGAAGCTTGAATGAATGGACTTCTTCAAGAGGATTGTTGAGAAAGTAGATGGCGGGATTTTCCAGACAGTCCTTTCGGAGAGACAGAGTGAGAGAGTGAGATTTATCAGGGTTCAAGGACATGTTCCACATGTTGGACCAGCTTGTGATTTTATCCAGATCTGCAGAGAGCGAAGAGGCTGCTTGCCGATCTGAGGGATGACATGGTATGGCAGAGGTTGGAGTCATCCGTAAAGAGATAAGGAGGATTTTCCAGAGAGTCAGAGAGATCATTGATGAAAACCAGAAAAAGAAGAGGGCCCAGAACACTACCTTGAGGAACTCCAGCCTGGACAGGAAGAGAGGATGAGAGAATGGGCCACACGTTGGCTGCATCAGGAAAGGAAGTCTGTGAGCCATGAGTGGAGATGTCCTTGGACACCGTAGGAAGAGAGTTTGTTACAAAGACTGAAATTGGTAAAAGGTTAAAAAAAATTAAAAAATTGCAAAAAGTTGCAAAATTGCGTGTATCCCTTAAATGCACGGCTGCTGAGAGCCAGACTATGGCTGAACAGAGATTGGCATCTCATGATAATTAGCACATGCATGCGAACTATGACCAATGATGACAAGAAAACATTATGTTGATTTGGGCTAGCTTATTCAAACAACCCAAAAGGAAGATAAGTTTGAAATCTTTGGTGACAAATGTGAGAATGGGTTCAGACTATTGCCTCCGGCCATAAGTAAGTGGGAAACTGCATAGCAACGGATGTTTGCTACTCTCAAAGCATACTCATTGTCAGACGTGACATCTAAGATGCAATTATGACCACAGTTATGAAAACTGCAGAAGGCCAAACCGACCACGTTATTGTTGAGCAAGCTGAAGATTACTCTAAAGCCGAAGGTAAATAAGAACGGCTTTAAGCTGGTAAAAAGCCTAAATGTAGGTGCTTTAAAGAACCCAATAATTCAAGCTGAGCTGAATCGCAAACTCAATGATAAATTGGCTGAGTCTGATGACAAAGTATTTTTGGCGGTAAATGAAGAGTGGGAAGAAATGACAGACTGCATTCATGGAACGACAAAAACCATGCTTGGAACAAAGAAGCATGAGGATCCTGACTGGTTTTATGAAAACATCGAGGTGATTCAACCACAATTGCAGCAAAAACGAAAAGTATTCAAAGCTTGACTCGCCGGTAAAACTTCTGAAACCAAAAATAAATTTGATTTCCATCAAGAAAAAAAAAAATGCAAATCAGAATGAATGCTTTAGCAGACAAGCAACCGAAATTCAACAATACGCAGACAGTCATGACTCCAAAAAATGTATCGACCTGTAATACAGGCTTACGTACCAAGAACAAAAGGACGTGCAGCTTTACAATCCTCAGATGACAGCCAGCGACTCACCGATCGAACAGCAGTTCTCGACCGACGCCAAGAACACTTTGTGAACTGCTATAAAAGGACCCTCAGAGATCATTAATGAGTCGATCAATTTCATTCCGCAACGTCCTATTCTGGAATGTACAGGTGTGCCTTCAACTATGGCAGAAGTGCAGTTAACGATGAAAACCTTGTTGAAGGGGAAAGCCCCAGGGGGTGATGGCACACCATCTGAAGTCTTCAAACAAGGTGGCTTCTAACTTCTTTGAAGAGTCCACCAGTTGTACATGCATATTTGGAATGAGGAAAGATGTCTTGATTGTCAGCGGGGAAGCACAAAAAAGAGCAGAGTGTGGAAGAACAGAAAAGAGGCGGGAGAAGAGAAAGACCACCAACTGTCTGCGATGGTGAAGTGATCGGCCCATAGACGCAGCTTCATCGCTGGAGATTCCCTTAATATTTAAGGCCTCGGCTTCCATGGTGTCAAGCTGAGCAAGATGCGAGACAGAGGAGCCAGCCCAAAGGGGAGAGCAATATTCTATCAAGCTGCAGATGAAGGCCTTGTCGGTGGATAGAACTTCACGTGTGCCAAGGAAGGACTTTGTATGACAGAGGATGCCCAGTTGGCGGTTGGCTTTGGAGGTCAACTTTGAAATGTGGTTTGCCCAAGAGAGATAGTGAGACAAACGAGTATGAATGACTGAACTTCAGCAAAATAATTAAGACATTAGATTGGGGGGGGGGGAGGTTGCTAGATGGTCCTTTCAGAGAGAGAGAGATCATAGAGTGTGAGATTTTGAAGTGAGTGTGAGATTTTGAAGTGAGTGTGACATTAAAAGGATGAGCATGGATAATCCCATGGGGAGGAGGAAATTCCAATTTCGGAAATGTCTCACTGAATGTGATGAGAAAGGCCCTGCTGGTACCCAGAATGCCCCAGGAAGTGACGGCACTTCCCCCAAGCTCAGTGGCTGTGTTTGTCTCATCACACAGTCCTGTTTAATGTATCATGTATTCGTCTGTATGTCCATGTGTGTGAGATGTGTGTGGCAGCTCCAACGTCCTATAAACATCAGCTTTGAGCCTGAGATGCTGCAAAAGAAATACAAAACAAAAAGAAACAATGGAAGAGCATATTGGAATTCGGAAATCATTGCTGCTCGCTCTTGCAAGTATGATTCTTGGGGGGGGGGGGGGGGATCCAGAAGAGAATCTTTGACAATTTGCTTGATAGCGCCTCCCGAATCGCAATGTAGCCTCCCAGAATAAATAAAGCACCTTTGACATCATGTTCGCCTCCCAATCTGCAAGAAAAGTGCATTGAACAAAAAGTTTGGGTTTATGCTGTGTTAGTGGACATAACTGAAGGTTGACAGGGGAGCACTCTGGAATATTCTGGCCAGGTTCAGGTGTTCTACATAGCTAGACAATGACATAATGGAAAGTCTGACCAAATATGTGCAGACGGCAAGTTTTCAAAAAAAAATAAAAAATCCCATTCCAACTGGAATGAAGCAAGACTGATTATGCCAATCCTCCTTTGTTTTATTCTTCTTGGCCATGCTAAATGAAGCACCATCAGAAAATTGAAATGGCAGAAACCTTGAAGTTAGAATGGCTGGCAGATTTTTGAAACTCTCTAGATTACAGGCACAAACTAGACTGGCACTCAGCAGAGCGCATACCTCCACGAGACTGAACGGTTTACATTTTGTATCCCACTGATAGGCCAGATCTGCATCTGGACCTGAACCAAAATCGAATCAGCTTGTTCTTGTCACCTACCCAACTCATTCACCAAGCTTCATCTGAATGTGGCTGTTAACTCCAGCCAAGTGTACATGGATGGAATGCCTATTGAAAAAGTGACAGTTGAAATGGGCGTCATGTCAGAATGGATGCAGATTGTATTCCAAAAGCGATCTCGTATGACGAACTTCAAATAGGTAAAAGAAGGATAGGCCATCCATGCAAGTGATACACAGATGCACTGAATGACACACTAAAGAAATGCAAGATTGATCAAGTTGCTTGGGAAGGTAATGTGCAAGACAGAAGCACGTGACGGATTTAAATCAGTGGTGGGGGCACACTAGCTTTGAAAGAGGTGTGAATGGAAGATCAGTTAGAAAAACGTCTCACAAAGAAAGATCCGACCATGGCACTTGACACCGGGGTAATACATGATGCGTGGGCAAGAATAATGTCAGATTGGTTTCCAATTCTTGCATTCATCATAGAAGGCAAAATGACAATGAACCATGGCAGACAGAAATAATCTTGATAAACCACCAGAGGTAGTAGTAATGTCTAAGAACTCATTTGACATTATTCTCTCAAACCAAACTCAAAGCTGTTTGTTTACGGTTTTTTTTTTCTTTTTATGAAATACAGATGTCTGGGCTCATGGAAGAGTGGCTGGTACAGTGGACAAAGGGTCAACGGGATGGCAAGAATGTATGGATGCAAAACATCACGAGGAAAAGAAATGCAGGCGAAGGAGGGTCGGGTCTCAGGAGGTGTTGAAAACGAAACATACTAGGTATCAAAAGTGGTCAACAATGAGACCTTTAACCAAAATAAGTCGTAAAACTATTTTTATTTGATAACATCAATTTCAGATATCACATATAATTGGAAAGTGCAGTTAATTAAAACTTCAAAAAAAAACTCAGAAAACAGGTCTCTTACAAGGAACTTCAATGCAGGAAGAGACCACGAGGCCTCTTCCTGCCTTCATCTAATAAAAGAACACACTCACATTTGCCTGTCTTCAACAAAAAAATAATGCTTCTTCTGTGAAGTTGAACAAAGTGGAAATCTTCATATGAGGCCCCGCGAGGAGGAGTGATGTAAGCGACATTTTTTAATGATATGATGATGATGATAGGCTCGGATGATAGGGGAAGGGTTAAAATAGTGCTATATGGCATTAACTCCAAAATGGCCGATGTGACCCTTACATCACTCCTCCTCACGGCGCCTCATATGTGTATGAGCAGAAACATTGACATTCAAATTGTTGAGATTGTCAGACATAATGACAATGACCTTGAAAGAAACTACAGTGAACTGATCAGTGAGGTAGACACCTTGTCATGAGATATCTTGTCTGTCAAGCCTGTCCTATGGTTGTTTGTCTATGCCTTTAAAATGCTGAGTGTAAAGCAAAGAAGTAGCACGTACCACTTTTAAAGTCTTTGGTATGACTCGAGTGGGGTTTGAACCTCCGACCCCTCCACCCACCCCCCCCCCCCCCCAGACCCAGAGTCTCTTACCATATCCACCGAGTCTGGTTAAATATCACCAAATTAACTTCCCTGATAGTTGAGAAGAAAGGACCAAAATCACCGAAAGTTTACCAATGTTTTGCATGTCTTGCTCTCTCCGATGAAACTCTACTTCGTATCTCTAACTTTCCCTCTCTTCCCTTCCCCATTTCTCTCCCCTCTCTCCTTCTCCCTCCTCCTCTTATTTCTTCTTCCCTTCTCCCCTCTCCCCTCCAGATTCCCTCCTACCCTCTCCCTTCTTTCTCTCCTAACTAACAGGACATCTTTTTATCCGTTGCCGTACTATCTCTTTCGCGAATACATAATGAATAAAGATTCAATCGTGAATCCGTACTATTTGTTACATCCTGACCGAGGTGCAGTTATGGCATTGATGCAGTGCCCCCTTCAATTAGAGTGTGCTTATACGAGTTAATTTGGATGTTACCAGCACACAATTGGGCTTCTTTCAAAGGGTTCTGTGGGATGTGCAATGTCCGCAAAACAGCGGTTTTAAACGGGAAAGCCACTTTATCGTCCACTTAAAAGGGCAATGTACCCATTGACATGATGTAACACCTTACCTGCGATGCACCAGGGTGACAGTTGATTGTCAAGTTGGGAATCAAGTGCGGGCCAGACTGCTCAAAGAGGAGCGCTCCCTCTGAGCTTGGAAAAATAAAATTAAAAAGAGGAGACAATGGAAAAAAAAAAACCTCCACTGTACACAAATCAAAGCTGTTTAAACAATGCTTTTCCAAATATGGCTCCAATGAAGGGTTAATGATAAACTTCAGCTTCTTCTTGCTTCCTAGACAGTTGGCATACATCCAACCAACCTTGGTGAGTAATGGTTAAAGCATCCGCTCTGAGTCTGGGAGGTTAGTGGTTCAAACCCCAGCCGAGTCATACCAAAGACAAACTTGAAGGGCACTCGGAAGAGCGCATACCTCCGCCACGCAATGCCTGATCCACGAGAACATATCTGGCCGAATACATTTTTGAGATATCGTGCTATACATCGCTTTTGGCCCCATCTCTCAATGGTGAAGAATCTCTTTAAAAATTAAATAATTCTCGGATCCAGATCTTCAGCGAAATCTAATCACTTCGTCCTTTTCACACACCGAACCTGTCCACAAAATTTCATCCGGATCCGTCCTCAACTTTTTGAGATATCCTGCACACAAACAGATTCCACATTCCACAGAGGCACATGGTATCGGTACAAACAGATGTTGCTCCACAGATGGCACCTTATGGTTTAACCATACTCGTGTACGATATTGCACACATCAAAGTCGTATTGTCATGGAGGGCAGGGAGGGGTGGTGGGGTTAGTGCTTTACCTGCAGCCTTAACATCCCGCACCAATTTCTGTGCGACGCTGCCAGTGTAGAATTCCTGCGGGCCCCGCTCGGCTATGGCCCGGTATGTTCTTGCCAGGCTTGGATACTTCACTATATCGTTCTCTTTCAGAATATCCCCATCTTCTCCACAGTAGATTTCACTGAGGACAATAATTATTCATTACATAAAATGGGCAGGTACAAGCTTCCATGGAATGTTGTCACAGTGGGCTGTCGACTGCCATCAAGGAATTTTTTAACTCCTCATTCTCAAAGGGCATTTAACCACGAAACTAAAGATTGCATCCAAAGCTAACATTTACACACACGGTGTGTATATATACTGCACAGTGCCTTCAGAAAGTATTCACACCCCTTGACTTCATCACATTTTGTTGCGTTACCGCCTGAATTTAAAATGGATCACTTTAAAAAAAAAAAAAATTGTCACCGATCTACACAAAATACCCAATAATGACAAAGTGAAAACATGTTTTAAATTCTTTTTACAAATTCAATGAAAATGACATGCAAAAATATCTAATTTACATAAGTATTCAACTACCTGAGTCAATACTCCGCAGAAGCGCCATTGGTAGAGATTACAGCTGGGAGTCTTCTTGGGTATTTGTCGATGATGTTGCAACGTGAAGTTTGGTCTCGTGGGAATGTCAAACAGATTCTCGCCAATGTGGATTTTTAGCTAACATGTGGTTTAAACTATGTGTTTGGCAGATTTTTCTGTTGCCATCTTCAGCAACTCTGCGAAATGGCTGACATGTGAGACAGCAGATGCTGAAAAATGATGCCGATAATTGAAAACGCTTTACTAAAGGATAAAATATCTTGTAATGAAATATTTTAACATATTGGGAGAAAGAAAAATATACAGACATTTGTGGAAAAAAAAAAAAGCCTTTCCCGCCATTTTTCCCTGCTTTTTTTGCGGGCTCCACGCAATCATGGTTCCCTTCTTGAGGCAATGTTTTTATGGCCGGATGCCCTTCCTGATGCCAACCCTGGTCGCCTCTTACGACACCAGGGATATGGTACACCTATTCTAACCGGGACATACACCGGGACCAGTACACTGGTACTCATTTCGCCGACCTCGGAAGGATGACAGGCTGAGTCAACCCCCCTGGTGTTGATTCAGTGGCTAACGGGGCTCGAACTCAGGGACCCTAGGATCCCAAGCCAGCCAACCTAACCACTAAGCCAACACCAAGCTCATACAGACATTTGTGGATAGAATTCAGATAAATTGTAACAAAACCTGACTTTTTAAAATGTATTTTGATGTAGCAGTTGAGACTAGTTACAACACTGTATTTACATATACACATCTAGATAATTTATCTAAAGTGTACATACAAAAGCAATGAAAGGATTACACACAAAAAAAAAAAATTATTTTACTTTTCCCAATACATTAAGAACACATAAATCATTCTTCATCCTCCGATTCCTCTTAAGTGCTAACCACATTTGTACAGCTGGCTGGACAACACTTGCAGAGCTCCGTTCGAGTGACTTCATTTTGTTTGCGTGATCGTCATCCCCTGCACAGACTTTTGATGCATCCACATCTTTTTTTTGTGCATTTTGGACTTGCGTGCTTGGATTATTATCTGTTGAGCTAAAACGCTATACAATAATGTCGAATTTCCTCTGTGCGAGCTTGTGTTGGAGTAATATTGTGTCCCTGAACGATCCATTTCAGACGTAACAGGAGCTCGTCAGGAACACAGCAATGTGTACCTTTGAAGGTACCTTCACATATCCATGATTGTGCTCGCTCTTTAGCTTCTCTTGTGATTTTAGCACACTGGAAAATAACAGTAACTTCTGTTTTTTTTTTTTCCACTCTTCTGTGCTTCAGCATGAGCTGCAACAGCATGAATACAGTTGGCTTTGAGGGATTACTGGACGAGTAAATTCCACACCGTGTACATGATTTTGTATCTTGGACTTCAAGTTCCGACGGTCACTGAACGCACTCCAAATTGTGTTCCTCCTCATACTTCCAAGTCTTTCTCTGCTTCATCAATGGGAACAATTCTCCGGAATCATTATTTTTTCCTGCAGTTCACTGTAAAACTGCATTTCTGCAGCAATGAGGAGATTCACTCTTTCATTGTCCTCATCACAAACGTCATCGAGGAAAAGTTATTGTTTGTTTCTGAAAAAAAGTTTTGCCATTGTTCTGTGATGCACCTTCTTAGTAACTATATACAGATACTGTATCGCCTGACAAGCGTCTGCCTCACTGATTAGTTCACTGTAGTTTCTTTCAATCGGTCATTGTCACTATGCTTGACAATCTCAGCGATTTGAATGCCAATGTTTCTGCTCATACACAGATGAACAGTTCCACTTGTTTCACACGACAGAAGAAGCATTATGTCTGTTTGAAGACAGGCAAATTGAGCATGTATGTTTATGGAGAATGCAACGTCTGGTCTGATACTGTTGTTGAGCATGTTGATGATGGCCGTCCTTTCCTTTTCGTCAGTAGAGCAGGATCACATTGGGAGATTGCTTTAGTATGACATAACTCGGCCCAGTTAATATTTGTCTTGTTTGATGTATCGGCATAACACTTGTAGTGCCATACAGCTTGTTTTTCTCCGAGATTTTCTGGTGTCAGACCATGAAGGCGTTCACGAATAGAAACAAACTCTGGCTCTCCGAATCCGACTCGCCGACAAATACACATGAGAAAATGTTTTTCACCGAGTCTTCACCGACGGTTTGGCACTTGAGGCACAACTCGAAGTTAGTCTCCCAATTCTTCTGTTTCGCAGGAAGGCTTTCAACATTAGATGGCATCGTCTGAAAGTAGAGACTAATTATTCATCTTTCGATGCTTGTATTTTAATAAAGGCTATCATCTATCTAAAAACTGAAAAATTTGGAAAAAGGTGGGGCTTGGGGAGGATTAACGGGGGTAGAAAAGATCATCGTTTTGAAATGAGATGGTGGTGAATATATGAGATGGTAATGAACAGCTGTCTTGAGGAGTGGAGGAAGAATGGATTGAAGAGAAGGGTGTAGTTGGTTCCAGAGGTGGGGTGTGGAAGAGTGGAAGTGAGTATTCTGGATTTTGGGATATCACCAAAAGGGTGCTGCTGTTGACCACATGGCAATGGAGAAATCTGAGGGGTGTGGGTGTGAGATGGGGCAGAACATGGAAAAGCAGAGAGCGCAAGGCCAAAAATGAGGTGGTGGAAGATAGACACTACCGACCAATCTCGATGGGAAAGTAATAGGGCCATAAACTCAACTTCGTCGTGTGAGATTCCAATGATCTTGAAGGCCTTGGTTGCCACAGCATCAGGCTGGCAAGACATGAGCAGGGGGCCAGCAGGGAGAGCAGTACTCTATCAAACTGGGATGTAAGACCTTGTGGATGGATAAAAGTTCAGATGTGCATGGAAGGACTTTCAACAATGGAGGATGCCATTTGACGACAGGCTTTGGAGCCAACTTAGCAGTGTGGTTTGTCCAAGAAGTCATGGCTGATAGTGAGGCCCAAAGGTTTGAGAACTTTTTAAAGAGAATTGTTGAGAAAGTAGATGGGAGGTTTGCCAGATGGTCCGTACAGAGGGACAGAATGAGAGTTATCAGGATTGAATTTTTTTTTCCCAAGTGTTGACCAGCTCTGTTCTATCAAGGGCTGCAGAGAGGGAGACCTGCTGCATGCCTATCTGAAGATGAGGGATGTTATGGCAGAGAGTGGAGTCATCAGCAAAGAGATAAAGGGATATTCCAGAGAGTCAGTGAGATCATTGAAAAAGATTACGAATCGGACTGGACCTAGAACACTGCCTTTGGCAGCACTCCAACCTTGACATAGGATCATGTTGAGACCGACATGTTGACTACGAGAGTAGAGGAAGTCAGTAACCATGTGTGGAGTTGGCCTTGGATGGCATTAACAGAGAGTTTGGAGAAGGTTGAGGGCCCTGATCCATTGTTGGAAGAGCAGAAGCAGCAAGTCCAAGGTAGAGTGACTTGGCCTGCATCCAAATTGATGATCTGAAATCAGGCTGGTGTTTGTTGTTGTAAGCCCTGGGCGATGGAAGAGCAGCGGAGTGTCATGCACAGATATACGCGCTAACATATTTATCCCTAATCGGGGTCAAAAACAAAGAGAAACGTTCAGACACCTAATCCCAGGAGCATGGAGTGCATGTGTCCTTCAAAGCAAGCATGGAGAACTGCCACCCTTGATCTTAATTGCAAAGTGCAAAATCGACATTGCTATTTTCAGTAAAATGAGATTCACTCATTAGTGGTCGATTAACAGAAGCAACATCTACCTGAATTTGTTTCTGGAGTGGAACACCAGCTACAGAGAAAATAGCTCCCAGTGAGCTACTGTGTTTTTTTTCAAAAATTACACTGTTGAGGTTCGTATGAGAGCGAACACACAGAACGTACAACAAGGGGAGCAGGAGACAGGAGGGCGGGAGAGGGAAGAAAAACTAGTGTGGAACAGAGACATGAGAGATCTGTGGAAAGGAGAGGATGGGGCGGGGAACACGGGGTAAACAAGATGACACAACAGGGACTTTCAGGAAGGAAAGCAGGAAATTTGAAGGAGGTGGTTTGGGGTGGCTTCACGGTAGAAAAAGATGTTAAGGTTTTGATGGGGAAGATAAGAGTGGTGGTGAAAGCTGTTTTGAAGACCTGGAGGAAGAGTGGATTGAAGAGCGTGTGGGTGTTGTCCAAAGGCGGGGAAGAAAGAGGAATGAAAGAGTGAAGGTGAGCAGTGATTCTTGAATTTGGTAGTTTTACCAGAAGGTGCTGGCAGACCTTGAGCCCCTGCGGAAATATGGGGGGGACATATCTCAGACAGAGCAGGGGGGCGAGGCCGGAGAGGAGACGTAGAAGACAGAAAGACTAATGACCTGCCTGTGGTGAGAGAGTGAGAGACCAAAGACTCAGCCTCATTGCGGAGATACCAATGATCGTAAATGCCTTGGTTTCCACAGCGTGAGGCGAAAAAGGTGAGAGGTGGGAGTGCCAGCTCAGAGGGAAAGCAGTACTCCACCAGGCTGTGGACGAAAGCTTTGTATGTAGTCAGGAGCTCAGGTGTGCCAAGGAAGGACTTTGCATGATGGAGGACAAAACTGGACAAAAAAACAAAACCAAGGAAGGACAAAACTGGCTTTGGATGCCAGCCTGGAAATGTGCTTTCCCAGGAAAGATCACGGCAAATAGTGAGACCCAGAAGCTTGAATGAATGGACTTCTTCAAGAGGATTGTGAGAAAGTAGATGGCGGGATTTTCCAGACAGTCCTTTCGGAGAACAGAGTGAGAGAGTGAGATTTATCAGGGTTCAAGGACATGTTCCACATGTTGACCAGCTTGTGATTTTATCCAGATCTGCAGAGAGCGAAGAGGTGCTTGCCGATCTGAGGATGACATGGTATGGCAGAGGTTGGATCATCCGTAAAGAGATAAGGAGGATTTTCCAGAGAGTCAGAGAGATCATTGATGAAAACCAGAAAAGAAAGGGCCCAGAACACTCCTTGAGGAACTCCAGCCTGGACAGGAGAGAGGATGAGAGAAGGCCACACGTTGGCTGCACAGAAAGGAAGTCTGTGAGCCATGAGTGGAGATGTCCTTGGAACCGTAGAAGAGAGTTTGTTACAAAAGACTGAAATTGGTAAAAGGTTAAAAAAAATTAAATTGCAAAAGTTGCAAAATTGCTGTATCCCTTAAATGCACGGCTGCTGAGAGCCAGACTAGGCTGAACAGAGATTGGCATCTCATGATAATTAGCACATGCATGCGAACTATGACCAATGATGACAAGAAAACATTATGTTGATTTGGGCTAGCTTATTCAAACAACCCAAAAGGAAGATAAGTTTGAATCTTGGTGACAAATGTGGGAATGGTTCAGACTATTGCCTCCGGCCATAAGTAAGTGGGAAACTGCATAGCAACGGATGTTTGCTACTCTCAAAGCATACTCATTGTCAGACGTGACATCTAAGATGCAATTATGACCACAGTTATGAAAACTGCAGAAGGCCAACCGACCACGTTATTGTTGAGCAAGCTGAAGATTACTCTAAAGCGAAGTAATAAGAACGGCTTTAAGCTGGTAAAAAGCCTAAATGTAGGTGCTTTAAAGAACCCAATAATTCAAGCTGAGCTGAATCGCAAACTCAATGATAAATTGGCTGAGTCTGATGACAAAAGTATTTTCGGCGGTAAATGAAGAGTGGGAAGAAATGACAGACTGCATTCATGGAACGACAAAAACCATGCTTGGAACAAAGAAGCATGAGGATCCTGACTGGTTTTATGAAAACATCGAGGTGATTCAACCACAATTGCAGCAAAAACGAAAAGTATTCAAAGCTTGACTCGCCGTAAAACTTCTGAAACCAAAAATAAATTTGATTCCATCAAGAAAAAAAAAAATGCAAATCAGAATGAATGCTTTAGCAGACAAGCAACCGAATTCAACAATACGCAGACAGTCATGACTCCAAAAAATGTATCGACTGTAATACAGGCTTACGTACCAAGAACAAAAGGACGTGCAGCTTTACAATCCTCAGATGACAGCCAGCGACTCACCGATCGAACAGCAGTTCTCGACCGACGCCAGAACACTTTGTGAACTGCTATAAAAGGACCCTCAGAGATCATTAATGAGTCGATCAATTTCATTCGCAACGTCCTATTCTGGAATGTACAGGGTGCCTTCAACTATGGCAGAAGTGCAGTTAACGATGAAAACCTTGTTGAAGGGGAAAGCCCCAGGGGGTGATGGCACACCATCTGAAGTCTTCAAACAGGTGGCTTCTAACTTCTTTGAAGAGTCCACCAGTTGTACATGCATATTTGGAATGAGGAAAGATGTCTTGATTGTCAGCGGGGACACACAAAAAGAGCAGAGTGTGGAAGAACAGAAAAGAGGCGGGAGAGAGAAAGACCACCAACTGTCTGCGATGGTGAAGTGATGGCCCATAGACGCAGCTTCATCGCTGGAGATTCCCTTAATATTTAAGGCCTCGCTTCCATGGTGTCAAGCTGAGCAAATGCGAGACAGAGGAGCCAGCCCAAAGGGAGAGCAATATTCTATCAAGCTGCAGATGAAGGCCTTGTCGGTGGATAGAACTTCACGTGTGCCAAGGAAGGACTTTGTATGACAGAGGATGCCCAGTTGGCGGTTGGCTTTGGAGGTCAACTTTGAAATGTGGTTTGCCCAAGAGAGATAGTGAGACAAACGAGTATGAATGACTGAACTTCGCAAAATAATTAAGACATTAGATTGGGGGGGGGAGGTTGCTAGATGGTCCTTTCAGAGAGAGAGAGATCATGAGAGTGTGAGATTTTGAAGTGAGTGTGAGATTTTGAGTGATGTGAGATTTGAAGTGAGTGTGACATTAAAAGGATGAGCATGGATAATCCCATGGGGAGGAGGAAATTCCAATTTTGAAAATGTCCCTGAATGTGATGAGAAAGGCCCTGCTGGTACCCAGAATGCCCCAGGAAGTGACGGCACTTCCCCAAGCTCAGTGGCTGTGTTTGTCTCATCACACAGTCCTGTTTAATGTATCATGTATTCGTCTGTATGTCCATGTGTGTGAATGTGTGTGGCAGCTCCAACGTCCTATAAACATCAGCTTTGGCTGAGATGCTGCAAAAGAAATACAAACAAAAAGAAAACAATGGAAGAGCATATTGGAATTCGGAAATCATTGCTGCTCGCTCTTGCAAGTATGATTCTTGGGGGGGGGGGGGGGGATCCAAGAGAAATCTTTGACAATTTGCTTGATAGCGCCTCCCGAATCGCAATGTAGCCTCCCAGAATAAATAAAGCACCTTTGACATCATGTTCGCCTCCCAATCTGCAAGAAAAGTGCATTGAACAAAAATTTGGGTTTATGCTGTGTTAGTGGACATAACTGAAGGTTGACAGGGGAGCACTCTGGAATATTCTGGCCAGGTTCAGGTGTTCTACATAGCTAGACAATGACATAATGGAAAGTCTGACCAAATATGTGCAGACGGCAAGTTTTCAAAAAAAAATAAAAAATCCCATTCCAACTGGAATGAAGCAAGACTGATTATGCCAATCCTCCTTTGTTTTATTCTTCTTGGCCATGCTAAATGAAGCACCATCAGAAAATTGAAATGGCAGAAACCTTGAAGTTAGAATGGCTGGCAGATTTTTGAAACTCTCTAGATTACAGGCACAAACTAGACTGGCACTCGCAGAGCGCATACCTCCACAGACTGAACGGTTTACATTTTGTATCCCACTGATAGGCCAGATCTGCATCTGGACCTGAACAAAATCGAATCAGCTTGTTCTTGTCACCTACCCAACTCATTCACCAAGCTTCATCTGAATGTGGCTGTTAACTCCAGCCAAGTGTACATGGATGGAATGCCTATTGAAAAAGTGACAGTTGAAATGGGCGTCATGTCAGAATGGATGCAGATTGTATTCAAAAGCGATCTCGTATGACGAACTTCAAATAGGTAAAAGAAGGATAGGCCATCCATGCAAGTGATACACAGATGCACTGAATGACACACTAAAGAAATGCAAGATTGATCAAGTTGCTTGGGAAGGTAATGTGCAAGACAGAAGCACGTGACGGATTTAAATCAGTGGTGGGGCACACTAGCTTTGAAGAGGTGTGAATGGAAGATCAGTTAGAAAAACGTCTCACAAAGAAAGATCCGACCATGGCACTTGACACCGGGGTAATACATGATGCGTGGGCAAGAATAATGTCAGATTGGTTTCCAATTCTTGCATTCATCATAGAAGGCAAAATGACAATGAACCATGGCAGACAGAAATAATCTTGATAAACCACCAGAGGTAGTAGTAATGTCTAAGAACTCATTTGACATTATTCTCTCAAACCAAACTCAAAGCTGTTGTTTACGTTTTTTTTTTCTTTTTATGAAATACAGATGTCTGGGCTCATGGAAGAGTGGCTGGTACAGTGGACAAAGGGTCAACGGGATGGCAAGAATGTATGGATGCAAAACATCACGAGAAAAGAAATGCAGGCGAAGGAGGGTCGGTCTCAGGAGGTGTTGAAAACGAAACATACTAGGTATCAAAAGTGGTCAACAATGAGACCTTTAACAAAATAAGTCGTAAAACTATTTTATTTGATAACATCAATTTCAGATATCACATATAATTGGAAAGTGCAGTTAATTAAAACTTCAAAAAAAAACTCAGAAAACAGGTCTTCTAAAGGAACTTCAATGCAGGAAGAGACCACGAGGCCTCTTCCTGCCTTCATCTAATAAAAGAACACACTCACATTTGCCTGTCTTCAACAAAAAAATAATGCTTCTTCTGTGAAGTTGAACAAAGTGGAAATCTTCATATGAGGCCCCGCGAGGAGGAGTGATGTAAGCGACATTTTTTAATGATATGATGATGATGATAGGCTCGGATGATAGGGGAAGGGTTAAAATAGTGCTATATGGCATTAACTCCAAAATGGCGATGTGACCCTTACATCACTCCTCCTCCGGCGCCTCATATGTGTATGAGCAGAAACATTGACATTCAAATTGTTGAGATTGTCAGACATAATGACAATGACCTTGAAAGAAACTACAGTGAACTGATCAGTGAGGAGACACCTTGTCATGAGATATCTTGTCTGTCAAGCCTGTCCTATGGTTGTTTGTCTATGCTTTAAAATGCTGAGTGTAAAGCAAAGAAGTAGCACGTACCACTTTTAAAGTCTTTGGTATGACTCGAGTGGGGTTTGAACCCCGACCCCTCCACCCACCCCCCCCCCCCCCCAGACCCAGAGTCTCTTACCATTCCACCGAGTCTGGTAAATATCACCAAATTAACTTCCCTGATAGTTGAGAAGAAAGGACCAAAATCACCGAAAGTTTACCAATGTTTTGCATGTCTTGCTCTCTCCGATGAAACTCATCGAAATATCTAAATAACACAGGACATCTTTTTATCCGTTGCCGTACTATCTCTTTCGCGAATACATAATGAATAAAGATTCAATCGTGAATCCGTACTATTTGTTACATCCTGACCGAGGTGCAGTTATGGCATTGATGCAGTGCCCCTTCAATTAGAGTGTGCTTATACGAGTTAATTTGGATGTTACCAGCACACAATTGGGCTTCTTTCAAAGGGTTCTGTGGGATGTGCAATGTCCGCAAAACAGCGGTTTAAACGGGAAAGCCACTTTATCGTCCACTTAAAAGGGCAATGTACCCATTGACATGATGTAACACCTTACCTGCGATGCACCAGGGTGACAGTTGATTGTCAAGTTGGGAATCAAGTGCGGGCCAGACTGCTCAAAGAGGAGCGCTCCTCTGAGCTTGGAAAAATAAAATTAAAAAGAGGAGACAATGAAAAAAAAAAACCTCCACTGTACACAAATCAAAGCTGTTTAAACAATGCTTTTCCAAATATGGCTCCAATGAAGGGTTAATGATAAACTTCAGCTTCTTCTTGCTTCCTAGACAGTTGGCATACATCCAACCAACCTTGGTGAGTAATGGTTAAAGCATCCGCTCTGAGTCTGGGAGGTTAGTGGTTCAAACCCAGCCGAGTCATACCAAAGACAAACTTGAAGGGCACTCGGAAGAGCGCATACCTCCGCCACGCAATGCCTGATCCACGAGAACATATCTGGCCGAATACATTTTTGAGATATCGTGCATATATCGCTTTTGCCCATCTCTCAATGGTGAAGAACACTTTAAAAATTAAATAATTCTCGGATCCAGATCTTCAGCGAAATCTAATCACTTCGTCCTTTTCACACACCGAACCTGTCCACAAAATTTCATCCGGATCCGTCCTCAACTTTTTGAGATATCCTGCACACAAACAGATTCCACATTCCACAGAGGCACATGGTATCGGTACAAACAGATGTTGCTCCACAGATGGCACCTTATGGTTTAACCATACTCGTGTACGATATTGCACACATCAAAGCGTATTGTCATGGAGGGCAGGGAGGGGTGGTGGGTTAGTGCTTTACCTGCAGCCTTAACATCCCGCACCAATTTCTGTGCGACGCTGCCAGTGTAGAATTCCTGCGGGCCCCGCTCGCTATGGCCCGGTATGTTCTTGCCAGGCTTGGATACTTCACTATATCGTTCTCTTTCAGAATATCCCCATCTTCTCCACAGTAGATTTCACTGAGGACAATAATTATTCATTACATAAAATGGGCAGGTACAAGCTTCCATGGAATGTTGTCACAGTGGGCTGTCGACTGCCATCAAGGAATTTTTTAACTCCTCATTCTCAAAGGCATTTCCACGAAACTAAAGATTGCATCCAAAGCTAACATTTACACACACGGTGTGTATATATACTGCACAGTGCCTTCAGAAAGTATTCACACCCTTGACTTCATCACATTTTGTTGCGTTACCGCCTGATTTAAAATGGATCACTTTAAAAAAAAAAAAAATTTGTCACCGATCTACACAAAATACCAATAATGACAAAGTGAAAACTGTTTTAAATTCTTTTTACAAATTCAATGAAAATGACATGCAAAAATATCTAATTTACATAAGTATTCAACTACCTGAGTCAATACTCCGCAGAAGCGCCATTGGTAGAGATTACAGCTGGGAGTCTTCTTGGGTATTTGTCGATGATGTTGCAACGTGAAGTTTGGTCTCGTGGGAATGTCAAACAGATTCTCGCCAATGTGGATTTTTAGCTAACATGTGGTTTAAACTATGTGTTTGGCAGATTTTTCTGTTGCCATCTTCAGCAACTCTGCGAAATGGCTGACATGTGAGACAGCAGATGCTGAAAAATGATGCCGATAATTGAAAACGCTTTACTAAAGGATAAAATATCTTGTAATGAAATATTTTAACATATTGGGAGAAAGAAAAATATACAGACATTTGTGGAAAAAAAAAAAAAGCCTTTCCCGCCATTTTTCCCTGCTTTTTTTGCGGGCTCCACGCAATCATGGTCCCTTCTTGAGGCAATGTTTTTATGGCCGGATGCCCTTCCTGATGCCAACCCTGGTCGCCTCTTACGACACCAGGGATATGGTACACCTATTCTAACCGGACATACACCGGGACCAGTACACTGGTACTCATTTCGCCGACCTCGGAAGGATGACAGGCTGAGTCAACCCCCTGGTGTTGATTCAGTGGCTAACGGGGCTCGAACTCAGGGACCCTAGGATCCCAAGCCAGCCAACCTAACACTAAGCCAACACCAAGCTCATACAGACATTTGTGGATAGAATTCAGATAATTGTAACAAAACCTGACTTTTTAAAATGTATTTTGATGTAGCAGTTGAGACTAGTTACAACACTGTATTTACATATACACATCTAGTAATTTATCTAAAGTGTACATACAAAAGCAATGAAAGGATTACACACAAAAAAAAATTATTTTATTTTCCAATACATTAAGAACACATAAATCATTCTTCATCCTCCGATTCCTCTTAAGTGCTAACACATTTGTACAGCTGGCTGGACACACTTGCAGAGCTCCGTTCGAGTGACTTCATTTTGTTTGCGTGATCGTCATCCCTGCACAGACTTTTGTGCATCCACATCTTTTTTTTGTGCATTTTGACTTGCGTGCTTGGATTATTATCTGTTGAGCTAAAACGCTATACAATAATGTCGAATTTCCTCTGTGCGAGCTTGTGTTGGAGTAATATGTGTCCCTGAACGATCATTTCAGACGTAACAGGAGCTCGTCAGGAACACAGCAATGTGTACCTTTGAAGGTACCTTCACATATCCATGATTGTGCTCGCTCTTTAGCTTCTCTTGTGATTTTAGCACACTGGAAAATAACAGTAACTTCTGTTTTTTTTTTTCCACTCTTCTGTGCTCAGCATGAGCTGCAACAGCATGAATACAGTTGGCTTTGAGGGATTACATGGACGAGTAAATTCCACACCGTGTACATGATTTTGTATCTTGGACTTCAAGTTCCGACGGTCACTGGAACGCACTCCAAATTGTGTTCCTTCCTCATACTTCAAGTCTTTCTCTGCCTTCATCAATGGGAACAATTTCATCAACAGGCAAATGTTTGAGCATAGTTATGTTTACTGGAGAAAATGCAGTTGACTGTCTGATACTGTTGTTGAGCATGTATGATGGCCGTCCTTTCCTTTTCGTCAGTAGAGCAGGATCACATTGGGAGATTGCTTTAGTATGACATAACTCGGCCCAGTTAATATTTGTCTGTTTGATGTATCGGCATAACACTTGTAGTGCCATACAGCTTGTTTTTCTCCGAGATTTTCTGGTGTCAGACCATGAAGGCGTTCAGAATAGAAACAAACTCTGGCTCTCCGATCCGACTCGCCGACAAATACACATGAGAAAATGTTTTTCACCGAGTCTTCACCGACGGTTTGGCACTTGAGGCACAACTCGAAGTTAGTCTCCCAATTCTTCTGTTTCGCAGGAAGGCTTTCAACATTAGATGGCATCGTCTGAAAGTAGAGACTAATTATTCATCTTTCGATGCTTGTATTTTAATAAAGGCTATCATCTATCTTAATTCCAGCAATCTCTGTGTGTCTGTCTGTCTGTCTGTGACCGCTGTTTCCGACAACCACTGGTCCGATCTAATTGAAACTTCCAGGTATATGCTGGGGACCTGAGTATGTGCCTTTTCAAGGTTTGATATTAATCGACAAGTGGTTCCAATTATGGCCATTTATTTACCAAACCAATGACAGGACACGTTGCTGCGTAGGCGTGGCCGTTGGGGAAGAGATCCTCAGTTACCAATGACAGGACACACTGTGGGTGCAAAGCGCCAAGCAACATCATCTTCTATCTATCTATAATTCCAGCAATCTCTGTTTGTTTGCCTTTTCAATGTTTGAAATTAATCGGACAAGTGGTTCCCAAGTTATGGCAAGTTAGAGCGCGTTCCCCATTACGGGTTACAACGTACGGACTTCCGGATAGTGATGACTTACTGTATGCCAATAATTTCTCGATATCTTATGCGCATTTATAGATAAACACAATGCCAAATCCAGTCGTCGTTTACGAGAGTGAAGGAACGGCCTGTGTGTGTGTTGAAAGTTTTTTTTTTCCACGTACGGCCACGCACTACGGCCACACACGTACGGGCACGCGAAGAGCGAAGGAACGGCCTGTGTGGTTGTTGTTTCTGGCACGCGGTTTGAAAG
>CM068967.1:34154539-34175787 GCA_035128595.1 Eptatretus atami
GAAAGTTTTTTTTTATTATTATTATTTTTTTTTTTGCACGTACGGCCACGCACTAGTACATCACAATAGCGTTTTATAATATAAACTGAGCAATAATGTTTTGTAATCGACAACAACATTTAGGAACTTGAATATCCAGAATGAAACTGAAAAAGACGACAAATGGACACAAATACCAAAATTCCTATATCGTTGAATGCTAAAATTGATGGTGGCCACCAATGATCCAAGATGGCTTCCAGCAAAATGGCAAACATGATTTTTGTAAAATTCAAGCAAAGAACGTTTTTTTTTAAGTTTGTTGGAAAAAATGTATGTGAAATTCTCACGATATGCTACAACAACATTGACTACATGTCTGAATCAGCTTTTCACATTTAGATTTGGGGATTTTCTCCCATCCTTTCTTACAGATTTTCTCAAGCTCTGTCAAATTGGATGGGGAGCGTTGGTGAACAGCAATCTTCAAGCTTTTCCACAGATTCTCAATGGGGTTCAAATCTGGGCTTTGGCTGGGCCACTCGAGGACTTTCACGTTCCTGTTCTGAAGCCATTCCAGTGTTGCTTTGGCTGTATGCTTGGGGTCATTGTCCTGTTGGAACGTAAATCTTCGCTGCAGTCAAAGGTCTTTTGCACTCTGAAGCAGGTTCTCCTCAAGGATTTCCCTGTATTTGGTTCCATTCATTGTTCCCTCCATCCTTACAAGTCTCCGAGTCCCTGCTGCTGAAAAGCATCCCCATAGCATGATGCTGCCACCACCATGCTTCATGGTAGGGATGGTATTCGATGGGTGATGAGCTGTGCTCAGTTTCCACCAGATGTAGCGCTTTGAAGTAAGGCCAAATCGTTCATTTTGCGTCTCGTCAAACCACAGAATCTTTTGCCTCGTGCTCTCAGAGTCTTTCAGATGCCTTTTTGCAAACTCCAGGCATGCTGTCATGTGCCTTTTTCTCAGGAGTTGCTTCCGTCTGGCCATTCTCCCACAAAGCCTAGATTTGTGAAGTGCTGCACAGACTGTCCTTCTGGCAGGTTCTTCCATCTCAGCCAAGGAACTCTGTAGTTCTGCCAGAGTGGTCATTTGGTTCTTGGTCACCTCCCTGACCAAGGTCCTTCTTGTCCAGTTGTTCAGTTTGGTTAGACAGCCAGGTCTAGGTAGTTCCATATTCTTTCCATTTCTTAATGATGGAGCTCACTGTGCTCTTGGGAACTTTCAACACTCGATAAATTGTTTTATACCCTTCCCCAGATCTCATGCCTCCTCACAATTCTATCTCGGAGTTCTACGGACAGTTCCTTGGACTTCATGGTAGCGTCTCTGCTCTGACATGCACCGTCAACTGTGGGACCTTATATAGAAAGGTGTGTTTCTTTCTACATCATGTCCAATCAATTGAATAGACCACAGGTGGACTCCAATCAAGTTGTAGAGATATTTCAAGGATGATTAAAGGAAATTGGATGCATCTTCGCTCAATTTAGAG
This sequence comes from Eptatretus atami, assembly GCA_035128595.1. Taxonomy (NCBI): domain Eukaryota; kingdom Metazoa; phylum Chordata; class Myxini; order Myxiniformes; family Myxinidae; genus Eptatretus; species Eptatretus atami. Next base: position 34,156,021 of record CM068967.1, read on the forward strand.
GTCGTAGTTGAATACTTATTGACGAAAGAGATTTCAGCTTTTCATTTTTTAATTATTTGTAAAAATTTCTAATAAAAAATAAAAAATTCCACTTTGTCATTATGGGGTATTTTGTGTAGATCTGTGACAAAAATTTTTTATTTTAAATCTAATCCATTTTAAGTTCAGGCTGTAACACAACAAAATGTGAAAATGTCAAGGGGTGTGAATACTTTCTGAAGTCACTGTACATATACATATGAAAAATTGTGGTGGGTGGGATTATGTCATTTAAAAATAAAAGGCACAACCAACCAAATAAGGCAATGATCTACTCTGCTCGTCTAGTCATAAGCAAATTGAGAGCAGATCCGGTTTCAGATGACCCACTTCTCAAGGAACTTCCTCAGATCAATAGACCCCAAGCCTCAGCATGTGTCTGCTTTTATTCCCGAGGAACAATTCGTTTTTGGTCAAGTGCCGATGCAAGGGATCAAAAAAGGCCAATCGCATCGATGGTCTGCTCTGCTCTTTTTGTTCATGCACTCATGATCTGGTGTATGTATGGGGGTGTAGTGAGTAAATGTGCGTGTTCGTTCTTGTTTTTGTGTTCCCGGGGCACGAACATGTGGCTATCTTCGTGTCCGGGTTGGACATGGTGACATGTGGGTTGCAAGATTGGTGGAGGTTCCACTAAGTGTGGTGCATGTGAGTGAGCGTGGCATTGGGGATCAAGCATTGTTTTTTTACTCACCATGTCCAGCTGCTTGCACCATACAGTTTTTGCCATTTGTATCAAAGGAGTGCATTGTGTGGGTATGTCCATAATCTCCCCAGTTAGACCTCCCTCTGGCTCATCTATCAGTTTGACCATCCACGTAAAATTTGTGGGACCCACGTCCTGGACACAACATCGAACAAACAACACATTGATTCTGGAAGCATGGAACATCAAGAGCGTTAAGAGCAAGAGAGGGTGCTGTAAGTAGGGAAACCATAGACATACCCATGAAATACACTCCTCTGATAAAACCAACAATGCTTGATCCCCAACACCATGCCCACATATGCACAAACCCAAAGAAACCTCCATGAATCATGCAACCCACACGTCACCATGTCCAACCCAGACATGAAGACAGCCATCTTTGTGCCCCGGAAACACAAAAACAAGAACGAACACACATTTACTCACCCCCATGCAAACAACACCCATCGATCTATCCATCCATCCATTGGGACCATACTCTGTGCAGAGCGTTGGTGCTGCCGAAACAGTCTCCTTGGTTATTGGGCGCCATCCTGGACGGGTCGCCACTCCCACACAGAAACAACACCCGATCACGAGTGAATCATAAGAGCAGAGTAGACCATCGATGATGTGAATGGCGTTTTATTGCTTACGGTCAGCAAAATGAAAACAATCCTCAAATGACCCCTCGCACCGGCACATGACCGGAAACAAATTGTCGCACTTAGGGAATAAAAGTAGAAGTGCTGACGTTCTGAGTCTATCTCTATCAGCCTGAGGGGGTCCACTGAGAAGTGGGTGAAACATCGTTTGAGACCAGATCTGCTTCTGCAATTTTCATTAAAAAAAAACACACGTTTATTACTGGACTGATGCACGCACGCACTTTTACTTGCATCAATAACTACTAAAGCCACACACCACAGATGTTTGTTGCGTTGCACAGCTCTGAACAAGTTGTTTACATACTCCAACTGTTCTCGTAAGGCCCGACTCACAGGAACACCTCTTTCAGCAAGATCAATTGCTGGCTCGAAGAGACGTGCCCAAGGCAAGCGGCCATGTCGCTGGTGGGCCAACGCGTAGCCTCTGATCTCCCCGGGCACGGCGATCATTGCAGGATCTTTTCAGAGACAGACAGAACAGTGTAAAATGTTTCCACAGCAAATTTTGTTTTAAATCTCCTCTACTGGTAAATCACAACCACTTTAGTGTTACTGCTTTGGAAGCAATGTATTGTTACGTGCATGGGGGGGTTGGTGGGGGAGACCCATAGTTGGAAGTGTTAAGATAGTATGGTCCGTGTGCTCGAGTAGGGTAGACTTTTTCCATTGTGAACAGGGACATGTTAGACCAATTCATCCTGTTTTTACGTGCGCCGAGGAAGGCGGTGTCGTGACCGATAGAGGCTAGTTTAGGGCTAAGATTGTGAATTATATGCAGCTTCCTGTCAGGAAAGGTCAGGCAGAAATAGGAGGTAAGAGAGCACAATATTCAACAGTCAAGTCAAGAACGATGATGCCAGTCACGCACATAATTAATGTATGTAATGGTGGTGATGGCTGCCAAAAGTGGACCACTGAGGGCTATGTGAACAGCCGCCTCCACAGACGGCAGCCATTTGTCGGGCGGGCAGGCGTGTCCACACGGAGGGATAAAATTGGAGCGTGCAGGTGCATGGAGCCAAGAAAAGAAGGAAGAGAGCTATGGCCAGTTACAGAGGGTTATTGGCAGTCAAGCAGAGTTCGTGCACGATTGTAACTGTGAGTGAAATCAAAACCAGTTGATGGATTTGAGCCCTGATCATGGATCGCATTGGTGCAGCATGACACAACATCCCTTTCGTACATACGTATCATGCTGGTGCGGGTGCATTACGAGGGCACACTGCAAAGCAGAGACTCCAGATGGATGCACGGACCGATGGATTGACAGCACTCAAAGTATCAGCCCCGAGACAGTATGACGCACTCCCAGTTAGGGGCTAAAATGTTTGGTAAGGGAGGTGATGTGTTAGTCCAGATACCCTTTCCAGAGTATTGATGCCAACGGAGTCTCATGGCCACTTTTTTCACTAGTTGGTTTGCTCTTGCCTTCCCTGTGGTAATAGTCAAGGAATCAATTTGACCAGGATGCCAGTACAATGGTCTCGTGCTTGTGAAAGACACTAGGGAATCCTTAATGTACACCACCACTAAATGCAAGTAGATAGGACGACTGGCTTAATGTCACATTTGAAGCAAGGCACATTTATTGACGTGATGCCCTGCTTGTGAAGCACCAGGGTGACAGTTTATAGCCGGGTTGGGAATCAAACACACATGAGACAACTCAAAAGTGAATGTACAACCTCTGAGCTATCTTGTTCAGAGGTAATGCATTCACTGCAAGGCTGCCAATCATATGCTGATCTCACACACATACACAGAAGGAAACATTCAGGATTATTAACTTACAATTGTTAATTTTATTAGTCTCCTACTGGTTTCACCGGAGGGGAATATAGGTTTGCGCTCCGTCTGTCAGTCAGTCCATCCCACCTGTGGTTTTTCAGACTTTTCCCCAATACCCTTTAACATATTCAACTGAAAACTTGCGTACATGGCTTATTATAATAAGTTACAGAACAAGTTCAGTTTCAGGGTATTTCATCAATTTTTCCGAGTTATGCCCTTTTTGGACTGAGAAAATATCACATCGGAAGGGACATGTACAGTATTGTAAAGCAATTCTCAATATTTTTCTAACTTGCAAATACCACCCGTCGCTTCGCTGACGGGAATACTGGGAGGGTGAAAAGGGGGGAGGAGAGAGAGGAGGGAGAGAGTGAGGAGGTAGAGAGTGAGGAGGTAGAGGGAAAGAGAGAGAGAGGAGAGGAGGGAGGAGAGGGAGAAGAGAGAGAGGAGGGAGGGGAAAGAGGAGAGAGAGGAGAGGTGGAGAAGAAGAAGGAGGGGAGGCGGGAGAAGAGAGAAAGAGAGAGAAGAGAGAAAGAGAGAAGAGAGAGAAGAGAGAGAAGAGAGGGAGAGGAAAAGTGAGGGAGTTGGCGAAGAGGAAGGCAGACGTGCGGTGAAGCGTTAATTACAATTCATAGTTACAATATTGTACTGTTTTGCGCATGGTAGTTATTACATACGAGCAAAACCACCGCTCACTTGCTGAGGATATACTAAAGGGGGGGAAGGAGAAAAAGAGGTTGGAGAAAGAGAGGGGGAGAGTGAGGGGGTGGAGGGGAGCGAGGAGAAGTGGGGGAGTGAGGAGGGAGGGAGAGTGAGGAGGGGTGGGGAAGGGAAGGCAGCGAGAGGTGAGAGGAAGGGAAGGAGACATGCAGTGGAGTCAATTATGATTCATACAGTCTCATCAAAATGATTCTGCATAGAATAACAGTGAAGATGGAAACAAAATGATGTCTGAAATCCATTTTATACCGGTAATACTATAAATTCCGCCCAGAGACAAACACCGCCCAGGCACGTCCAGAGACAAACATGCCCGGATGCATCCAGAGCCAAGCCATCCGGACAGAAACACCGCCCGAACACATCCAGAGACAATCTCCCATCCAGACATAAATACCACCCGGACACGCTCAGAGACAAACACCCCCGGACGCGTCCAGAGCTAAGCTGTCCAGAGACGAACACTGCTGCGACACGTCCAAAACAAACTCCCTCCGGAGCCAAGCTGTCCAGAGACAAACAATGCCAGGACGCGTCGGGAGACATACTCAAGTCCAGACGCATCCAGAGATAAAACTCCGTCGGAAATTAATACCGCCCAGCCAGATTCGGAGACAAACACCGCCCGGACACATCCAGACACAAAGACTGCCAGGACAGGTCCAGAGACAACCCCCCATCCAAACATAAATACCACACAGCCAGATTCGAAGACACAACCGACCTGGACGCATCTGGAGCCAAGCTGTCCAGAGACAAACCTTGCCCCGACACATCCAGACACAAAAACTGCCCGGACATTTCCAATGACAAACTCCTGTCCAGACATAAACACCACACGGACGCGTCCAGAGCCAAGCTGTCCGGGAGACAAAACAGCCGCTGCACACGTCCAGTAGATAAACTCCTGTCTGGACATAAAAACCGCCAGATACGTCCAATGAAAAGTCCCATCCGACACATCCAGAGCAAACCCCGCCCAGACACGTCTGAGACAAACACCGTCCAGCATAACCACCGAAGGATAAGTCCGGAGACAGAGACAGAGAGGGAAGAATGAGGGAGGTGTGGGAGGAGGATGCTGCACTGTATTGGGAGGGGTAGAGCAAGGATGACAAAGAGAGAGGGTTGGGGTAGGGAGTTAGCAGAGTGAATATGCACATGAACAACACACACACACACACACCACACACACAACACACACACACCCACTCAATATCGGCAATTTTTTCGGGAGTCAGTATGATTACTGACTAGAAAGTACTGTATAAACTCAAAAACCTTGAGTAGCTTTCATCGAAAAACAATGTTGCATTTATATAGACGTTATAGGGATATGTTCACAAACAAGTTTTTATAAACAGCTGCGTGTGACGGGTGGAAAAAAATTTGGGCTCGGTAATTAGAAAACATGTAAACGGCAAATGGCTCAGAAATCTGGTGTTATTCACAACAACTCGCTCAGGGCGAAGGAGAACGAAAACGACTCGCTCGGCGACGGAGCAGAACACCGCAAGAACGACGGAGCACGACCCCGCTCGGGACGACGTGCGAAACCCGCTCAGGACGACGGAGCAGAAGCACCCGTCGGACGACGGAGCACGAAGCCGCTCAGGACGACGGAGCACGAGCACTCAGGACGACGAGCACGAAGCAACCCGCTCAGGACGAGGAGCACAACCACCCGCTCAGGCGACGGAGCACGACCACCCGCTCAGTGACGCACGGAGCACGAACCACCCGCTCAGGACGACGGAGCCGAGCCACCCGCTCAGGACGACGGAGCACGACCACCCGCTCAGGAGACGGAGCACGAGCCACCCGCTCAGACGACGGCACGAGCCACCCGCTCAGGACGACGGAGCACGAGCCACCCGTCAGGACGACGGAGCACAGGAGCCACCCCTCAGGACGACGGAGCGACGAGCCACCCGCTCAGGACGACGGAGGCACGAGCCACCCGCTCAGGACGACGGAAGCACGAGCCACCCGCTCAGACGACGGAGCACGAGCCACCCGCTCAGCGACGAGAGCACGAGCCACCGCTCAGGACGACGGAGCACGAGCCACCGCTAGGACGACGGAGCACGAGCCACCCGCTCAGGACGACGGAGCACGAGCCACCCGCTCGAGGACGACGGAGCACGAGCCACCCGCTCAGGACGACGGAGCACGAGCCACCCGCTCAGGACGACGGAGCACGAGCACACCCGCTCAGGAACGACGGAGCACGAGCCACCCGCTCAGGACGACGGAGCACGAGCCACCCCTCGGACGACGGAGCACGGCCACCCGCTCAGGACGACGGAGCACAGCCACACCCTCGGGACGACGGAGCACAAGCCACCCGCTCAGGACGACGGGAGAAGCCACCGCTCGTAAGGAGACGGAGCACGACACCGCCTCAGGACGACGGAGCACGAAGCACTCCTCAGGAAGACGGAGCACGAACACTCGCCTCAGCGGACGACGGAGCACGAACAACTCGTTCAGGACGACGGACACGACCACTCTCAGGAGACTGGACACGACCTACCCTCAGGAAGACGGAGCACGGACCACTCCCTCAGGAGGGGATGACCACTGCCAAGACAGAGCACAAACCACTCGCTTCGGATGACATGGTGTGGAAAAAGCGTCCACAGTGAGTGAACGGTTTGGCTCAGAATGACGTAGCGCGGTACTGCTATCGAGTAATGGGCACTCAGCAAGTGGCTCAAGCACCCAAGCAAGCACTCCATTAAATGGTTTTCGGAACGGCTGGCCAGGCTGTGTCGCATACCATATGGATCCGCTTTAATTTTAAGTCAGTCTTCACGAACCGCAGCAGTTAAAGAAATAAAATGAATTCGTTCAAATGACTATCCACAAAAAGAGTTGCTGTTTATGGAGAACAACCCTGGACACATCGCAAAGTTTAATCACCCGTGAAATAAACATTGCAGATAATCCGCCATGTTGTCTGCTCGTTTGTGCATGCGCCATGTGGTACATCGCCCGTGGTCCGTTCAAACATTATAACTTTATTTTAAAACTTCCATTTTTCACCATATTTGCTTTGATTCCTGGCAGAGCACCTTGCAAAACCTCCAAAACAGACACAAATCTGGCAGATGCTATGGATAATAAGTTTCTCTGGGGGACAGGGCCTGCTCATCTGTGCACACGTCACGTGGTACATCGTTCGCGGACCGCGCAATCGTTATAACTTCATTTTAAAATGTCCGTTTTTCATCACATTTGCTTTGATTCCCTGTAGAGCACCTCGCGAAGCCTCCAAAAATATAGAAACAGATCTGGCAGACGCTATGGATAAGCAGTCTCTCTGGGGGACAGGGCGTGAGGTCAAGCACTGAATGCATTGTCATATAGCTCGATGAAGCTGGTTATTTGGCACATTCCTAAATCTTTTGTTCACTCAATATAATTCTCCAAACAGTAAGAAGAGAAAAGTTTAATGCTTTGGAAATTTCACAATTTTCTTGGTGTATATATGAAGAGGGAACAAAGCTTTGCTTGCTTAAAGTAAATAGGTATCCGGCTTAGTTATAAGATCCATATTTCTTTAAATTATCAGATTTAACAACAGATTGACACTTATTTAGTCCGGATGATATCCAATCCTCAAAACCAAAATATATTTCGATTATATACTTTAATTAATCCGTGAGAGTACATCATTGAAAATCGTTAAAAAAAATCACCAAGCTCCTAATTTGAAAGCTATAGCATTACAAAAGCGATGTATACAGTGATTCGTAGCTTTGATGAACAGGTATTCGATAATATGAGTGAGGAAAAGTGAAAAGAAAAAAGCTATCTCGTTAAGGCCTAGGTCACATTGCCACGGCGGCCGTGGGTCTCCAAAATCTGCGGCCACTAGCATTCTACGGCGGCCGCAGTATTTCCCGGTCACGACACAACGTGCGTCACATATGTTTTTATTTTTGGGGAGCCGCAACGCGTATTATAAATTGTGGAGACCGAAAACGTGGGGGTGCTGTCGGTCTTGATTTGATGTCGCACGGTGACCATTAGGGCGTCCCTGCGGCGGCAATATAATTTTCAAGGCAGACGCAAGGAGACCTCAAGGTGCCCGCAAGGCGACCGCAGGGGGCTAAGGCGAACGTGCGGCCAGACGGACGGTAACGAGTGGGTATATATACCAGTCCTTTTTTTACTGAAATAAAAATATACAGTATATATAACTGAATATACTATAACTAAAATATACCGTGGTCCCCAGAATCCGAACGGCCAAGCTGTTTGAACAAATTGGAATCCGAACAATTTTTTCGAGAAAAGTTTGCCCTAAAACCCAATACATTTTAAAAAACGAACAAAACGTAGCGTTCATGTTTGTTCAAGTGTCTCCCCCACCTGTTTGACCCGCTATCTTCGCGCTTTGTTCATTCAGTTCGTCGGTGAAGTACTCAGTTCACATTTGCTCTACGGCGAGGATAAGGCGGCCGTACGCCCTCTGAATTGACAGAAACGTGCGGCGCGCCGCAGAGAAACTGAGGTGGCTAGGGTGGCCCTACGCCGTTTGGCTATATTTTACAGGCCGTAGGGGCGCCGTGGAATTATAACTGCGGAGTTATAACTTTTTCATTTCTACGCTCGCCGTAGCAATTCGACAAAGCCAAGCTATGACGTAGATGTGTTTCCACGTCGACCGTACGTAGGGCGTACGGTGGCTTTGCGTTTTCTCGCGGCTGCCGTAAGCTCTTCTTAATGAAAAATGAATTTTCCCAAACCCCAAAAAATTACGGCACCCACGTTTTCGGTCTCCACAATTTATAAACACGCCGTGCGGCTACCCGAAAAATAAAACATGTGTGACTGCTACATTGTGTGACCGTGGAAATACTGTGGCCGCTTTGTAATTGCGAGTGTCCCGTACATTTTGTAGACCCTCCGGGCGCCGAGCCAAATGTGACTTAGGCCTTACCTCGTGTTTTCACCTTCATTTTTGTTTTTTTTATCATCTTGTGTTTTAATTATTAACAAAAGCAATCCGATCACGTGGTGTGACGGACTGTCGGGCAAGGATTGAATTTCACAGCAAAAACGGTTGTAATTTTAATATCCATGATTACGTCAGCCCGATGCATTTGATGAAAGTGATTGTGGTTCTGGGGGCATCATGTTTGATGAGCTGCCCTGGGTCAGCGCTCTCGCAGAGTGCGCGACGCGATCGAAACCCAGGCCGGAGCTCGAGCCTGTGTGGACTTTGGATGTGGCGATTGTACCAGTTTACATACAATACACCGCCACCGAAGTCATTACTCATCCTATTTTAACCTTAAACATGGGGAATTTCAGTTTAAAGTGTCTTGAAAGTGGGTTTTCTTTGGGTCCATGAACGGATTAATTCACTTTCCATTATTTCTTTTTTGGGAAAATATTTTTTGAATCGAACTTTTTTGCCTTCCGAACAGCCTCCAGGACAGAATTAAATTCGGATTCTGGGGCACCACTGTGTATGGCAAACACCTATACTCCAATCTCTAGCGGTAGCGCACGGTGGAGCACGGTCGACGCAGACTGCCACGGAGGCCGTACATAGGTGCACGGCGGCGTAGGGAACCGTGTGTCGCACCTGCGTTGCCCAGGTAGTACACACAGACCGCAAGGCCACCGTACGGCGACCGTGTAAATAGTGCGGCCGCCGTAATTTTGGGGGTTGGGAAAATTCATTTTTCATTGAGAAGAGCTTACGGCAGCCGCACGAAAACGCAAACCCACCGTACGCCCTACGTACGGTCGACGTGGAACACATCTAGTCATAGCTTGGCTTGTCTAATTGCTACGGCGAGCGTAGAAATGAAAAAAAGTTATAACTCGCGATTTCATTCCACAGGCGACCCTACGGCCTGTAAAATAATAGCCATATGGCGTAGGGCCACCTGAGGACCTCAGTTTCTCTGCGGCCGCCGCACGTTTTGTCAATTCAGAGGCGTACGGCGCCTTATCCTCGCCGTAGAGCAAATGTGACTGAGGCTAAGAAACCGTTGCGACCTGTTCAAGTCAAGACATGGTTGATCAGGCCAAACCAAGCGAGGGTTTGACACCCACTTTTTCTTTTAATTAATCCAAACACCAAATTTTCACTCTTGCACTTCCTCGGAGTTTCCCTTTAGTATGCAAGCAAAGCTTCAGGATGCTAGGTTTTATGGTTTTGGAGTTATGTAGGACACACACACACACACACACACACACCACACACAACACACCAGCATTATATATAAATACACTTCAACTGGTGATGTCCCTCCCTGTGCCTACTTTACTGATCTCCTCCATTTCCCCAAAGCCGCTAAACTAAGAGATTGTATTTATATACCACAGGCATGATGAGCCAAATGGCCTCCTGTGTTAAACTTCCTTGTATAACCTTGGTGAGCTGTCACCTAGCCACTGTCAAGTCCAATGTGTGTTGGGTGTTTTAAGACAGAGTATGGCTGTTCGTTCAGGTTGAAGGGGCAGAATTGCCTTTTCTTGCATCCAAATTTCCGAGCTATCTTATCTTATTTATGGTGTGGGGAAAATGGTACCAACCATAAACTTTCAAGTTGTATTTGCCTCTTCATGTTGGAAGTTTTCTCGTAACAATAAAAAGTGATGGTGAAGATGACGGCTCATTGCGAATAAAAATTGGCTTTTCTTTCTCCGCAAGATGGGTTCACAAGAATCGACAAAAAGCTCACAAATGCAAAATAAACACTCACCAGTAATGTTCCGGCGCATACATAGGTCTTTAGAGACCTGCCTGGGTGCTGTTTCTCTTGCCATGATAACTTCACCCACACCTGAAAAAAAGTATAAATTCTTAACCTGACATGTGCTTGTCTCATATCAATTTTTATTTTTTAAACAATCTTTTCATCAAATGGAGAAGTATTCTCCATACTACATTTCCATACCCACATTCCTGATTTAAAAGCAGCTTGGTCTGTTTCACATTCTCATTGAGCACAAAGATCATGGGCTGACAGAATAGCAAATAGCAACATTTTTTTTAACAGGGTGCCATAGCCACATTGTTGGGGGTCCGTGTAGTAAGTTCAACATGTAATTTTTGAATAAAAAGTCGAGGCTCATGAAAGAGCTAGAATGCAGAACAGAAAAGAATGGAAGATGGAGGAACACACAATGAGAATGAGAGAGTAAGGGGTATAGAGGAGAGAGCAGGAAGACAGTGTTGTTTAACAAGTTGGACACAAGTTCAAGCACAAGTAAGGGGTTGAAAGAATAGGAAGGGAAAACCAGGAATGAAAGAATGAAGGGTGGAGGGAAAGAAGAGAAACACAACCTGCAAGAGAAACGATGGGCTTGGGGAGAGTTAATGAGGGTAGAAAAGACAATGAGGAGGGATAGGGGGGCTGAAGATTTGTGAGCTATCCTGAAATCAAACAAAAGTAAAGTGAAAGAACTATTAGTGGTATTGGTGAAAGATGTTTGGAAATGAGAGTGAAGAGATATGAAACATTGTTTCGTGTGATTACCAATTTAAACTAGAAGGGCAATCAGTAGAGCACATACCTCTGCCACCTAATGCCTGATCCATGAGAAGATATCAGGCCCAAATCATTTTTGAAATATCATCCTCTACTGTATGTCGTTTTTGGCCCTATCTCTCAATGGTGAAGAATCACTTTTTAAAAAATCAAATAATTCTCGTTTCAATATCCGGATTCGGATCTTCACCAAAATTGAATAAATTCTTCCTTGTCACACACCCAACCTGTCCACCAAGTTTCATCCAAATCCATCCCCAACTTTTTGAGATGTCGTGCTATATATCGTTTTTGACCCGATCTCTGAATTGTGAAGAATCACTTTTAAAATTCTAGTAGTCGGATCCGGATCCGGATCTTCAACAAAATCTAATCAGTTCGTCCTTTCAACCGGATCTGTCCACAACTTTTTGAGGTATCCTGCACACAAACAAACAAGCAGACAGAAAGAGGTGAAAACATAACCTCCTTCACCTTCGGGGGCGGAGGTAAAAGATTAGTGTTGACAGGATATGACGGAAGGAGGGCAAAAATGGGAGATGAAGATGACAGAATAAGATGTAGGACTGAATGAGTTGATGAATCAGCTGAGGAAGAATGAGGAAAGAGTGACTTTCGTTTTTGTTTTATTTAATCTCTGTTTAATACTTTAAATATTAAAATTGACTGAAACAAACAAAAAAACAAGCTAAATGAGCTAAGATCCTCGTCCTCTTAATGATGACGTCATAAAAACGAATATGACGTATTGTGATGTATCAGGTTTGCGAAAATTATCTGTGCTAATGCCCGGCTTGATTCCCGCAAACAAAATTCAAACAGCTTGCCAAACTTTCGGAGATAATGCTATAGGCGATTTCCATTAGCGCGATATTATGACGTCAACTTTTTTTCTAGGAAGAATTTCCAAAATCGGAGATGGTTACTGCCTGCGCGTGGGCTTTCTGCAATACATGGCAAGTTTCACGAAGATCCGATGAAAACTCTGGTGTGAAACAAAAAATGTCAAAAAATAGGAATGACGTCATAAATATTGATATGACGTCATAGTGATGCATCATATGTGCGGTAATTCATCTCTGCTAAGCCTTGTTCGATTCCAGCAAACAGAATTCAAAAAGCTTGCCTAGTTTCGGAGATAATTTTTCAGGCGATTTCCATTAGCGGAGATATTTTGACGTCATAACTTTTTTTCTAGGAGGAATTTTCAAATCCGAGATGGTTACTGTCTGCGTAGGGTATTTTCTACATATACATGCCAAGTTTCAGGAAGTTTCGATGAAACTGTAGGCTGTGAAACAAAAAAGTCCACAAGAAGAAGATGAAGAACAACAACGTGAGTAAGACTTAGAGATCCTCCACGAGGACCTAAAAAGAAAAACAACAAAAATGTAACACTTAAATAACTACAACGTCACTCGGTAGAGTGCATACCTCTGCCAGGCTGAACAGTTTACGTTTTGTATCCCACTGATGGGCTGGATCTGAATCCAGACCTGAACCAAAATCGAATCGGCTTGTTCTTGTCACCTAACCAACACATCCACATAGTTTTGTCATAATCAGTCCACAACATTTTGAAATATCATGCTATATATTGTTTTTGGCCCCATCTCTCAATAGTGAAGATTCACTTTAAAAAAATTCTCGTATCCAGATCCGGATCCGGATCTTCACCAAAATCTAAACAATTCGTCCTTGGTTAAACACCCAACCTGTCCGTCAAATCTCATCCGAATCCATCTCCAACTTTTTGAGATATCCTACTCACAGACAGACAAACAACCAGACAGACAAATATACAGACAGGTGTGAAAATATAACCTCTGTCCACTTTCGGTGGTAGAGGACCCTACCACAGGACCCATGCCCAATACTCTGGCATCATTATTTGAAGGTTGATTTGAGATGAATTGAGGATGCTGAGCAAAATAAGTTGGGGGACACCTCACAAAAATGTGGGCTCACTCCACCAGAGGGCCAAATCCAAGATGGCCATCATAAATATCAAATATGGCATATCTTCAGTTGTATACAAGCTATAAATGTGTTCTTACTGTCTAAATATAGGTTTTTGACGTCAAGGAATCCAATTCTGATGTCAAAAATAGTTATTATTGAAGAACATATATGCCAGAGTGATATTTTCTTCAATGAGAGTCCAGAAAATTGAAAACAACCATTTATTTGTTCCAGGTCATGATGAAAATGTGTTTCATGTATCAAATGATGATTGTAGATCACACCATGTTATGTACAATGAAATAAAAGTTGTGGTGAAAGCTTGTGGTTATTATGTGGTCAGTTGGGAGGACTTGTGAGAATGTGTTCGGAATGTATGTGTTCAGATTGGACGACTCACTTAATAATCATGTATTGCTGAGCTTGTATTCCAGGAGACCAAGGCAGTGATCGATGACATTGGACAAGAGCAAGTAATTAAGAACGTAATTGTTAAGACAAATCACTGGGCAGCAAAAAACACTTTTCGTCTGCGACGAAGGGAAATGCAGGTGTTCTTGGCTAAATCTGGGCCGCTGATTTCAAATCTGTAGTCAGAATTTAGCCAGCATATCAAGTTTTCAAAATATGTAAATGTATTAACGATACCCAACATGCTATATTTATATTAGATACTTGATTATTGCAGATCGCCACATTGTACATCTAATATCAGTGCTTCGTAATTATTGTCACGTCATATTTAGATAACAATGATTAATCTCAGTGTATAATGTGTAGTATACAAACCAAGAACATAAACAAGTTGCAGAAAAAAAAAGAAAAAACATTAGAACATGATGATTCGGAAGGTGGTAAACTGATCAGGAAATCTGCCTCAACTTGTGATGATTAGGAACAACACTTCAAGTTTACACTCTTCCTTTCAATATAGTCAGCGGAGGCACTGTTCAGACGTGTTCAGAAGTGAGAGAGACACTTGCTCTTGTGCCTGTGTGGGAATTGGTCTCCGTGTAGGAACCAGCAGTAATCACCCATCCATGTTTGGTGTTAACGGCCTTGATACTTAGTTTCCATGACCGAAATGTCTTGGGTGGAACCTTCGCCATGCCTCACGCTTTACCTCACCCAGATTAGGTGGGAAGAAATCAAGATGAGAATGCAAGAAGTGCATTTTAAGAGACATCCTCCAGCCCATTCGCCGATAGGCCTTTAGCATGTTGTTCACCAATTCCGCATCCTGTTCAGCTCTATGGTTCCCAAGAAAGTTCTGCACAACCAACACAAATGCTTCCCATGCTGCAAACTCAAGTGGGTTCAGTTTATTTTTGAACTCGGGATCACACATCAGTTCTCGGATCTGGGACTCAACGAAAATGCGTGCTTTGAGTTTAGCATCAGTTTTCTCTGCGCCAAACTTCTCTCTGAGATATTGGAAGCCATTACCGTCGTGATGCAATGTCTTTACAAAGTTTTTTTTTTTTCATGAGGGTTAGGGTTAGTTAAAAATTACAATGTCACGTGGAAAATTTTACTTAAAAATTCATAGCTTGGTCGGTTTTCATCCATTTTTAATAATTTAAAGTGCATTCTAAAGCTCTTTTAATGATAAATAATATTCCACAACAGTTGTATTGCTATACTAAAAAATATAAAAAATGTTATACTATACTTGAAACCAAAAATACTAAAAGTAATAATTTATGATCACTCAAAATCACCCACCAGTTCAAGCTACTGGACCATATACACAACTGAAAATCGTGATGTGCTGAGAAAATTCTGACTTCAGATTCAGAATCAGCGTACTCAATTTATTCCAGAACATGCATTTCCACCCCGGTAGCAAAATATTTTTTGTCCGGTGGAATCAATAATAATAATCATTATTTCTTCAGCAGTAATCACCAGTCCACATAACCAAGATGGCATTCTTAATGTACAGCAGAATTAATTTTGCAATAATCAAGTGTTTTGACCAATATAATTAAATAAAGCATTGGATTGGTGTATTGTTACCGTTATTTATCATTTCCTATAACTAGCGATGGCAACATAATCAAAGAAGCAGAAGAGCGAGGAGTTGGCCATGGGTCGCTGCATTCTCTGTCACCAAGACAAGAGTAACACAGGCATAGGGACAAATCTCAAACAACGTGCTGAACAATGGCTCGGAGAACTCGACCATGATGGCATGGCTTATGATGAGGTTATTTGGAAGAAAAAAAAAAATCGACCTGATGGCATATACTTCTATAAGTTGTGTAAAACACAGCTGTTCACTTATAGGTTGGAGTTAGCGTTGAATAAAAAAAGGAAACTTCAAATTGACCATGAAAGAGAGACACAAATACAGACGGTCGGATGGAACCAGCTTCACGTGGGAGAGATTATGCATCCAAGATGTTCTCTGTAATCATGATGAGAAACAAACATGCATCACAGGTTGTGCTCGAGTAACCCCGAGGGAGCTAAACATGTTTTCATCAGAACAACAGACAAATTCCCATCAGTCAGAGCTTTTCCAAGATCTCTTGTGTAATACTGCAAATAAATGCTTACACACATTCCTTCAAGATCAGTTAGCCTGATGTACAGGGGACATCCCAATACCTAGTATTTCTATTCTGCTGGGTCCAATTGTTGGAGCTTACCTGAAGGGGCCAGATTTGTGAACTTTGAATGTGAACTTATCGAAGCAGATACCATTCTGTTCTTCTTTTATTCAAAGATCCACAGGTCTGGAATCCAGACAGGAGTCATCAGTGCAGAGGATACGGATATTCTTGTTTTAGCCGCATATGTTGCTAACAGAGGTGAAGGTGCTCTGGCGATTAAACGCAACAATAATATCAGACTGTCGAACATGATGCCACAAAAGATATCACAGATCATAATCCCATTACATGTTCACAGTGGATCTCATGTGACAGCGGCCTTTGTTTGCGCATGGCAAGACAACAATTTAATGAGAAAGCAACCTCTTCAGCAGATGCATGTACTTTCCTAGGTTCAGTTGGACAAAGCTGTATTGGATGATATGGCCACCTTCACCATCCAGTTCATCTTCAATGATGAGTTCAGCAAGTCTCTGGAAGATACACGAGCACGGAAATGGGTGCAAATGAAGAAAAGAGAATTGATGCTCAGACTCCCACCAGATAGTCACATGACCTCAAGATGAAAAGGGTGAACTACCAGACATTCATGCTTCTGAACTATGATAAGGCAGATTCACCTCCATCTCCCTTGAACCATGGGTGGACACCAAACAAAGGTGCATGCGTACCTGTGCGCTCCACACAACCATCCCTGCCTAGGTATTTGAAGTCATGCGACATCAGGTGCCCATATTTGCTGATACTCCAACGGATTCAGGAGAAAGTGACTCTTCTGATGACAATGATTAGTTCCAGTGTCCTTGAATATCTTGCATTGTATGGCCCAATGTGTGTGTTTATACCAGTAAATAACTCTTCAATCTGAAAAGTCGTGATTTGATAAATAAAACACATTTTGATCATGACCGGGAACAAATAAATGATTATTTTCAAATTTTCAGACTCCCATTGTGGAGAATATCACTATAGTATATATATATATATATGTTCTTCAATAATAACTATTTTGACATCAGAATTGGATTCCTTGACATCAAAAACCTATATTTAGACAGCAAGAACACATTTATGGCTCATGTACAAGCGAAGATATGCCATATTTGATATTCGTGGTAGCCATCTTGGATTTAGTCCTGAGACGGAATGAGTCCACATTTCCGTAAGGATGAGAGGCTCTGGTCCGTTGTCCTGCCCCTCTACCCCCTCCACCACACCCAGCACGTTTCAGGCATTGATCACCACGGCACTGATACGACAGACAGAAGCTCCAGACCACTGGAGTGGATGTCCGTAGCAGTTTGGGACCACAAAACCATCCATTGGTTCACATGCGGCCCCTTGCACTGCGTGCCAACCCAGCGTGCAGATCCAGCCCATCGGATCTATGCCACTGATGTGGCGGGCAAGACCAACTGCCTGTAGCAGTGTGGGACACGGAACTCACTGATATTGCTGAACCAGCGGCGCAAAGCTTGCAATGATTCAGCGGTTAACCAAGCATGGCTAGGCCAACCCAGGTCAGGAGTCAGAGGTTGCTGGTAGAATACCTGTCGCTGACCGCAACAGCCTCTTGAGAGGGCCATGCCAGGCGCAGTGTGTCGCAAGTTCCATGGAGAAATTCTGAGGGAGAGGAGTAGGACCCGTGTCAACGGGGCACCCCCTTTTAGGATGCAGCGGTAATACCGCATGCCCATAGGGTGGACCCATCTCCCCCCCCCCCCCCCCCCCCCCCCCCCACCCGAGTTCGTCCAAACCATTAGACGCTCACCATAAACAGTGGAGCATCCAATGGGAGGCGGGTCGTGACTCGAGACACCACGTGACTCACGTCCCCAGCTTATTTTGATCAGCATCCTCAATATAAAACAACGTTCAAACAATTATTGGAATAGCCAGTTGGAGTTGTCACATGGAACATCCCATAGATATAGAGTAAACCCACCTCCTTCAAATTGCCTGTTTTCCTTCCTGAAAGTCCCTGTAGTGTTCATCTTGTTTACCCCGTGCACCCCGCCCCATCCCTCTCCCTTCCATATATCTCCTAATGTCTCTGTTCCCCACTGTTTTGTGCTTCCCTCTCCCACCCCTCTTGTCTCCTCCCTTTGTTATATGTTCTGTGTGTTAGCTCTTATACGAGCCTCGACAAAGTATACAAATAAGAAAAATCCCTTACTAACGAATATACTCATCAAGGATGGGTGATGGGATAGAGTCGCATTTGATAGGATGGGAGAACAACAAAATCACATATGATAGAACAACAACAAAATCCACAATGAACAGAAAACAAATTGAGACAGTAACAACAATTCCACGACAGTTGTGCTTGAAGTCCCACCCACCCCTCCACTCCCTGACAAAGCACCACACTTATCCCGCTCCTGAAATGACCAGTAGGTTAGATGTGTACAACAACAACACAAAACACAACCCTTATCATTTGAAATTGCACGTATTTTCAAGACTTGTAAAGAGTGTTGTTCAACAACATTGCTGCCGTCATGTTCTGAAAAGCAGAAGTCACCACGTGCAAGCCAACATCTACCTGTGCTGGCATTGAAGATGGTGAAGATCACACCACCACCTAGGCCCATGCTTTGAGGGTTCATCAAAGAGACGCACAGCAGTGAGGCAATCGCAGCATCCACGGCCGATCCTTTATCCTTCTGTAGGATGTCTCTGGAAGAAGTCATTCCATAAACAAGTCACATTTCATCTCATGACATCGATCAATACAATTCCCATTCTCCAACAAGTTAACGTTATGTTGAACTTAACGTGAATCTTCAGTGGTGGTATTAAATTTGTTGAGCTCAAATCTGGAATGTTTGAAACCTACAGGGGGCATTGCATCAGTGACACAGCCTTGCTGCAAGCATGATCCAAAGCAGCAGCCACCTGTTGCACGCAAGTTAATGAATCTGGAAAGTTAATAAAGCAAAGCATGACTCCAAGCTTTGCAGAACATTCCATAGTTGGTGTCAGGTGTTTAGCCCAGACGATCATGCACATGTGATGTAAACACCGAGCCACTTAATTGACAAAAGCTACATCCGGCGATCAATGTTTTACAGCTTCTCATGAGAAAATTGCAATAGTGTAATTAAATGCCCTCATAAGTTGATGAGGCAGTCATTTTTAAAGACATCGAGTGACGAAAGAGGAAGTAAACATTTTTCTTGCATTGGCATCATTCCTTATGACAAGTTGGCATGCCAATGATAAACCTAAACAGGAGACCTCTTTTCCATATTGTATTTCCTTTCAAACCAGTCGAATGCAGTTCTGACATCATTCATAAAGGAGGAAAATCCAGGAAACATGATATGTAAGGGAGGAAGGAAGGAGAGACCTAAATTCAACTATATTTGTAAATGCAATAAATACATGGTCCCCATGTAGATAGTGTTACGGACCAGTGTAGCATTTAATTGTGCTTTGGTGAAGGTTACATGTTAGCTGTTAAATTTCCTGTTAAGTCACAGCAACAACACCAATAACACCACAAGGAAAAAAGCACGGAGTTTAAGAACGGGAGGAAAAGTAGAAAAGGACAACGATGAGAAGAAGGCATGGACCCATTCTCTTGGGCTGCGACGCCCTGTTTTCATGTAGTGCACATCATTTAAAATCAGTGAAGGAGGAATTGGGGGTCTTCTGTATGCAAACCTGGGAAGGTTCAGTGACTCACCTATTCTCTGACCATGATGGATCAACCTCAACCTGCTGTGCATTGGTCTGTGGGGGTTTCAGCTTTG
>CM068967.1:34175797-34188538 GCA_035128595.1 Eptatretus atami
TGTGAGGTATTCTTCTCTAAGCTACCTCTACTCATGGAATCGACCTGTCAGACATTGCACTGCTGCTATCTCAGTGATTATTTCAAAGCTGATTTATGCGCCATTTTAATAAGACACTCAGCTGGTTGACTGGTGTATACTCTTGGAGCTTATTGGTCCCTCCAATCTCTCCTATCGTAAGTAACATATCGTCCTTTACAGCTTGGAGTTCCGGTCTTCATAATCAGTGATACAGCTTTACCTATGGACTCGGGTTCTTCTCCATGCTTCAGTGATATGAGGACATGTAAAATGTGACTGTCCTGTCGGCTTCATCCTGTGCACACGGGATGAAGGACTAGAAAGGACTAGATCCTTTCAACTGTGAACACCGAACTTTCACTCATTTATAACCCGCTGGGGTTTACTGTACAAACTGCTTGCTTGAGCTCAGTTGCCACATCTAGAGTTGTGAGTTAACTAATAGCTGCATTGTTATCTGTGACGTTTGTACTTATTTCATTTGGGGATCCTTCAGAAAAGTCATCAAGTGTTATATTTAATTAGTATTTTGCTCTTAAGGTAGGGTAATAATAAAAATAATAATATCATAATAACAAGTCTGAAGACGACGATGTTCACGAGCGGTATTTGACGATGTACATTGTTTCAGAAGTCAAGGATGAGACAATGTGATAATGTTTGACCAATTATAAAAATGATCAACATGATGTGGTACGAGTGACAGGTTATTAGCTGCAAAATGTCGAAACCTAGTTTCGGTCAACAACTTTCAAAATTTGACCTTTGCATAACCGTTAAAGGTCACAAAACAATGTTGTGGACATTAACAGAAGGAAACAGGATACGTGCTATAGCTTATTGGAGTTAGTTCTCGAAGGTCGAAAACCCGGTCGATTCCCACAACTTTGAAAATTTGACCTATGTGAACTTTAAAGGTCAAAGGTCAAGGATTATGACCTTTGGCGCAAAACTTCCTCTGGAACATTCCAGGAACATATAACGTCATATAGGCTATATGGCATTTCGCACTCCTCGGATAATTATCCATACTTTGATGAAATCAGCGTAAAAACAAACTTGAAGGGGCGGCCACGGGCAAGGTGTTCGAGATAGAACAAAATGGTTTCAAGACTTTAGGTGGGAATGACCTCAAGATTATGCATAAAAAATATTGTCATCCTTGCTCTCAAAGTTTGGGCGGTCGTATGATTTTTATGTCAAAATTCTCAATTTTCTAAGTTGTGACCTTTGACTTGACTTGGACGAAAATGAAAAATCGGACAACGACAAGTTTTAGATATAATTCATTTTGCTATTCAAATACCAAAGAACCCATTCCATTCATCAATTCCTCAGAGAAGATAGATTTTTAATCCGACTACCCCTAAAAATGGCTATTTTTTGGGCGTGGATCCGCCCACAATGGGCGTAGCACGCCCTCATCCAGGAAAACACAACTAGACATTGATATCGAACACATAACCAAGTTTCATCAAGATCGGATCAAAGTCCACGGAGTTATGCTCTGGACAGACAGATGGATGGACACACAGACATAACGAATATAGTGGTCACTCTGCCTGGCGCTCGTGAACCAATAATACCATTCCTTTTACACCATAAAGGTGCATGGGACTGCTGAGGCAGTTTCATTGGCAAGGAGTACAGTCCTGGACAGGTCGCCACTCCGACGCAGGTTACCACGAATGGTTATTACCCCAGTACACTGGTACTCCTTTCGCTGACCTCAGAAGGATGACAGGCTGCGGCAACCCCACCTGGTGTTAATTCAAAGATTGGCAGGGGCTTGAACTCAGGACTCTAAGGTCTCCAGCCAGTCACCTTAACCACCAAGCCAACACCAGGCTCAACAAGGAATATTTATTAATAATCCCTAAGGTAGGGTAGGGATGAATAAATATTCCTTATAAAGTTACCCTTCTATCTCCTGTCATACGTTGGTTCCACCATTAAAACAACACTAAGGGCATGTCGGTGTCTTTATTTATGTTCTGCTGTGACACCCTCTGGGTTACCGGTGCACTCACTGCGGTGCCCTGAGGTCGACATGTAACATTAGGCAAAGAGAAATCTGTGTAACACACAGAGGAAGATAAGAAAATGTGGGACTGTGAAGCAGATACACCCCAGGGCCAGTGGTACGATGAGGCAAACGAGGTGCTTGCCTCGAGTGGAAAAATTTGGGGCGACAATAAATGAATGAAAATTTTTTTTCATAAAATTACATAAGTAAACAAGCAGACTGTTTTTTGTTTTTCCTTTAATACAAACTGTTAACAACCAGCTCCATAGGCAAGGTGAACCTCCCCCTGCCCCCCCTGTATGTCAGAAGTACACCCCACGGTCGGGCATTGAAGTAAGAACCGCGAGCGCTGCCTGAAAACTTCTGGTAATGGAGGGTGTCACAACCCAGCACCGACCTCACACAGGCATCTTGTGGGAATCAGGTAAATGGTTCTTTCTCCGCTTTGTCTCATCGCCCTCCCCAACAAGTTCTTACCGTCTGTGGTGCGAAACGCGTTAACTGTGCATGTTGTCTGCATAAAGCCAATCGAGATATCGCGGGCACGAGGGGGAGGTGTAATTGTATTGTTGAATTCCTGTCATATGTGCATTTTGCTCTCTTCCCTGTCTTTCATCATTGGACCTGTTTTTCACTATTGGTGTGTTGGCCTGGCACGTGGTTCGTTATTGGAATTATAACCGTGGCATAAGTAACCCCATGACCATTGGGAATTGGCACAAGCAAGCAGTTAAACCTCGATAAGAGGTCTGTTATTGACCGGTATATATTGTTGCGTTTACGGAAAAGACCCCAGGGTGACACACTCATCACGTAAGCAGCCCTCAGTTAGATACTTCATTAGTAGGCGTGCTTAGTCAGATTACCTCCCCACTTGTAACAATGAGAAAGAAAATGCATTGTGTGGGTTTAGCAGGTTCTATCCCCTCTATAATTTCCAACCCTCTTGAAATCTCCCCCTCCCCATCTTTATTCAATCCATATGAACCCTTTTTCCCATCCTTCTTCCCATTACACCTTCCCACAGTGCAAACCATGCACACAATGCAACATGTCGTAGAACACATGCATTACGTTACGAAACATAATCAAAACCATTGTACAAGGCAATCTCAGCGGTGAGTGCACACCAAGTAAAAACTCAAGGATCAAGGCACAATCAAGATATTCAGCAGTTGCCGCACGACGAGTGGGCAGGGCTGTCGGGTCGGCGACGGTGCAGATGCACCAATGAGAATGAGACAAGCAAAGGTCAGAGCATGTTGGAGTGACCCTTTCCCCATGAAGCCTCGCCTAACCACAAGGCCTATATAAGGTGGAGCGCATCGAAGTTCGCCACTTGCTTATGTCCAGGGAATGGAATGAAATGAGGAGAGCTGTTTGCATTTACAGGACCAGAACCGCCTTGTCTTGAGGAACGAGATGGGACGAGGTGCGCAAGGGCAAATCCACTTCAGTGAACATGTAACACGAGTTTCTGGACACAATGGCCTCACGCATACTGATGTACACGATTTTACCTTTCTGTCTCTACATTCCTAATTTGTCTACTTGAGATTCACAAAAGAGCTTTCGACGATTGAACCTCTTGACCTGTCTTGGCGAGGAACAGACACACATATCACATCTTTCCTCTAGACTCCAGAGTCTACACTACATGCACGGTACCTCTCCCGACATACTGCACCCACACAACAACCGCATTCCCTTCTCCCTTCCCTCCACTTTGGGACCAAAGTAAGCCCGCAACCACACCTCAAACCCTCTCTGTCTCTGTCTCATTTCCCCAGAATGATTGTGGCATGCCTGTCCTGTGTGCTTAGACAAGTTACACTTGTGCAAGGGGTTCTTTCTGTGCTAGGGGCTAAGTTATTTTCTGTGTGACATTGCATTGCTTGAAAATATGTGCTTTTTTATATATTTTTTTTATAATATAAACTGTTTCCAACCTGCTCGGTTGTCTGTTCCCCCATTGGTTGGATATAGCGTACATAATAAATAGACGGGAAGTTGTACCCCATTGATTCGCTGCACTACATAGCTGACTTCCCACCTATGGTTTCGCCCGGCCATTCATAATAAACAGATTTAGGGTTGGAAGTTGAGAGCGCGGTTCCCCATATGGGAGGAGCTATATCACTGGAAAGGTAACGTAAACCTTGGTGCGCGGACCCTGCCAGATCTAGCCTCCTCAGACAGCATCCATGGTTGCTCATCAACCGGTTGGGTCGTGAAGTTATCCTTGGCTTGTTGGTTTCAGAGTCGGAGAGCGAGTCGAGGGTCTCAGCCACCCCCTCGTGAGCCCCACGCGCTACCGCAAATTAATAACATATTATATAATTTGTTACTCTTTTTTTTGTTGTTGTTGAAAAAATCCATCAGGTAAAAAAATGTAAAAAAATTTGTTGCAGTGGCACCATGGCATTAAAAAAATATATATGTGGGGCACAATATTGTAAATGTAATTCTGAAAAGGGAAAAGAACAAGTGAAGCAAGAAGGTTCCTTTTGAAGCATCTTCATCGACAACATCAAGATTAAGATTAAGGCAGCTGAAATAATCATCCTGAGATGACAGTTTTGCCTGCAGTCTCACAAGTTGAAGTAAAGTTTGAGGAACGTAATCGGAATGTGGAAGATCAACCAAATTAAGTCTGCCACGATCAACATTTGAAAGGACGTGGAAATGAAAATGTCCCCAGTTTGAACTATGGTGACCCTGCTACCTGCCCCAAATGTGGTGGTGTGCAGCAAATCTTGTTGGAACATGGGCCAGAACAAGTTTAGCAGCTCAATTTCCCTAAAGATTCTAATCAAAGAAAATTCCCAACAAATCATTCCAAAAAGACCATTGTCAATCGAGAGGAAATGCACCCATCAGTGGTGACAGTATTACATGTCAAATGACTGCTCAATGAGGGAGGTTGACAAACAATGGATGTGGGGAGGAATGGGGGGGGGGCAGGAGAGGATGCATCGGGTGGACATCTGGATACAAAAGGAAACTCTCAGGAGGGAAAACTGGAAATTTTGATAGAGGAGGGATTTGTGCAGGGTGAGGGGTTAATGAGGGTAGAAAAGATCATGGTTTGGATTGGGAACACTCTGAGATGGTGGTGAACAGCTGTCTTGAAGATCTGGAGGGAAGAATGAGATTGAAGAGGATGTGGAAGTTTGTTCCACAGGTAGGAAATAAAGATGAACAAATGAGTGGAGATGAGCAATGATCTTGGATTTAGATAGTTTCACCAGAAAGGGGTTTATGGTGGTCCGTGTGCATCTTGCAGAAACCTGAGGGGTACAAAGCACTGGAAGAGCAGAGGGTACAAGACCAGGAGGCGGCGGTAGAAGAAAGAGAGACCACCGACCTGTTTGTGATGTGAGATTCCAATAATCTTGAAGGCCTTGGTTTTGACAGAGTCAAGCTGAGCAAGGTGTGAGGCAGGGGAGTGAGCCCAGAGGGGAGAGCAATACTCCATCAAGCTGTGGATGAAAGCCTTGTAGGTAGATTTGAGTTCAGGTGTGCCAGAGAAAGACTTCATCTGAGTGAGGATGCCCAGTTGGTGGCTGGCTTTGGAGGCCAACTTTGAAATGTGGTTTGCCCAAGAAAGATCCTGGATGACAATGAGACCCAAGAGTATGAATGACTGAACTTCCTCAAGAGGATTGTTTAGAAAGTGAATGGGAGGGTTTGCCAGATGGTCCTTTTGGAGAGAGATAGTGAGAGTGTGAGATTTGTCAGGATTGAAAGACACATTCCAAGTGTTTGACCATCTTGTGATTTTGTCAAGGTCTGAAGAGAAGGAAAAGACTGTAGCCTGCCTGTCTGAAGGATGAGGAATGTCATGGCAAAGGGTGGAGTCGTCAGAAAATTGAAAAAGAGGATTTTGATTTGAGAGAGTCAGAGAGATCATTGATGAAGATCAGGAATAGGATTTGGCTTAGAACACTGCCTTGGGGCACTCCAGCCTTGATAGGGAGAGGAGATGAAAGGAGAGCCACTGGTTGGCTACAAGAGTAGTTTAGAGCCAATGGTTGGTCATTGAGAGCCACTGGTGGGCTATGAGAATAGAGGAAGTCAGTCAGCCATGTGTGGCATTGATCTTGGATGCCATAGGCACAAAGTTTGGAGAGTAAGACAGGATGGCAGACTGCATCAAAAGCATGAGATTTGTCCAGAGATGGCCCTGATCTCATGTCTGATAAACGTTCAAAAGATTGGCTATCCTTATCCACCTTGTCAATAGAACATTAAATGCACAAAATACGTATCGACTTGAAGCAACTCGTTTCTACATTTGATAAACTGAAGGCACGGAAAGTTAAATTCTAAATTCTAATGATCAACTTTTTTTGAAGGGACACAATATGACATCACGTGATCCATATTACACGTTGCAACGTGCATTCCTTCGAGTACACATCCTGTGAAAAGTGTAGAACAATGAGAATGTACAATCGGTATCATATTCTATTATTTCATGTAAAATAATTAATTAATTACAACTGCAGAAGTTTCATTCATACCAATGCAAAATATGTGTTTTCGAAAGTTAATTGTGGATTGTAGTGGGGGGGGGGGTGGAGGAGGGTGAGAGGAGGGGGACAAAGCTGAAGGTTCTCTTAGTTTACCTAATACCCTTGCACTGGCCTTGATAAAGCCATAAACAAAGCTCTTTACATGTGGAGTTTATAATCAAGGATCTTGCACATACAGGGCCAATGACTTCAGCACAAAGCAGATGTTATCCACATCATGACATTCATTGCAATTGTTACCCAGGAAAGAAGATTTATTCCAGATTTTATTTGTTTCCTCTCTTTACTCCCACCTACTCTCAGCCTTGCGCCCCTTCTACTCCCAAACGTCCTCCTGTCGCCATGTATGGAGTGATTGGGAGTTGTAGCATTTCTTCAACCGGAATGTTCTGAGCCCTTTCATCATACATCTACGACAAACAAGTGTCAGGTGAGGAATCTGCATCACTGTATGTTATCAGAAAACACCAAAAAATATTTGTGCTTTACTCCAACTCAGAAATAGAAAACTACATGGAGTTTGTATTCATCCACCCCATTGTCTTCTCTGAGTTCAGTAATATTCGGCATTTATTTATTTGTCCTTCTTTGTTTGTGACGGTCAAAAGAAAAACAAGTATCGATTTAACATTAAATCCTAGATTTGATTTCACACGTTTTCATCAGGACCATTTCAAATGTTCACGAAGCAATTACAAAGTGGAGCAATACAAATGGAACTTCTGCTTCAAGTCGTGTTAGTATTCATTATTTTCTGCTGTCAAATTGCATGTGATAAAACTATAGGCTGCTGTATTGTTATAGCACAACTAGTGCAGTCACCACATGCCTTTCTGGAGAAACATTTCTTCACTAACCCTACAATTTCTCAAAATAGAAACAGGAGCTTGTTTGGCATGCCGTGTCAATCTCTGTGTGATTTCCCCTGCAAGCTCTGCATTTCAAACCCATTTTATCTTGATGATGAATCCAGAATGTAGAAACACATGTGAAACTGATGCTGAAAACACTGAGCTTGCACAATCCTCTGAGGGTGTAATCCTTGGAGAGATCTCTCTTCTGGATTGTTGTCTTTGGAGAGATCTCTGTTCTGGATCGTCATGTTTGGAGAGATCTTAAAATGCAGATGATAAAAGACAAAGCAACAGGACATAGTTCAACTTTCCAATATGTTTCATCATTTGCAATGTGTCAGACTCTTGACAAAAGCATCTGTGCTGCTGAAACAGTTCCTGGGCAAGGGTTATGCTGGGTGGTTTGCTGTTGACTTCCCAGCAGTCAGTCAGAGGGGGAATTTCTAATTAGCTCAGGATGTTAGCAATAACCCACCGACTCTTTGTAAAATGTATCACGGGATCTTTGACAAAAACACAGTGACAAATGCAGATGGTATTCTACACTTAACGTCAATCCAATACATGGGACACAATGATGCATCGCTCGACATGAAAAACACAAGAATGGCAGTTTATAGTTGGGTCTAGATTCAAACTCAGGCTAGACATCTCAAAGCTATCCAACAAGCCCTTGTAACTGGCTTAAAGTGTTGAAGTATATGAGTGTGCGGTAATACACAAGACACACACACACACACACACACACACCTTGAAGGAAATAACATGAAGGATGAGAGAGGGGGAAAAAAAACCCCCTGAAATGTTTGCTTTTGCATAAACAACAAGGATGATAGAAAATGGAAACCTTTGTCAGTTTTTTGTTTAGTTGATAAGTTCCAAGAGAATTACATCACACAAATATGAGAGGAGATAATGAAGCAATGAGGTTTGGGAATGTCTGCAATGATCTCACATTTCCTTCCTCACCTTTTCAAAGTCGCATTCCAGTGGAAACCCCCTCCCTAAACGTCATATTGGGTTTGTTGTTGTTCAACTACAATGATATTCATTCGGCTACAATGATATTATGCACAAAATTTGATGACGTACAAATTAAACTTTTCCTTTGAATCATGGAGTACGCTATCCGACTCTCCTGACTGCTCGAGCCGGTACCTTTGCAAAGGTGCAGGCAATCATGTGCTGGTACTCTGGCCAAATGACACACTACTGGCCGCAAATAGCACTGTAAAAGCAATGGCAAACCACATAGCGAGTCCACACAACGTCTGCTCTGGTCAAGGAGCTTGAGATTTGGTTGCATGAATAAGCAACAGTTAGGTCAGGTCATTTTAGATCTGTGACTTGCTACAGGTATCATGTAAACCTGAACTAACCTGTTTCATGGTCAGATTGTCGGCGACTAAACCGTCTCCCCCAGCAAGTTTCTTGGTGAGGAGGGTGTATGATATGGACACCCAGCAGGATTAAAAACAAAACCTGTCAAAGGACGGAGGAGCTCCTTGTGAGCCAACGGCCATCCATATCTTGTGCCCAAATGTGTCTGCGGACGTCCTCCTGCTGTTGGGTTACTTATTTATGAGGAGGTTGGTGGAAGGATTTGCACTCCGGCCACCGTAAAACCCTTCATTCCACAAAACATACAAAAAAAATTCTGAAAACCCACTCCGTGGGAGTACTGCCCGTGCAGCTGCCCTTTGCAGGGCAGCTCACCGGATGACAGGATTGGGGCAAAACCTTCGGGACCCCCAATCTTTGATGAGAGGAGGGAAACTATGGGACAATCTTCGCGGGTCAGATCGCGGTAGTGTGTGTCGGGGTGGTGCTGAGGTGTCATCCACCAGACGGCGGTCTCCTTGGGTTAACCTGAGGTGGTCCCTTCGGGTGGGTGCCTGGAAGAGAGGATGGATCCTTTCCCGAAGAGAGAATGATCACCTGTCTCTGCTATCATCTAAGCTCAAGCATTTGGAAATCGGTATTGTAGCACCCTCTGAGGTTCGGAGACTGGATTGTGGCGAGATCATGGCGGGTGGTTACACCTACTATTGGTCTGGTCACTCTGATGGTTACCATGCCCAAGGAGTTGCTGTAGCTGTATCCAATAAGCTGACTCCAATGATAATTATCATGTTCAATTACCCCCACACTTTTCAGCACTTGTATGGAGTGGATTATGGGGAGGATGTCAGAGAGATCAAGATGCAGTGCATCGTTTGGGAATGTCAAGATCTCTGACCTTGATTTCACAGATGATGCAGCCATCTTTGTGGAGACTCAAGATATCCTTTTGGGGGCCCTCAGGGTACTGAATGAGAACTCAGAGTTGCTGGGATTACGGGTTTCCTGGGTCAAAACTCAGATCCAGGCTGTCGATGACATCTTGGATGCTGCTATCCTGTCTCTACCTGTTTGTGGTGAGGATGTTGAGGTCGTGGAGAGATTCACTTACCTTAGCAGTGATATTCATGTCTTTGCTGGCTGTGAGCCAGAGGTCAACAGACGTCTGGGTCGGGCCAGGGGAATCATGGTACTGTCGGTACCTGTGTGGGAGGACGAAAGTCAGAGTCTTCAGTTCCTTGGTGCTTCCAGTCTTGCTCTCTGGATGTGCGACTTGGACTCTGACCAGGGATCTGAGATGGAGACTTAATTCCTTTGGTACCAGGTCTCTTCAGAGAATCCTTGGCTATCGCTGGTCGGACTTTGTGTCTCATGAGCAGTTTCTGAGAGAGACTCAAATGAGATTTGTTACCTGCGTAGTCCGTGAGCATCACCTGCGGCCGTATGGACATGTGGCTCATTTACCTGACGCTGAACCTGCTCACCAGATTCTCTCAGCGAGGAAGCCTCATGGGTGGAGGAGGCCAAATGGCTGACCACGTGCCTCGTGGTTGCAACAGGTTGATCAGCATCTCAAGGAGATGGGGATGGGCCAGGCATCTGCCTGGGGGATGGCCAGATGGAGACCCCTGGAGTACCGACTGAAAGTGGATGCAGCGACGCGCTCCTCCGGCGCATGCTCCTATACTTGACCTGACCTTAATAAGCAAAAAACGTTCGATTCACTAATTTTGCAAAGACGTCATAAAATTGAAGTGACATTTTGCTATATTCTTGTCGTCCATCGGATGTCAGTTTTTCTTGCTCTATGTGCAGCCCAACTCCATTTCAGTTTTTTGATATTGTGACTAATTTGTCATTTATTTAACTTTCTTGCCCCATACATCAGAAGCATCAGAACTGGTAATCTGATTTTGTCATTGGAAATGACCTTGATCCTTGGCAGTCTGCATGTGGACTAGAACGTAGCACTCATACAGCCCTTGTTTTAGTACACAACAAATTACTTTGTGTCATTGATAATAAATAGGCAGTGCTCCTAATGATGCTTGATCTATCCTCTGGTTTTGATATGGTGGGTCATGCTATTCTCACACACGCTTTCTGAAGACTTTGGTTTCTGTGATAGAGTCATTTATTGGTTCCAGTCATACCTTACTAAGAGATATAAGCAGGGTCCATATTGCTAATTCTTTCCCGGATGGCTTAAAAAAAAATTTTTTTAAGCCATTTTAGTCAAGTTTAGTTTCAGTCCAAAGTGGACGTTGATGCACTTCGCTCCATTTTTTTTGTATACACTGTCGAGGCTCGTATGAGAGTTAACACACAGAACGTCCAACAAGGAGAGCGGCAGACAAGAGAAAAGGAAAAAAGGTGTGGAACAGAGACATGAGGAGATGTGTGGAAGGGAGAGGGGATGGGGCAGGGTACACAGGGTAAACAAGATGGACACCACAGGGACTTTAAAGGTCCTTACACAACAGGGACTTTAAGGAAGGAAAGCAGGGAATTTGAAGGAGGTGGGTTTGGGATGTTTTAGAGTTGTTATTATTATTACTGTACTGTACTTGTCTCTGTTTTGCTGAGACTGCATCTTTCTACATGATCAATTTTTGCTCCACCCTCAATGGAAGAGATCACGTTTTCACTGCCATGTATCATTGCTGATACGATAAGCACCGATTATAAGTTTTCTTTCTCAGACACCAACGTGGTCAAAATTGGGTCGAAAATTTCTCAGATGATCACCATGAACACCGGAG
The DNA here is from genome assembly GCA_035128595.1 of Eptatretus atami. Taxonomy (NCBI): domain Eukaryota; kingdom Metazoa; phylum Chordata; class Myxini; order Myxiniformes; family Myxinidae; genus Eptatretus; species Eptatretus atami. The sequence goes on from CM068967.1 coordinate 34,187,340, forward strand.
AGTCTCAGGGCTGTGTTTTATCCACAATTGTATATTCATTGTTTTCTCATGATTTTGTTGCATCATCTGATAGCTCACTGGTGGTGAAATTTGCAGATGATACGACTGTTGCTGGCCTTATTTATTCATGTGTAGCCTGTGGCTGCTTGGTTGTATCATTTTTGGGGGGGCACAGCTGTGCTGCTAATGCAATGCCTCCCTGTTACCAGCAAGCTGGTACTCATTTTGCTGACCTCAGAAGGATGACAGGCTGTCATTCCACCTGATGTTAATTCAACGGGTGACAAGGGCTTGAACTCAAGACCCTAAGATCTTGAGGCAAGCACCTTAACCGTTAAGCCAACATCAGGCCTGTTGCTGGCCTGATTCTCAACATTGGTGAAAGTGATGACTGTAATAAAGTCGAAAAACTTGTCAAATGGTGTTCTCTAAACAATTTTAAACTCAATATCGTAGAGACAAAGGAAATTATTGTTGACTTCCAGAAAAACAAAACCCCCATTCAATATTTGGTTATTCACGATGCTGAAGTTGAAATTGTCATTTTTTTTTTTTAATTTTAGGCACACATATTTCCGGTGATCTTAAGTGGGAGATGAACACTATTCACTGTGTGAAAAATGCTCAGCAACAGTTGTTCTTTCTTAGAAGGTTGAAAAGTTCCAGTGTCGGCTGTCCAGTGTTGATCAAGTTCTATCGGGCAGTGATAGAGGGTGTTCTGACACTGTCTTTCACTGTCTGGTATGGCAGCTCAACACGGGACGACTGATCCTGACAACAGGTATGTGAAGACTGCTTGTATAATTATTGGGTGCGATAGTCCTTCCATCGAGAGCCTGTACTGCAGTCGAGCAACGAAAAGAGCGAAAGATATTGTCCGAGATGAGATACACCCAGGGCACGACATTTTTGAACTTCTCCATTCGGGTAAACATTATCGTTCCATCGAGACCATCTGTAATCGCTTGCACAACAGCTTTTTCCCCCAACGACAATCCGCACTCTCAATTAATCTATGTCCAAAGTTTTGTGAACATCTAAACAATGGTTGTAGATATTTTAAACCATGCCACTCATTTAACCACCAAAATGTTGTTTTAGGGCTCTCTACACTCATCACAAGGAATTTATTTCTCATTCAATGAAATTTTTAAGCTTGCACTGTCAAAATACTACTCATTGTATGCACATCATATATA
>CM068967.1:34193422-34204545 GCA_035128595.1 Eptatretus atami
CCTTCATTCCGCAAAACATTCCAAAAGCATTTTAAAAATCTGAAAACCTACTCCGTGGGAGTACCTACTGTGCAGCTGCCCTTCACAGGGCAGCTCACTGGATGATGGGATTGGGGCAAAGCCTTCAGAACCCCCAATCTTTGATAAGAGGGAAACTATTGTAAATATTCATCTATTTTCATTAATTGTAGCTCTCATACGAGCCTCGGCAAGGTATACAAAGAAAAAAAAAACTATGGGGCAACCTTCCAGGGTCAGAGTGCGGAAGTGTGTGTCGAGGTGGTGCTGAGATGTCATCCACCAGACGGCGGTCTCCTTCGGTTAACCTGAGGCAGTCCCTTCGGTTGGGTGCGTGGAATGACCTATCCCTAAGAGAGGATGATCACCTGTCTCTGTTATCATCTGAGCTCAAGCGTTTGGACATATTGCAGCACTCTGAGGTTCGGAGACTGGATAGTGGCGAGATCATGGCGGTGGTTACACCTACTATTGGTCTGGTCACTCTGATGGTTACCATGCCCAAGGAGTTGATGTAGCTGTGTCCAATAAGCTGACTCCAATGATAATTGAGGTAACACTGGTCAATGAGCGTCTTATGAGACGAAGGATTTGTCACTCCTTGGGGGTCATTTCCCTGGTCTCTGAATATTCTCCGACTGAGGCGAGTGACCTCACCGTGAAAGACGCATTCTACGACACGCTCAGTCTGTGCTTGATAGTGCCCCAGGCGAGATACACTTCTAATCTTGGGGGATTTCAAAGCATCGACTGGAACTGATAGGGATGGCTATGAGACATGTGTTGGTCCCCATGGGTCTGGAACTGTGAACCAGAATAGCAATAAGTTCCTTGACGTTGCAAGAAGTCATGGACTTAGGGTGGCTGGTTCATGGTTTCAGCCCCACAAGCTCATCGCTGGACTTGGTATTCCAACCTGGGGTGTGGCAAAGGAGATTGACCATGTGCTCGTTGATCGTCGCTGGAGGAAATGATCCAGAACTGCAGGGTCTTCAGGAGTGCTCTGTTCCTCAATACTGACAACAGGCTTGTTGGAGCAATTCTGAAGTTGCAGCTTCATTCCAGGAGAATGGTACCATCCCAGCCTAGGCTGGATGTAAGCAAGCTCAATGATGAGAGGGTAGCTGAGGAGTTTTCGAACAGGCTGAGTGGAGATTTGGGGAGTCTTGGTGCTTTGGGGGATCCTGAAAAGTTGTGGAGTGTGTTCAAGATCACCGTCCTTGATGTTGCCGGTCGATGTTTTGGAACTTACCGTAGGGCGAAGAAGAATTTTGTCTCTCAAGGGACACTGGATACCATTGACCAGAGTCGCAGGGCCAGGCTGAACGGCAAAGCTGAGCTGCTCAGGGAGCCGAGGCATAAAACTGGACGTGCACTAAGGGTGGACAAGGAGGCCTATGTGCAAGGAATCTGTGAGGGGCTAGAGCATCACCTGTGGTCAAATGATTCTCGTCCTGCTTACAGGGGAATTCACGCATTGCGTTTCTCCAAGCCAGTCCCTCGGTGTACTGCAGTTAGAGCAGAGGGTGGTGGGCTCTTGACAGAGGAGTCCGAAGTGAAGGACCGCTGGGCCGGTTACTTTGAGTGTCTGTACCAGGCTGATCCACCAGATATCGAGTTGGATGTCAGGGGAGTTAGAATCCCGATTGCTGACCCTCCAATCAACTGTGATCCACCTTCGTTTGTGGAAACACAGGCTGCAGTGAATCAGTTGAAATGGGGTAAAGCTCCAGGGATCTGTGGCATCCATGCTGAACTTCTCAAGGCTGGTGGAAATGCTGTACTCGTGTCGTTGCATGCAGTTCTGTGTTCTGCCTGGAACACAGGGATCATCCCAACTGAATGGAAGAGGGGCCTTGTTGTCCCTCTCTGGAAAGGGAAGGGTGTTCGCCAAGACTGCAACAACTACCGAGGGGTGACGCTGCTCTCAGTGCCGGGCAAAGTCTTTGCTCGGATAATTCTTGATGGGGTTCACTACCATCTGCTTGCGCACCAGCATCCACAGCAGTCACGCTTTACACCAAAGAGGTCAACGATTGACTGTATCCTTGCTCTTCGTGTCCTCACCAAACACAGAGAGTTTTGGCAGGGGCTACTTGCAGCCGATGTTGAGCTCTGTAAAGCATTTGATTCAGTAAATCAGGATGCCCTCTGGAGGATTCTTGGTCTTCGTGGGAGAGAGATTGGAGATTGGGACCAAACTCTGTGCAGAGCGTTGGTGCTGCTTAAGCAGTCTCCTTGGCTATTGGGCACAATCCTGGACGGGTCACCACTCCGACACAGTGTACCAGCATGTTGGCACTCATTTTACCGACCTCAGAATGATGACAGGTCGAGTTAACCCCACCTGGTATTAATTCAACAACTGAGCGGGATTTGAACTCAGGACCCTAGGACCCAAAGCCCACCACTCTAACCATTAAGCCAACATGAGGCATTCTTCGTGGGGTGCCACCAAAACTGATCACTCTGATGTCTGAACTATACTCTGGTACTGAAAGTGCTGTGAAGTGTGGTGGTACAATCTCTGACTTATTTCCAGTTGTTACTGGAGTTCGTCAGGGGTGTGTACTGGCCCCCACACTTTTCAGCACTTGTATGGACTGCATTCTGGGGAGGTTGTCAGAGAGATCAAGCTGCAGTGCATCGTTTGGGAATGTCTCTGACATTCTCTGAAATCAATCTCTGACATTGATTTTGCAGATGATGCAGTCATCTTTGTGGAGACTCCAGATATCCTTTTGGAAGCCCTCAAGGTGCTGAATGAGGAGTCGGAGCCGCTGGGAGTACAGTTTTCCTGGGTTAAAACTAAGATCCAGGCTTTCAATGTCATCTTGGATGCTGCTATCCCGTCTGTACTTTTTTGTGGCGAGGATGTTGAGGTGATGGAGAGATTCACTTACCTTGGCAGTGATATTCATGTCTCTGCTGGCTGTGACCCAGAGGTCAACAGATGCCTGGGTCAGGCCTGGGGAGTCATGGATTCACTGGATCATGGGGTGTGGCGCTGCCGGTACCTGTGCGCAAGGACGAAAGTCCGAGTCTTCAGGTCCTCGGTGCTTCCAGTCTTGCTCTATGGATGTGAGACTTGGACTCTGAACAGGGATCTGAGACAGAGACTTAATTCATTTGGTACCAGGTCTCTTCGGAGAATCCTTGGCTCTTGCTGGTCTGACTGAGTCCAACGAGCGGTTGCTGAGAGAGACTCAAATGAGATTTGTTACCTGCATAGTCTGTGAGCATCAGCTGCGGCTGTATGGACATGTGGCTAGTTTTCCTGATGCTGATCCTGCTCAAGAGATTCTGTGAGGGAGCCTCATGAGTGGAGGAGGCCAATGGGCTGACCACGTGCCTTGTGGTTGCAGCAGGTTGATCAGCATCTCAAGGATGTGGTGATGGGCCAGGCATCTGTGCCTCGCAAATGGCCAGACGGAGGCCCCTGGAGTACCCGCAGAAAGTGGATGCAGCGACACGCTGCTCCAGCACATGCTCCCATACCTGACCTGACCTTCTGCCTGCTCGTAGTTGTTTTAGTGACGTGTTCCCCACCTTCATTGCCGTTCTTGAAATATAAAAACAGGGAAAAATCACAGAGGGGCAATTACATACTGGGGAACTTATTTTTACTCCCTAGCTAATTAACATCGCACCCCATTAACCGCTCCATTAAAAATTTATGAGCAGAGAGTGCACATGGGGATAAAGTGATTCTGACCAAGATACATACTTGGAACTCATATAAATTTATTTCATGTAATAGATGTGGGGGTAGGTAAGCAGACAGCGCAGTGTCAGGCAGCCACAGGTAAAGCTAATAGGATTTTAGGTTGTATTCATAGAAGGATAAACCACAAATCAAACTACAACAGCACGAGGGAGAGTGCATACCTCTTCCAGGATGAACAGTTTACATTTTGTGTGCCACCGATAGGCCGCATCTGCATCCAGACCTGAACCAAAATTGAATCGGCTTGTTCTTGTCACCTATCCAACTCATCCACCAAGTTTTGTCATAGCTCGTCCACAATTTTTTGAAATATCATACTATATAACCGGTTCTGGCCACATCTCTCAATGGTGAAGCATCATTTAAAAAATTAAAATAATTATTTTGAAAAAAAAATCTTATCCGATTCGGACTTCACCAAAATCGAATCGATCATCCTGATCACACACACAACCTGTCTACCAAGTTTCATCCGAGTCCTTCCATAACGTTTTGATACATCGTATTATGTATCAGTTTTCGCCTATCATTCACTGGTGAAGAATCACTTGAGTAATGCTAGCATCCGGATTCGGATCTTCATCAAAACTGAAGGACAGAGAGGACTTTATTACTAAAAGGAGAAGCGTGTGTGTGTGTGTGTGTGTGTGTGTGTGTGTGGTGTGTGTGTGTGCGTGCATAGGTGGATACAGTACTGTGTGTGGTGTGTCATCTTTATACTAAACGAGAAAATACAACCTGTCATTCGCTGATGGGAATATTAGGCATGGGGGTTGGGGAGAATAGGAGGGTAGGGAGCGAGAAAGAGGAGGGAGGGAAGAAGAGGATGGAGGGGAGGGGTAGAGAGGAGGGAGGAGGGGAGGAGAGCTCGTAATGGAGGAAGAGCAAGGAAGGGGGAGGTGGGGAAAGCAACGCCTAACTAAACGTCGGCATACACTCTGGAGGGGGTGGAGGGAGTTTGGGAGAGTTAAGTGTGAGGAGAGGAGTTTTCAACTTGCTTTGGAGAGGGACTTGTGGAGAAGGGGGGGGGGTAGTACAGGATTGAATGAAATGGGGTATGTTAAAACAGCACGCTAATACAGCATGGCAGGAAACTGCCAAGAGATGTTAATGGGGGGCTTGGGAGGGGAGCGGGTTTGGGAGGAGATAAGCGTGAGGGAGGTGGAGGGAAGGCAAGGCAGCGTAGGGGAAGAGAATGCCGTGTGAGGGTAAGGGAAGGCCGTGTGTGGGTAAGGAAGGCAGTGTGGAGTGGAGGTGAAGGAAGGCAAGGCACGCATGAGGGGAAGAGAATGCCGTGTGAGGGTAAGGGAAGCGTGTGAGTGGAGGTGAAGGGAAGGCAGCATGAGGGGAGGCAAAGGGCGTTAAAACACACCCAGAAAGCAACATTTTCTTTTTAACATGCCGGGTTCAATATAAAACCGGGCAGGAGCTTTTAAAACCCATGCTATCTGCCTGGCAAAAGCCTGCATGCATGCATGCCCGCACATGCAGCGACCTTTGCACCCCTCCGGTTGGTTCACTCCGAATCTGATTTAAAAATCCTACCCCATGGGGAAGCAGTTTTAAATTCAAAACTAAACTGTCAGTCCTTAACAGTCTGCTTGATCGGTGGATTCAGATTCATCTGCTTGCCTCGGTTATACCAAGCTCACATTGAGGACTTGCAATGCGACCGGCCGGTCAGACTTCAACCTGTGTACACCCAGTGGACAAGATTGTTCGAACGTATTCACAGTTGACCCAACAACCATTTTTAACTAGCTGAAGTTATTTTTACAAATTGGTTACCCGAAATAAATTACCACCCTGAAAGTCGTGAGTCAACTCATAGCTGCATCGATATCTGTGACATTTGTACTTTCATAATCTTGGGAACTTAAAGTCATCAAGAGATGCGAAATAAGTAGTGCAAGAAAGGGAATACAAGATGAAGGAAAGGGAATACAAGACAAAGGCATTGGAGCTTCAGAACGAAGAGCAAGAGTGGGAACATAAGAGATGAATTGGAGATTCGAGAAAGGGAAAATATTAAAGAAATGGAATTCAACGAATTGTAGATTCAGGGACAGATTAAACTAAGATAATTAGAAATAGAGAAGTGAATTAAAACCACATCAAACCCAATATCTCTGTTGACCAGGCAAAAAGTCCTGGGACATTACCAGACATGAGACTTGTTCCACCCTTTAATGAGAGAGAAGTAGATAAGTATTTCCTTCGTTTTGATAGAGTGGCACAAACCTTGCAATGGCCTAAGGAGTCTTGGACTACGTTATTGCAAAGAGGTTTTGTCGGAAAAGCTCAAGATATTTACTCTGCTTTACCTATCGATCTGTGTGCACAGTCTGACGAGGTAAAAACTGCAATTCTTAAAGCCTACGAATTGGTTCCAGAGGTTTACACACAAAAATCCAGACAACGTAGGAAGAAAGATAATGAAACTCATGTGGAATTTGCTCGGGGGGAAAAAAAAGAGACCGTTTGAGAGGTGATGTAATTCCAAGGAAATTGTGACCGAATTTGACAGCTGAAAGTAGTTGACTTAGTGGAGGAGTTTAAGCAGTGTGGATATTCTGACATTTGGACACATTTGAACGAACTGCATTATAACTGACTATGATGCTCCGACTCACAAAATCAATCTCCACAAACCAGTTTTTCCAAATAAAAGTAACCTGTGGAGTTACAGTAAACCTAGTCAGGGAGTAAGACCATTGCCAAATTTGATTATTCTAATCCTGCTGACCGGAAAGTAAATTCTCCTGGTGTTCAGAAAATGACCACAGAATATTCAGCCGGACCTGTTTGTGCACATTGCAAGAAAAAAAAAGGACACTTAAGGTCTCAGTGTTATAGGTTGGAAAATAAAAACCAAAATTATTATGCTTCAACTGCAGTTATTAATGCTCGAAACAGCCAGTTGCGGACAGTGACTATTGAAGGGTCATGCAAGAAGGAGAAGGAGGTGACGCCAGGTTTAGACGTTAATTAATGAGGGATATAAGCCTTTCATGAAAGAGGGTTTTGTTTCAGCTGTAGGTGACACTGGCACTCAGAGACCTGGTAAAATATTGAGAGACAAGGGAGCATCTCAGTCTTTAATGTCAGAGAGCATTTTGCCACGATCAGAGAGAATGGCGACTCGTGCATATGGATAATGTCATACAATATGGATGTTTAGTGTGGTGCGATTTTTGTTCAATTAATATTTTCAGTTGCTTTGTAAAGAAGTAGTACATGCAATTGTACAGTCAGCAGTATTTATAAAACTATTATAAAATCATGAGTTCTTCATAATAACTTGTCTACAAATGACCAAAACGATAACTGAATAAATAGAAATTGGCTTACTGAAAATGACGGTACTGTGTAAGAATACGACTGGATGGGTGATGTGGACCACTTTCAGAATATTTCCCAGGGCCGTTATAAGTTCCCAATCCACCCCTGGACACACTGACTTTCTTTTTACGGCTTAGAGAAGAGATAGTACCTTATTTAGTGGTCTCAAAACTCCTTCCATTGACTTTTATTGAGTTCACAGGATTCAAGTTTTTCCTTAATGTCCATGGTGCTTCGTTTTAATCCTCTTGTATCCATAAATTAATCAGTCAATCAATCAATACAATATTTATTTCCTTCAAAAAAAGCAACATAATGTACAAAAGACATTTAAATGGCTGTAGGAGGTTGAATCCCCAGAAAGCATACCTTTAAACATACAGGTGATATTCAAAAGAAATATGAATAATAAACAATGAATTGAGGTTTAATTTTCATACTCTGTGCAAGGGTAAGTAAAAACAAAAAAATAAATAAATAATAATTCACATTTGTGTAAAACTGAGTATAGGGGCATTTCCAGGAAGCTAAAGGTTGTGGTGAAATGCCTTAAACAACAAAGAATCAATTACCAGAAGTATATCGACTATGAGCAAAAGCAAACAAGAATGACCAAAATACTGAAATGCAATAATTGTTTGGACATCATAAGGAGAACATTTTGAGAAATGAGAAAGTTCTTGCAAGAAGATTTAAATTTGTCCACAGATGACTGTGCTTTCACTGCTCCATCAATAGTGTTCTGAAGACGAGGACCGTAAAATGTCGTGCGAGTGCAAGGTAAGAACAAATTGTTGCAGGACCTGGTACGGTAAGTGTGTGTGTATGTTGTGTATTGAAGTGAAGCAAGAAGAAAAGGTGCAAGGAAGAAGATTATGGAAGTACTTGTACATAAATGTGGTCAATTTGTTAATATCATGAAGAGTCAAAATGTTAAGCCTAATGAAAAGAGGTGCAGTGTGGTTTCGAGGGAGGATGAGGGAAGGTTCAAATTCTCAAGGCTCTTTTTTTTTGAGATACAATGAGTGAATGAAGCATATTGTTGCTGGTACATGCCCATACAATATTACAATAAATGAGGAAAGGCAACACTAGAGTATTGTAAAGAGATATAAAAGTGGTTGAGGATAGAAATAAACGTAATCTGGATGGAACACCTGTGATATGAGAAGCAGTTTTAGTAATAAGGGAAATGTAGTCAGACCAGGTGACTTTATCATGAATGATTATTCCTAAAAAGTTAGCGAAGTGAACCTTAGTGATGGGTATAGTACTGTATCAATTTCAATAAGGTTTGTGCCGTTAGGAGATTTTTTTCAAATTGGAGAAGGCCGTGGAAGAAGACCATTTTTTGGTTATTTCTGATTTTTGGATATTTCTGATTGAGTTCCCTTTGCTTGTCTTTTTCCGAGGCTGCATCTTTTAGCAACTTTGTTCGTTAATAGTTGTAAAGATCGCCGCCGTTCGTTGTTTCTTCTTTGTGTGTTGTTTGGCGAAACCTGGAATTGTCTATCAATCCAAAACCAAAGCACAAGGTCTGTTGCTCTCACATCACTGATAGGTTGGTGGACTCTGTTGTTTTTGTATTTTTTTTAAAACGCCTCTCCTTCGGTCTTGCTCCTCTGTTCTCTCAGCCCTCAAAACCTCCCTAGCTCATCCAGCATGTATGTGTTCTTCGATTAACTCCCTCCTTGTTAAACTCCCAAAATCCAGGCTGTCTGGCACACCTAAACTCTTATATTCCTCATTTCTCCCATTTGTGCAACCATCTTCCAGAGATGACTCAATCCCACTCTTCCCTCCAGAGCTTCAAGCAGGTGGTGCCTGACCAATGTATGTCATCCAGCATCCCAACCCATGATATTTTCTATCCCCATTAACCCAACCTCACATAAAACAGATTTTACATGCAAGCTAAGGTTTCCTCCCAACCATTTTCCTATTTGTTATTCCCCTTTCTTTTTGTGCCCATCTGCGCCCCTCCCCCACCCCGTCCCCGTCCCCGTCCCCTCTACCACTGGTAGTAGTTTTAGTGTGGAAGAAAAGATATCCGAGATGTTAGGATTCAGAGTCGAGTCTTTATTAAACCACAATGGTAAACCCTCTCAAAACCCCCGCTGGGAAACCCTGTACCAGAAAAATCCCCCCTCCCCAACCTCCGATAAACCAAAGCTAAAGCGTATTCACATATTACGAAACCAAAGGCAAAATGATGCCGTGACAATACTCCCCCCTCTTGGAAAGTGTACATTACGCCCAAAGCAAGTCGTATATGGCGGTAAAGGTATTATTGGAGTAGGTGTTGACCCGTTTGTCAGTGGGAAGGTCCACTCTGGTGCTGCGTCAAGAAAAACTGGCTTCAAGCGATCTATGGAGACTGTGTCACGACCACCGTTAATATCGAGTATGAAGGTCTTATCGGGGCATCGTAGAACTTTGTAAGGTCTGTCATAAGGTTGCTGCAAGGGTTTCTGGACAGTGTCACACCGTAAAAATACGTGGGTACACATCGAAAATTCCTGGGAATAAAAACCGGGAGTGATGAAGGTATACCTGTCGGTGTCCTGCATGGCCGAACGAAGTTGGCTAGCACAGTTGGTGTCATCGGGCAAGGTGTCATCAGACGCTGAGAAGAATTCTCCTGGGAGCCAAAATGGTGCACCGGCCGTAAACTCGCTCTGCAGTGGAGCATCCAAGGTCATCTTTTGGAGTAACTCGCACCACAAGCAGGACCATAGAGATGACATCCGTCCAGTGTGTGGAGTAATCATGTGCTTTTCAGGGAAGACTTGAGTTGGCGGTGGAAAAGCTCACCACACCATTCATTGCTGGATGACAAGTGGTGGTTTGCACTGTCGGTACCCAGGAGTGGAGTCAGCTCATAAAATAGAGCCAATTCAAACTAGCTACCACGATCTGCAATGATGGTTTATGGAATGCCAAAACATATGATCCAGGTGTCACATTAGCCACGGTCAATGTAACGGTGTCCATGAGATGATCAGCCAGATCTGCAGTGGTGGGTAGTGTCAGCTCTGCGCTGGCATGCAGACGTGTGGTGGTAAACATTGGAAGAACAATGTATCTCTCCTCTTTACATGCTCTGGTGACAAGACCAACAATATATTTGAACCATGGCAACTCTGTGGTAATGTTCTAGGTGTGAAATTGGGCTTCGACTTGTGTAAATCACAGCTGCTGCAGATCATTAGGCCAGAATGGTGGGAGCATTATTGAAACCGCTGAAGCCGGTTGAGCACCCAGGAAGGGAACGACTGGCCGTTCGTTCCCAGCGACAGTTGCACACTTGCAACTCCTCGTTTGTCCATTTGGATCACGTCGGGGTCACCAATTTAGCATGGAAGAAAAGACATCCGAGATGTTCAGATTCTGAGTCAAGTCTTAATTAAACCGGAATGGTAAAACCTTTCAAAACCACTGCTGGGAAACCCTGTATCGGAAAAATCCACCAATAAACCAAAGCTAAAGCATATTCACATATTACGAAACCAAAGGCAAAATACTGCTGCTCCAAGTTACCACATTTTTACCCTCACTCACCTCACTCTTCCTTGAGACTAGCTTTTGTACATTTTTTTTAAAAAACAGGATCTGGATATGTTGATTTTTTATTTTCCTTGAGCCTTTTCATTCTTCTTGCTCTTTACAGTGGAAGGTTGAATATCCTATCAAACTTGGCCAGTATTGAAACAAGTACCACTTATTGGGATATTGAGGCATTCATGCCCTTCTTTCCCTCTACTCATTGGCAATGTGCCGTGGATATCTATTTCATACATGTCTGTTGAACGAACATGCTTTCCTATTCTGGGCAAAGCTGCCGGCGGAGATATCAAGGCCACACTTTTGGCGATGTTTGTGAAAAGTAACTCTCATTTTGATGAGTGTCAGCTTGTTGTTGGGTGTGCAAACTTCATAATCGGATGACCCCGAGATCACCGAGAACGCATTCCTCATAATAAGGTAAGAAACAGTGTGTTTATCATACCTGGACAAGAAAATTGATAAATCTACC
>CM068967.1:34213392-34253580 GCA_035128595.1 Eptatretus atami
TGCAGCAGTTCTCCACTGGGGTGTCCTGTTGAGCGGTGGGACCAGGGAAGTCCCTCATGTCCTGGGAAGAGTAAAAGCGAGAGGGTGGCTGACTTTCCATCGGGCCAACATTGGCTGAATGAGGCACTCTGCGGAGATAGCTTGAGAGTAAAGAAGACGAGAGTTAAGACGGTAGTAAGGCAGGGGTCTTTCACTCAGAGAGTAGTTAATGCATGGAATGGTCTCCCTGGAAGTAGTGGCAGCAGATAAGTATAAATTGGAATTAGGTAGGTACCTGGAAGTTATGGAGATGGAGGGGTATGGGGATGTTGGCAGGACTTTTCGGTAGCTTGAGCATTGATGGATGATTGTGTGCATGTGTACAGAGTGTTGTTGGGGGGGGGTCTCGTCAAGGGGTGTTGTGTGGTCGATGTTGTGTGTTTTTTTACTCAAGCCCACATCCCCCTTCCCTCGAAAGAAACAAAAAAAAAAAACAATAAAAAAAAAAAAAAACATGGTTTCTTTTCTTATTTTGATGTGGTGTTGTTAAATTGGTGCAGTGTTGATGTGGCACAGGCATGATGGGCTGAATGGCCTCCACCCGTGTCTAATTTCCTTGTGAATCCTTGTGAGATATCAAGGCAACCTCTAAGGAAAGAAAAGCTGGAAATTTGGAAAGAGGTGGGCTTCAAGTGGGGGAGGGGTGGCAGAGTTAACAGGGGTAGAAAACATCATGGTTTTGGATCATCTGAGATGGTTGTTTTTTGCTGATGACCTGAAATCTGATGAGTTTTTTTTTTAGTGATGATCTGCGATCTGAGATGGTTTTTTCGGTGATGATCTGAGATTTGAGATGGTTTTTTCGGTGATGATCTGAGATTTGAGATGAGTTTTTTTGCTGATGATCTGAGATGGTTTATTTGGTGATGATCTGATATTTGAGATGGTATTTTTGGTGATGATCTAAAATCTGATGGGGGGTTTTTTGGTGATGATCTGAAATGGTTTTTTTTTGGTGATGATCTAAGATCTGAGATGTTTTTTTTTCGTTTATGATCTGAGATCTGAGATGGTTCTTTTCAATGATGATCTAAGATCTGAGATCGTTCTTTTCGGTGATGATCTCAGATCTGAGATGGTTTTTTTTTGGTGATGATTGGAGATTTTTTGGGGGTGATTGTCTGAGATCTGAGATGATTTTTTTATGATGATCAGAGATTGCATTTTGGCGTTTTTAGCTGGAACTGATGACTGCTGATGCAGGGAGCCTAGACTCAAATCTCGTGCATGAATTTATATGTATTTGTCTGGTGTCGAGAAATGGCCTTGCATTTCATGTGAAAGTACATTGATGTCTCCTAATGTCTTTGTTCTGCATGTTTTGTGGACGAACTCCACGAGCCTTTTAAGTATAGTAATCATTCTCCAAAGCTGTTTTACCATAGATGTGTAATTACAGCATTATGCAAGACTACTCGATCGATCCCCTTGTGATTGTGACTTTAATTATTAACAGAACTTCTCTTTCAACCATCGGAATCATACTGTACATTACAAAAGAGATGTTTAAAATAATGAAGCTCAAAGGACAGAGACAGATAAGTGCAGAAGAGTTCTTCAGCAGAATAGTGATAGTGAGCAGAGGCCATATAGCTTGAGAGTAGAGAAGAGGGTGGTTAAGACAGTAACAAGGCAGCGGTCTTTCGCTATTTTAAGAGTAGTTAATGCATGGAATGGTCTCCCTGGAAAGGTAAGGTAGTGGTCGCATAACCAGGAGGTAGGTTTAAAATGGAATTACCTGGGTACCTTGAAGCATTGGAGATAGAGGGGGAAAAATATATTGGCAGACCTGGTGGGTAGGCTGAGTATGGATGGTGATTGATTGTGTACATTTGTGCTAAGTGTGACGTCTGTGAGAGGGTCTTGTCAAGGGATAGTGTACGATTGGTGTTATATATTCTTCACCCGAATATATATATTCTTCACACAAATTAAATAAAAATTCACCTGCCAACCTTCTTTACTTTTACTCCGACCTCTTACCAACCTAATTCCAAATCTTCACTCCCACCTCCTTACCTTCCATTCCCTCCACTATCATCTCCTCTCAATATTCCATAGAGCTTCACAGCTCCCACCTCCTCCCAGCCTTCCTTCTCCTCACTCTCATTTCCTCGCAGTCCAAACCTTTCTTCCTTTCACTTGCAACAGAGAGACACCCATTTCTTTTTATGCCTCCCTATGCGGAATGTTTATTTTTGCGTACAAGTCTAGGCTCATGGAAGAGCAAGGAGGCAGGGGTTAAATAGCAATGAATTGGGGGGAGGTGGGGGGCACACAGTTGGCCATAAGGAATTTGTTGAGTGATAGAATAATTAAAAAACAAAACATGCATTCCCTGAAATATTGAGCACAAAACATAACCGAACGGAGATTTACAAAATCAGCCCTTTTAACAAATAGTTAACTTCCTGTGGTCACAAAACCAAATGCTGTTATCATCAGTGTGCCTCGTAAGAGTCATGCTAAAGCAAGCAAGGCATGCCAGGGAGGTCAGATGGGAATTGAACCCGTTGCCTTTCACATTTATATTGCTTGATTCAAAATGTAAATACTCAAAACAGTTAATAAAACAGCTCACCACGGTGGTAAAGACCTTCAACACTACACACATTACACACACTACACACATGTACATTAAAAAGCATTGATTGTGCATTAAATTCCTTTTTAATCGCTCTCCGTCAATCCTCTTCAACCGATGTTTATCAACCTCTTTCCCTGCTGCTCCACATCCTCCTCTTCTCCCTCTTCCCCCTCCTCAGTTCTCTTCTCAGCCCTCGCTTCCCAGTTACCACTCCGTCTGCTTGTCCTACCTTTGCTACAGGGCATTCAGCAACATCATCTGAATTGTCTCACATCTGTCACTTTGTACAATACACACAAAGATAGCATGTTATGGGTTTTCCAAACAAAAACAAAAAGATGATTATTTTACCACCGTATATGTAATCTTGTGCTGGGAGGATAGCCTAGAGGTTTGTACGTACACTCACCTCTAAGCTGTCTAGCCTGGGTTTGAATCCCGACCCAGCTATACAATGTCATCCCGATGTTTCACCAATGTGTGTGTGGTCCCTCGGATGGACTTTAAACTGGGCGTCCCATCTGTCGGCATGAGATGGTGGACGTTAAAGATCCCACGGTGTCCTTCGTGAAGAGTAGGCGAACTATCGCCGACACCCTAAACAAATCATCCGTACATATTCCTGCACTAACTATTGCTGGGAAGACAGCGGCAAACCACTCAGGATAACCCTTGCCAAGAAACTACTTCGGCAGCACCAATGCTCTGTAGCAGAGTAGCCTCAGGAACATCAGAATCAGAAATAATTAATCTTATGATTCCTCATCAGGTCCAGAACCACCATGCTTGATAAAATCGTTATGTAAACTGTACGTCGACTGTAAAAAGTATCCATTACCGTAAAAAGTATTCATTGCATATGAACCCCCCTGCTCGTCTCGCCGAAGAAGCTGCATAAAGCAACCAAGAAAAGCTACACAAGATAAGCCCTTTGCTTTTTCTTTTTGTCAAACCCTTCCCAGAGTTCCTCCACAGCTGCAGACATTCTCAAGTAGCACCGACACGAGAATCCCAACGCAACACTTTTTTGACCACAACCCCCCAGCCATCGACTTGAAGGAAGTAAATGATGTCACAGAATAACTGAAATTGCTCAACTTGAAGTAGACTCAGGGATGACGCAGATAATTTGGCAGAATGGGTGAATAGGTAGACAGAAGAGTGGATAAATGAAGGGGCAAGTGGGTAAAATGGTCTGGGGGCAGTATATGAGTGGGTAAAGGGGGAAGTCAGTGAAGGAATCGAGGAGTAGGTTTGCAAGTGTTAAGTGCAATGGGCCATCTACAAGGTGATACACAAGTAAGTCCCTATTTTAAATACACAAATACTCTGTTGTTATTAAAAGTAGAGCATTGAAAAACATTTTTAGTTTGAAAGCTTGTTTACTGCAATTAATATTATTTTTTTTCTTTCTTTTCAGATTGATCCGTTCGGGCTGATCCATTACTGCTCAAAGAGTGTGAATTGCTGCACAGTATGAAGTTTCGCAGTCTGTAATTTCAGTTCAAAGGCAAGAAATAGGAAGACATAGCACTTTGCCTCCAAAAACGATTAAAAACTGTCACCGAAAGCTGATAACAACTGGTTCAGTCATGGACGTAAGAAGATCAGGAAGACTTTCCGCAGCGAGATCACCAGAAAACATTGACCGGGTCCGAGACATGTTCACAGGGAGCCCAGAGAAGTCAATCGGACAAGCAGTGAGGGAGAGTGGAATAAGTTATCGTACAATTCAGGCAATTTTGAAAGGACTTGTGATGGAAATCATACAAAAACCTCATTATGTTCAGCAATTGTTCTCAGATGATTGTGACAAGAGAATAGATTTTGTGAACATTTCCTTCAATAGATTGATGACTGCACAGCTGTTACGTTTCATTATCTGGTCTGACAGAGATATTTTCCATGTTTGTGCTTTTATCAAAAGGTATAACTGCCATTACTGGTCAGGATATTATCCAGAAACCACAGCCGAATGCAGCCAGTCGGCCAAAAGTGCTTGTTTAGTGCGGAATGACTTCAACCCAACTCATTGGACTTTACACCCTGCGTGATACAATTAATGGACAGAAATACTTGGAAATGCTTCAAAACATTTTTCTTCCAAAAATTTAGCAATGGGGAAACACAGATGGAACTATTTTGTATGCAAGATGGTGCCCCCTCTGCACTTTTTTTTTTGGATACATTGATGAGGCTCATATGAGAGCTAACACACAACACACAGCAAGGAGGGTGGGGAGGCATGAGGCAACAGGGGTGGGAGAGGGGAGGACAAAACAGTTGGGAACAGAAACATTAGGAGTTCTGTGGAAGGAAGAGGGATGGGATGGGGTAGTTTTACCAGAAGGGGGTTGTTGGCGGATCTTGAGCACCCTATCGACCTGTCTGCGATGTGAAAGTGATCCACCCATAGACTCGGCTTCATTGTGGGAGGTTCAAATCATCTGAAAGGCATTGGTTTACATGACATCAAGCTGAGCAAGGTGTGAGGCAGAGCATACACCCAGAGGGGAGAGCAGTACTCCATCAAGCTGTGGATGAAGGCCTTGTAAGTGGAAAAAAGAGTTGAGGTGTGCCAAAGAAGGACTTTGCATGAAGCATGATGGAGGATGCCCAGTTGGCAGCTGACTTTGGAGGCCAACTTTGAGTTGTGGTTTGCACAAGAAAGATTATGGCTGATAGTGAGACCCAAGACTTTGAGTGACTGAATCTCATCAAGAGGATTTTTAAGAAAGTAGATGGGAGTGTTTGCCAGACGGTCCTTTCGGAGAGAGTGAGTGTGAGAGATTTGTGAGGATTGAAAGGTCAGGATTCATAATGGTAAAAAGTCGCACACTGAGTGGTAAGGAATAAATAATTTATGAAAGCCTGACGTTTCAAGAACAAGCTAGTTCTCTTCCTCAGAGGCGTTAAGAGTCGTGTCATGGTGATACCGCATTAAGTTCCGTTGGGGACGGTTCTGTATTGTGAGGTGGTCAAAGTTCTCGCTAATCTCAGTGCTCCCTGCGTTTAACTTCTTTTGAGGCTTTTGTTGGTGTTGTAATGGACTGTGTAACACTTTGTGGGATGCAAGTCGATGTGTTGGTTGATCGAGTTGTCATAGGAATACCACGCCTCGATTACCCTTGATGATGCTGTGCCAAGGATGGAGGTCCGATACCATCTGAACACATGTGTGTGTTTACCTCTATATGGAGATATTTTAAGAAGGGTGGAGGGGGAGGGGGGTGTTCAGATAATTATGAATGCTTACACGTTGGAGAGGCTGAATGTTGGGTCACAGGAAAACAACATGGACCAACTAGCCACCACTTGTTTTGCCTGCACTTATTTGTATTCAATGTATTTGGTATCCATGTTCACTCTATCTGTATGTTTGTATTTGTGTTTATTTATGTGTGTGGTTCCCTTGCAAAACGTTTGTATGCAAGTGGAAAATATACACACACACATTCATACATTGTTTTTCCATTCTTAGAATTAAAAAACAAAAAAACCTTAGCTAACAACCAATGCAACACAAAGTGGGCCTGGGGCCCATGGACTTGCTAGTAAATACCCATTTACACACGAGGGGGGGATGGAATAGTTTTTGCAGTTTGCATACCTAGAGTGCACCTCTTGCATGATTTATATGTGTTAATTAAAGCTGTATATATACTTATCATAGATGCCGAATCGGCCTGGTGTTGGCTCAATGGTTCAGGTATGTTCTGTGTGTTAGCTCTTACACGAGCCTCGACATCTAATATATAAAGCTCGTTCTAACCACTCACTGACTGACTGATATTAAAGATTGATACCTTCCGGGTGACGTAGAAAGCTGAAATTTCACGTGCCAACGGACATCGAAGCTGATCCACTGGGAAAAAAACACAGAAGCATCAGAAAGTGTCTGTAAATGAAAATATAAAAGAAGAAAAAAACAATGCAAGTGAGCAATCCGAGACAATGGGGAAGCACAGTTCATTATTGATACAATGTGTAAGCATACCCCGCTAGTACATATACACGAGCAAATACAACACATTGCTTCACTGACAGGGGTATTAAGGAGGGGGTTGAGAGAGGAGGGAGAGAGAGGAAGAGAAGAGAGAGGGAGGGGAGAGAGAGGAGGAGGAGGGAGAGGAAGGAGGAAGGGGGGGAAGAGCGAGGAAGGGGGAAGAGCGAGAAAGGGAAGGGAGGTGGAGAGAGCTATGCCTCACCAAACATTGCTATACCGTGGGAGGAGGGATGCGAGGAGGAGGTGTGGTGTGTGAGAGAGAGAGAGACAAAGAGAAAGAGAAAGAGAAAGAGAATATGAAAAAAAAGGGAGAAAGGTGAGGGGTGGAGGTGGGTTAGTAAAAAGAATGATATGTTATGCTTAATGACCGACACACACACACACACACACACACACACACACACACACACACGTCAGAACAGCTGTACACACAACAACACAACACAGAGCTTGTAAAGTAATCCGCTGCAACATCTGCAAAACTTTGATATCCCAGTTCCAGAAAATTTGTGGGAACATGAACGAAAAGCAATCACTGAAAACAATGGAAGTACCGCTCACGTACAACCTCATGATCCCATCGAGCGTGAACATTGAAAACAAAGCGTTGCGACCAGTATCATAATTGGGTACAAAAAAAGAGAAGAAGGCATTGCTGATTGAGGTGTTAATACCAGTGATTTTGGACTAAACGATGCAGAAATCAATAAAATGACCAAACACCAACCTCAAGAATGAAGTGAAAAGATCCTGGAAGCTGAAGAATGCCAATGTTGTACCAGTGATAGCTGACCTACAGGAATGATAACAAAGAACCTCACGAGATATTAAACATAGGGCAGTACCCCTGGGCGCTCACCTGGTAGTGGCTGGATAAGATAATCAGGCAACCACTGGTAGGCATGCATAACCCACAACATATATAATGGAGAAGGAAGTTAATACATATAGATTTCTTTTTTTTTATGTCATGAACAACCCTTGGTACGTCAGGGTAATAAAGGTTGTGGTCAAGTTTCATCGAAATTGTGTGTGTTTCAGAAAAGAAAGCAAATACATATTTTCGAAGACAACCCCCCACCCCCTCCCCCATAGAACTCCTTAGACCCCAATTTATTTTAATATCGTTGACAAACTTTAGTGCATTACAGGTGTTGAAGATGGTGTTCAAGCTTTATCGGAGTTGCGTGTGTAGTTTCGAAGAAGAAAGCAAATGCATATTTTCGGTGGCAACCCCTCTCTCCCCATAGACCCTCCTAGACCCTATTTTTTTTTTTAATGTCGTGAACAAACTTTAGTACATCACGGTGGTGAAGATGGTGGTCAAGTTTCATCGGAATTGTATGTGTAGTTTTGGAGAAGAAAGGAAATACATATTTTGATGGACCCCACCTTAAATCCCCTTCGAGCCCAATTTTGATTTTGCTTGTTGTGAAGTTTCATCGGAATTGTGTGTATCATTTCTGAGAAGAAAGCAAATACCTCCTTTGGGGGGCAACCCACTCCCTGCTCACCTCCCCGTAAACTCCCTCTGCAGACCCCTTCAGACCCCGTTTTTTTTGTTGTTTTGTTTTTTTAATGCCATCACGGGTGATGAAGGTTGTGGTCAAATTTCATTGAAATCGTATGTGTAGTTTCTGAGAAGAAGTTGC
Organism: Eptatretus atami; assembly: GCA_035128595.1. NCBI lineage: Eukaryota > Metazoa > Chordata > Myxini > Myxiniformes > Myxinidae > Eptatretus > Eptatretus atami. Next base: position 34,221,677 of record CM068967.1, read on the forward strand.
AAGTATTTGTGGACGGACGGACGACGTGCCATCCCAAAAGCTCCGCAGAACTACTTTACAGGTGAGCTAAAAAACCATCCCTAGGAATATTATAACAAACGAACTACAGTTGGAAGCTGTCCGGGACTCAGCAACGATCCTGCAGAGAACCCTCGGCACAAAACTTTGAGAACAGAAAACTTCACAGCTTGGTCCATGAATCGCTTGGTTTTTTTATTTTATATTTTGAAATGATTTTTTATCAACCGCTGTCACAACGGGAACCCAACGGGTTCACGGGTCGTCTAGTGTCCCCTAAAAATAAAATTGCACATTTTCAGTGGATGAGTCACCTCCCAAGGCACCCACCGCATGACACCGCAGGAACCAAAGAAAGGCGGAAACGTACGATGTGACATTGAAAGCAAGGTTACTTTTTCCAGAAACGAACAACCAAGCAGCTTTGAGAGCGCTTATCAAGTGGCTTAAGCACTCAAGAAAGCACCCCAACAAAACGGTTGATAAGAAACGGCTCCCTTGGCACGCAACTGGCAATCACCGAACCGTCATGTTCAACATACAGCTCCCGGAGACGCCCAAAATGTCACATATGTCCGAATTGGACAAATTATCACTTTTTTAGGAGTCGGAACTGCTAGTAAGTCCGATTCTGGAGCTTAAATTTTGTAATTCTTTGTTGAAGAGATACTCATGGTGATCGCATGTGCCAAAATGAAATAAAACAACGAATGCTGATGCCTCCCGGTGTTTATAAGCATTGCAATGTACCCAGCAATTCGTAGCCATGATGAACAGGCATTTGATAATAATATGAGTGAGGAAAGTGAAGAAAAAAAACCATCGTTAAAAAATCGTTGTGGCCCGTTCCAAGTCAAGGCAAGGATGAGCAGGCCAAAAAAACATGGCGGCTTCAGACCCCAGGGAGGTAATCCAGGAAATGCCTCAAGACCCCAGACATCAAGGTGACCGAGGATGCGTCTGATGAAGGATATAATTAAATAAGGCCATTAATTATCTTCAAAAGGGGTGTTTTAATCAACTCGAACATCCAATTTTCACTCTTGCACTTCCTTGGAGTTTTCTTTGTATGCACACAAAGTTTCAGGCTGCTAGGTGTTGTGGCTTTGGAGTTATGGAGGAGACACACACACTGACACACACACACACACACACACACACACACACACATTGCGTTTTATTAGTATAGATATATGTTCTGTGTGTTAGCTCTTATCCGAGCCTCGACAAAGTATACAAAATTTCATAACTCCATTACCAAGGTGGATGGTAAATGCTGTTATTTAAAAAAAAAGTTTTTTGAGTCATTGAAGGCTTGCGCAATGCCTGGTGATCACATCTTTGTACACATAAGGATGCAAATCCATTGACGGATAGTTGCTGTGGTGGGGGTTTGTCCCTCGTTACACCATGATGACACGATGGGCCAATGAATTCTAAAAATGGCAGGAAAAGAATGAAATGTCCAACTTTGCGTCTGCATTATAAATGCAGAAACACTGATTTCAGCAAGTGACGTGAATTTAATAGCATGACTTCCCTTGCAAGGAACTTCAAAGCAGAAGGAAGCCACTAGGCCCATGAAACCCTGCACTATCATTACTGATTCATGGTTGCTTATCCATGCTCTATTCTGTTGTTGTTTTTTTTATGCTGAGCACCAAGTCAAGCAAGGAAGATCAGGTACCTTTTTTGGAGTCTTTGATATGACTTGGTCAGGCTTTGAACCACTGACTTCCCATGTTCAGAGCAGATGCTCCAACCATTACGTCACCGAGTCTGCCAATTAACTCCTTATGAAGCAATATTATACTTGCAGTAAAATGCAACAGCTGTGAAATGCATAAACAACATGATACATATTATATCCATTTCAATCCTGTGACTGACTGCCTTTGCGAAATTAACCCTTTGGTTGTTTGTGTTGACACACAAGGCAATGTGCTTGCATGGCAGGCAACACATGCCGATTAAAATTCGTGTGGCAATGGCCGTGACAGGGTACTGTTACCACAACAGTGAAAAGGTGATTCGTGTGTGTATATAATTATCACACACACACACACACACCTACACCTACACCTACACCTACCTCTACCTCTACCTCTACCTCTACCTGGTGTTGGCTTAATGGCTGGAGTGGTGGGCTTGGGATCTGAGAGCCCTGAGTTCAAATCGCGCTTGGCTGTTAAATTAATACCAGGTGGGGTTGACTCTGCCTGTCATCCTTCCGAGGTTGGTAAAATGAGTGCCAGCTTGCTGGTATCCTGTGTTGGAGTGGTGACCCGTCCAGGATTGTGTCCACAATAGCCAAGGAGCCTGCTTTGGCAGCATCAACACTCAACATAGACATAGAGTATGGTCCCGATGGATGGATGGATTATATATATACATATTTTATATATATTTATTATATATACATTTATTTATAGTTATTTGTTCCATGGATATATATACATATATTTATTTGTATATATTTATTTTATTTATACATATATTTATTGTTATATATATTTATTTAGAAATATATATTTTTTAATGTATTTATTATATATAGATATATTTATTTATTTATATATTTTATATATATAGTGGATATATATATATATATATATATATATTATATATATATATAATATATATATATACACATGTATACACACATTCACATTAAACGCACCATTCGAGTGAGTCGTAGTTTGTGAAAAAAAAAACAAGGCAAAACACAGAACCACCCTGCAGTACCATGATGTGGCGATGGTGTTGACAAGATTGTGAGAAATTTAGCTCCAAGGCTCAGATTAAATATCGTTGAAGTTTCCAAGAATGTAACGGGGCAGCGAATCATTATTTGGCTACCCCGTGTACACAAATGGAAAAGCAGAGTGAAGCAACAGGTTCACTTTGTCTCTGTCTGTACACAAATATCAGTTTATGATCGAGAAACAACTTGATTTCAATCGAATGTTATATTTTGAACACGAATCAGAAAACGAACCTGTTGTTTGGCAGTGCAGTACTTTGGCTCTGAATTCGTTCTGATTGCACGTGCAGTGAGATAATTTTTTGGTCTGTCTGCCTGTCTGGCAGTCAACCAAAATAGAAAATAATTCCAAACAGGAAACTTTCTGTTTTTAAGGACGTCATAAAGGAGACAAACAATAGAAACGAATAATAATTAATGTAATGTGTTAAATAAGGTGGTATGAAAGACGGCGCATCAATGGCAGTAAACTTCTGAATTTTTTTTGGTTTTTTACCACCTTTAAAATCGTTATTTTAGTTCAATGTAATTATATACTTGAACACTGTGGAACACAAATCACTTTATTGGCACTTTCAAAACTTCGGTTAAGCAGTACTTGGACAAAATATTACATTTTACATCATCTCGACCAATCAAATTTGCTGCTCGCAGACCCCGCCCATGTCCTTGTTTCTCAAGACTGCGTGGGGTAAGGTGTTCTATGAACTCTAGTTCCCTTTGCCAGAGGAGAGGGTATTGCATTTGGGTCCGTTTGTCTGTTTGTCCACACAGAATGTGCTAAACATAGGGCACAAACGCCACCTAGTGGTAGTCAGTAGTACACGTTCTCTTTCTTTTCAACCGAGTACATCCATCTAAACATCTAAAGTATGTCCAATTAAAATGTAAGTACTGTACATCGACACAGTATGTACAATTACAATGTGAGTACATCTATAAAATATGTACAATTTAGAATGTAAGTATGTTGAGAAGTATGGACAATTTGAACATGAATACGTCTATGAAACGACGCAAAACAAGTCCGGGCGAGAGTATGCAATCTTTGATTGCTCATTCTGGTTACCCTCGCCGAAGAAGAGGGTATTGCATTTGGGTCCGTTTGTTTGTTTGTCCGCAAAGAACTTTTGTGTTTTTCTCCACAAACGCTTTGTCGGATAGAGACAAAATTTTCACCATAGGTGCGACTACTCATGCAAAATGTTTTAATGATATTTATGACATCATAGGTCAAGTGGTGTGGCAGCCATGTTGTTAAAACAGAAAAAAACTTTGGACTTCTGTATCTCTGAAACCGCACCCAGGATAAAATTGAAACTTGGTAACATAGCAAGTACTCCTCATGTGGAATGAGTGTGATTTTTTTATGACGTCCTAGGTGCTTTAGTTATGACATCATAATTGCATATGTAGAACGCTACATCTGAGCAGTATGAAAAATTTTGAGGGTCATCACGGGATAAAATGGTCCACAGGAAAAAACAAATTACATCTTCCGTCACGTGATTCGGCAGCCATATTGTTTTGGTTTTTTTGCATAGGGGCCTCCGTCTGGCCATCCCCCAGGCAGATGCCTGGCCTATCCCCATCTCCTTGAGATGCTGATCAACCTGCTGCAACCATGAGGCGCGTGGTCGGCCCGTTGGCCTCCTCCACTCACGAGGCTCCCTCGCTGAGAGAATCTGGTGAGCAGGATGAGCACCAGGAAAACGAGCCACATGTCCATGCAGTCAGCTGATACTCACGGACTATGCAGGTAACAAATCTCATTTGAGTCTCTCTCAGCAACCACTCGTTGGAGGTTATGGACGGATTCGGCCGAAACTTGGCGGTTGACTAGGTGATAAGAACAACCGATTAAATTTTAGTTCAGGTCCGAATGCAGATCCGGCCGGCCCATCAGTGGGATACAAAACGTAAACTAATCAGTTTGGTGGAGGTATGTGCTCTACCGAGCGCCCTTCTTGTCTAAAATATTTTTACTTTTAAATTATCTTCAATTTTAAAAAAAACTGTTGTAGTGAAATGTTTATGGATCTATTCACAGTCACGCTCTTTTTTATTTTTTTCTCTTCCCACTACATTTCAAGGTTGTTGGTTGGAGGGGGCTCTACTACTCGAATGTCCCGGGGGCTTTTAAACTTAAATCTGGCTCTGGTTGGCTGCAAGTAATCCTGGATGACCTTGACTTTGTCAGCCAGTGGATGGATGACATGCTCGTCAATCAAGTGCCCCAAAAACTGAAAAGAGGACACCCCAAACTGACATCTGGCATGATTTATGATGACGTTAAACTGTGATAAGCGAGCAAATACGATCTGCAAATGCTGTTCATACTCCTTGATTGTCTCGCTGTCTTTGAGCAGATCATCAGTGTAGACATAAAGATGACCTCATCTATGAAGCGTTGGAAAGTGTGTGCCACATTGCATAACCCAAGGGGCATGCGCACCAACTCGAAAAGGCCAAAAGGAGTGGTAATGGCTGTCTTGTGTACATCAGTCGGCTCCACTGGAATCTAATGTTACACTCTCACGAAGTCAAGCTTGGAGAAAACTTGCTTTCCCTGGAGTCGAGAAGTAAAATCCTGCAGGTGTGGTGCAGGGTAACAGTCTGCTACTGAATTCCTGTTCAGTGCACCGTAGTCACCCCAGGGCCTCCATTCACCAGATCTCTTCTTCTGAACCATATGTGAAGGCGAGGACCAGTCTTTTACCGTAGAGCCCAGTCCCGTGTACAACATAATATTTTTTTCTCGATCTTTACGAATCACAGTTCGGCTGAAAGTTGCAAATGAGTGCATCGGCAGCTGGGAAAATGGCGTAAACATCGGTCCTTCCGCATAGATTGCATGGCTCACCGTGCCACACCCCGATGTGGGAGCGAGTCGAGACCGGATTTACAGTGAGAGGGGTTATCGGTCTACTAGCTCAGCCATTCTGGGGTACCTCAGTGCTTCCACGGCGGCTCCAGAACCGGGGAGCATCTCTTATACTGCCTTCACCGGGGAGGCAAAGGCAGGTCGCAAATGTGGCATTGTCACACACGAAACAGGTGTGAGCGCATCGTGTGACGATTTCTCGAGCATGCAAGGGACACGAACCTCATGACACACATGCGACCACCCGTCACTCATCCCGACAATCACGCTCCTTTTCCATATCCAAGCCCATGCTTCCATCCATCACTCAACCCTATTAAATCACACTCACCGTAACACTCCCATCGGTGACTAACCCCTCGCGTCCTCCGTGCATTCATTTTTGTGTTTTTTTTTAACAAACGACCATCCATAAGTACGGTTTGGCATTTCCGAAGTTTGACTACCCAAATGGGATGCCAGATTGCTGGGCACGTGGATTGGTGCTCATGGCCGTGAGGTTTATGAAACGTTCACATTGGAGGAGACTGAGAAAGATGATCCCTACAAGGTACTAGATCATTTTGAAACGTATGTGCGACCGAGAAAGAACAAGCGGATCGCCCGGCACCCGCTCAAGCAGCGGAAACAAAAGAGTGAGGAGACCTTTGATAACTTTGTGAAGGACCTGAGGATTATTCTCATGGACTGCGAGTATGCCGATCCCGAGGACATTCTAATAGATGCGATCATTGATGGCATTTTTGAATCCAGGGTGCAGGAAAAGTTACTGGATCAAGGTGAAGGATTGTCACTAACAAAGGCTCTGGAAATTGGACAACAGTTTGAGTTGTCTCGCAAGCAAATCCGCATCGTGTGGAATGAAGATAACTACAAACTTGGAGCGTCAGCTATCACAGCTCAGAGCAAATTGCATTCCAAGCCTTGTGCCTCGTCATCGCAGCTGCAAGCATTCAAAGCATGCGGTAGATGTGGCAAGGATGAGTGGCATTTGTGGAACCAAGGGGAATGTCCTGCAGTCGGCTCCGCCTGTTCCTATTGCAAACGCCTGAACCATTGGATGTTGGTCTGTCGAAGGTGACAGCGACTGAGCAAAACACTCCTCGTCGATGCTGGAGAAAACAAGGAGCAAATACCTGAAGGCAATTCGGAGGTTCTTCGAATATACAAGGTTGACAACATCGGCACTCTGGCAGATGACAAATGGTCCCAGACTGTCAGAGTCAGTGGCATTGCGAACATTACCTTCCGTATTGATGAAGGGGCAAGGTGCAATATACTTACACTCAGGGATTTTCAAAGACTACCAGTTAATACTGAACTAAGTCAAAGAGAACCCTGAGAAACTTACTCCAACCACATCATTCGGCCAGTTGCTTCCACGGATCTTTCCCTGGAATTTGAGGGAGGTCCGTAATAGCTTCATGCGAGCTGGTCAATCTGGATCAAGAACGTGATATCGGGGGAGACCGCTGAGAACCTTGGCCTCCCTGGAGTTCCCTGGCGGGGGTTCAGTCAGTGGATGATGAATCGGTTCCCCCAGAGCTACAACATTTTCCCGATATCATCGGTACTTTAGATACCCTACCAGGGGTCTACCAAATCAAAATACACCCAACAGCCAATGGGGTTGTACATGCTGCACGTCAGCAACCAGCTGCGCTAATGCCTAGGATAATCAAGGAATTGAACAAGATGGTGGATAACAGCTTCATAACTCCGGTGGAAGAGCCAACTGAGTGGGTCAACTCAATGGTAGTTGTAATTCGCAATGGCAAGCTAAGAATATGTTTGGATCCTAGAGATCTCAACAAGACCATTAAATGTGAACATTATCCCATGAAGACGGTTGAAGAGGTGGACTCCAACATACCAAAAGCCAACTTATTCTCAGTTGTGGATACAAAGACTGGGTTTCTACAGATTCTCCTGGATTAGGAGTCATCAAAACTGATGACCTTCAATTACATCGGATGGGTCGTTTCCAATGGCTGAGGCTACCATTTGGATTGGAAATGTGCCCCAGAAATATTTCAGCGTATCATGGATCAAATGTTGGATGGCATTATTGGAGCCACAGCGATCATGGACGATATATTGATTGATTGCAGGACGAGATTGAGATCATCACGGCAGCATTTTAAAGCAAGTCATGGAGAGGGCTACATCCTGCAACCTCAAATTGAACATGCAAAAATGCAAAGTTCCCAAAAGGAGGTTCGGTATGTCGGGCATCTACTTACTGCAAACGGAGCCTGACCCCTCAAGAATTGAAGCCCTCCGTAATATGCCTATTCCATGGAATAAAGAGGACTTGCAGCGTTTCCTTGGATTTGTTGCTTACCTGGCTAAATTTATTCCTCAACCGAGTAAAGTCAATGCACCACTTCGAGCTTTACTGAGAGCTGATAGTATTTTTGACTGGCAACCTGCACAGGACCAAGCTTCCCATTCAACTATTGGATCTCTGCTGTCAGCAGCCTGCACTGAGATACTATGACGTGAAGGCACCAGTAGGATCCATGAGGATACAAGTCAAAGCGGTCTCAGTGGTGTCTTAATGCAGGAAGAAAGCGGTTGCATACACTTCGTGATCCCTCTCGGAGGTGGAACAATGGTATGCTCAGATTGAAAAAGAAATGCTTGCAATCCTCCACGCCTGTATGAAATTCCACGGCACATATTTCGCAAGACAGTGACTGCATTTACGGATCACAAGCACTTCAATAATTCTCAAAAAACCTCTTCTGTCTGCTCCCATGCGTCTGCAGAGGATGCTGTTACGTCTGCAGTAGTAAGATCTCGAGGTGGTGTATAAAAATGGCAAAGACATGCATCTAACCAGAATACACCATACTCTCCTGCTTATCAGACTCACCATGTGTCGGACAGAAGTCAATCTGGAGCAGGTTTCCACATTAGACTTCATCTCCATCACCAAGAAGAGGTACGTCCAGCTGCAGGAACAGACTCGACAAGAGTTACAACTTCTGTTGGACGTGATCCACCACTGTATTGGCCCAGCTATCGAAACGAAGTGCCCATTCCATTGAGACCATACTGGGATTCAAAGAGTGAGTTAGGTGTTTCTGATGGAATTATCTATAAAGGTATGCGTATAGTAGTGCCACCTAGTCTACATCAGCACATGCTCTCCATCATACACAGCTCTCACCTTGGTATTGTAAAGTGCAAACAGCGTGCTCGGGAAGTGCTCTATTGGCCAACAATGAACCAACAGATCGAAAAGGCAGTGAAAACCTGCACTACATGTGCAGATTACCAAAATAAGCTTCCTCCGGAATCGCTCATACCGACACAAATTCCAGATTTACCATTCAACCAGGTCGCCGAGGACCTATTCGAGTTTGAGTCAAAACAACACATTTTGGTTGTCGGTTATTTTTCTAAATGTATTGAGGGATGTGAGCTCAAGGATATGAGAAGTCGCACAACGATTGATGCTCTAAAATCCATCTTTCGTACACATGGTATACCTGAGGGTCTTTGGACGACAGTGCATCCTTGTTAGTTGTCCAAAGAGTTCAAATCGATCTGTTTTGATTCCGGCATTAACCAAGCTACTTCCAGCCCTCGATTTGCTCGTGTTAACGGTGAAGCTGAAAGAGCAGTGCAAACTGTAAAAAAAAACATTGTGGAAGAAAGCGGAGGACAAACATCTGGCTTTGTTGGACAACCACACCACTCCCCTAGAAGGACTACCCTTGTCCCCTGCACAGTTGTTGATGGGTAGAAGACCACGTAACAAGCTGCCTGCAAAGCACAGTTTACTTGTACCAAAACCCTACAGCTTTCATGAGGTTAAACGGCATTTTGACATGGAAAAGACCGAACAAAAGTTCCATCATGGGAGCGGCCATCTTTTCAGGGTCAGAAAAGTCCCTATGGAACTGCTTCCTGGCACTAGATAATGGGTTCCTGGTGAAATCATACTAAAACACTGAGTGCCTACGTGCCCTTCTGTGCTCCAAGCAGGAAACCTTTATTCCGCAGGATTGCCAACACTCTCTGATCTTCATCTTCAAAAGCTGGCTATGTGTACGAGCCAGTGATGGGAAAGTCGGACTATGATGAACACAGTGATACTTCCTCGTCCCCTTCTCGTACCAGCAATGATGATCACTGCAATGTTTCTCCTTTACCCCCTTCTTCTTGTAATACACCTCTTCCCCCCCCCCCACTGTTGTGCTGGATGAACAGCTCCACGAGCCTGTTCCTTCTACGACTCGCTCAGGCCATTGTTGTGAAACGGCCATTGTTGTGATTTGCTTTGATTTTGTGTGTGGGTGGGTTGCTATGTGTGGGTTTATTATTATTATTATTATTACTAGTGCGTGCCGTATGTGCGTGGCCGTACGTGCAAAAAAAAAAAAAAATAATGTTTTGTTAGCTGGCCTGTTCGAAGAACAGAGCTATAGCGATACCCCCCCCGTGAGCGTGAGTCGCAGCGTGAGCTGAAAATGTTAAAGTTTTTGGTGCAACTTTTTCTTTCTAATGTTTTTATCTACCACACTATTTTTTACTGATTACAATATACAAATACATATATTGCTTTAAATTATTTGGATCAGACTTCACTGCAATACTTATAAAAATATTATTAGACTAGTCTTTTAAAAAACGATAAATGTATAAACAGGCGAGCATTGGGTGGCTTTGACACCAACTGTCTGGTTTTGTTTTGTTGGCACGTTTGAAATTTGTGACGTCAATCGTGACGTCATAGCAGTGCCCTGTCATTGGTTTGGTAAATAAATGGCCATAACTTGGGAACCACTTGTTCGATTAATATCAAAACTTGAAAAGGCACATACTCAGGTCCCCAGCAATATACCTGGCAAGTTTCATAGATCGGACCAGTGGTTGTCAAGAACGGAGGTCGCAGTCACACACACATACATACAGACAGACACACAGAGATTGCTGGAATTATAGATAGACTAGTGCATGCCCGTAGGTGTGTGCCCGTACGTGCGTGGCCGTATGTGCAAGCAAAAAAACAAAAAAATTTCAAACCGCGTGCCAGAAACAACACGCCACAGGCCGTTCCTTCGCTCTCACGTGCCCGTACGTGCGTGCCCGTACCCGTTTCTTCTGCACGGCACCTTGCCTCGCGTTCAGTTTGTCTGCCAAGCGAGCAGTTCGTTCTTCATCGTTTCTTCTGCAGGCGCCTTGCCTCGCGTTCAATGTTGTCTGCCAAGCGAGCAGTTCGTTCTCATCCAGTTTCAGCTGCACGACGCCTTGCCTCGCGTTCAGTGTTGTCTGCCAAGCGAGCAGCTCGTGCTTCGTTGGATTCCATTGCACGTGCATGACAGGCCCGTATTAAGCATGTTCAGAGTGTTCGGCTGAACAGGGTCGCCCACAAAGGGCCGCCACCACAAGCTCCCAGAGAAAAATTGGATTTTGCAGAAAGGTTTTCCTCCGATGTAAAAATATAAATACTATACTAACAAAAATATTAAACATGGATATAACAGAACTTTGTTTCCGTAGGTCTATGCATGCTTAGCTGTGGTCCTTGGAATGCACTGAATTATAGCGGTGATCTTTCAAACGAGCTTTATCCTGAGCTTTTGCAGTTTGCTGAGTTCGCAAAGCTTTTCCTCCTCCTGAAAATTCAGCTTTAAGTTTTGAGAATAACTGGTACATCCTGATCCTTAGCAAAGACGTTGAATCAACTTTTCCAAATGTGATGACACTTTTGCAAATTTATCTCGTCCTCATGGTCGCTAATTGCACGGGTGAAAGATTTTCTCGAAACTGAATATAGTGTACAACCGTCTGCGTCAATCCATGAAGCGCATCGCATGACACCTTGTTCTTATGTCTTGTGAGAGTGACATTCTTCGTGGAATGGATTTTTCTGCACTCATTCGCGATTTCGCTAGTCGTAAGGCTCGAAAAGTGTTTATACATGTTTAATGTGTTTATCCACATGTTTGTGTGATATCAACATTTAAGTTACTTTCTTATGTTTTAATTGTGGAAGTCACATTCTTCGTGGAATGGATTTTTCTGCACTCATTCGCGATTTCGCTAGTCGTAAAGCTCGAAAAGTTTATACATGTTTAATGTTGTTATCCACATGTTTATGTGAGATCTACGTTTAAGTTCCTTTCTTTTATGGTGAATAAAAAAACACTGCAAATTTGTTTGATAAAACTACTAGAAGGGCCGCCCACCAGCAGCCGAACACGGCCGCCCACCAGTTAATCAGGCCGTGCATGACACGCAGCTTCGTTCCTTCGCTGTCGTAAACGACGACTGGATTGGGGCATTGTGTTTAAGAAAATCGAGAAAGAAATCGAGAAAGTACAGAAATCGAGAAAGAAAATACAGTAAGTCGATAAATCGAGAAAAAAATCGAGAAAGAATACAGTACTCGTCACTATCCGGAAGTCCGGAAGTTAAGTCTCACTGTCGGAAGTTTGCATATCGCAGTTACGATTATTCGCATTTAGTTTTAATGGCCAATTATTCAATTAGCGCCAACGTATTTTGCCTTTTCGCAATGTCATCGCAAGGAAAAATACAAAGAGAAGAGAAGAGAAGAGAAAAAAAAAAACCTCGTGCAAAAAAAAAAATTTACTTCCTGGTTCGGAGCATACCAGCACTCTGATGTTACCGAAATTTATGCACCGTCTAATATGAAAACGATCATAACTTGGGCATTGTGTTATCTATAAATGCGCATAAGAGTCGAGAAATTATTAGAATACACGTCATCACTATCCGGAAGTCCGTACGTTGTAACCCGTAATGGGGACGCGGCTGAGCTTCCCTTCCCCATCGGCCACGCCCACGCAGAAACGTGTCTTGTCATTGGTTGGTAAATAAATGGCCATAACTTGGGAAGCACTTGTCCGATTAATATCAAACCTTGAAAGGCACAACTCAGGTCCCCAACAATATATCTGGCAAGTTTCAATCAGATCGGACCAGTGCCGTGGTTGTCGAGAACAGCGGTCACACACCCACACAGACACACACACACACACACACACACACACACACACACACACACACACACACACACACACACGAACACACACACACACACACACACACACACACACACACACACACACACACACCACACACACACACACACACACTGCTGGAATTATAGATAGATTGTTACTACTGTTGATATATGTGTTGATATAAATTGTTTATTTGTTGATTGTAAATGAAATCCAATTGTTGAATTGATTTTCCTTGATTTCTTTTCGTTCTGAAGGAGCGGAGATGTCATGTAAAGTAGTTCCTGCGGCTCGATCTGGATCGCGGAGATGTCATGTAAAGTAGTTCCTGCGGCTCGATCTGGATCGCGGAGATGTCATGTAAAGTAGTTCCTGCGGCTCGATCTGGATCGCGGAGATGTCATGTAAAGTAGTTCCTGCGGCTCGATCTGGATCGCGTTGATCTCACGAGACCCGCGATGCTGAGCTTCGTTTTGCAATAAAAGACAGTTAAATCTTACGAAGACCATGCTCCTCCTCAGATGACGTGTAAGAGCCTGCACTTGGGGCAGTTTGCCTGCCGATTTGGGGTTTTTAAGCCGTTGCTGATACGTCACCGACGGCTAACTGGGGATGCGACCGCACCGACGGCGGACAGTGTCCCTCACGAAGAGTCGGCGAGTTATCGCCGGCACCATGAACAAATTACAAATTCTTGCTCGAACCTACAGGGGCACAGGGCACTGCATCAGTTGCACTGCCGCGCCCTCCCGCAATAATGCTACTCCTCGTCTTGCTTTGCATACGAACGAAGAAGAAGAAGACTAGCTCGGATAACCGTTTGAAGCGGTGTAACATGTGAGAGCCGTTGGAAGCGTCGTCGGTTTATTTTCACCTCAAGCCCAATTTAATGGGAAATGTGTTTTGATTTAATGGTTTAATACTCGCGGCTCAGGACGTTTTCACAGCGTTGTTTTTCAAAACTATCGTACAATATTAAAGAGTACTTTATACAGTAAAACACGTTTGGTTGAAAAAGGAAGTTGTTTGATCGATGGCGGGTTTTCCACAGCAGTCGTACCATGTCTCCTTGCTGGTAAGCAGTGTCGTCGTGCAGAGTAAATGGAGCATTGCGGAGATTTAAATTGTGCTGTGTTATGACTACAAACCAAAAAAAGTTCCTTGGCCTTTGCTTGGTGTGCGGAACGAGTAATAGCATACACCGGTAATCCCCTAATCCCCACACCGGGTGAACTTCTCCTCCAATCCCGATGCCGCCACCCCGTACCCCCCCCCCGCCCAACACTGGTGTCCCCACCCGCCGGTGTTCCCCTCGCGTCCTCCCACCCCTTCACCTCACTCCATCACTCCACCCCTTGCCTTCACGTCCTCTCCCCTCCCCCCTCCCATTCCTCCCCCTCCCTTCCTCCCCTCCTTCCTCCCTTTTCCTCCCTTTTCCTCCCCTTTTCCTCCTCTTCCTCCCTCTTCTCCCCTCTTCTCCCTCTTCCTCCCCTTTTCCTCCCTCCCTCCCCCATGGATGTTTGCCCAGTTGCTTGCGCACTCCATTTTCTTGTGTCTTTTCTTATTTGATTTCAGATGCAAGTTCAAGCTGACATGGCCAGTAAACCTGCATCTCAGTGCTGCCTTGAATTAACCCAACTCATTGATAACTATTCAACCAAAGTAAGTCTCATCACCATCAGTGCTGTTCTTCTCCTTTACCGATATGAGGATGTTTCTTTCAGCTGTTCTGTATTCCACTCCACTGGGGTCTTTTCCACCTCCTATGTTGGCTTAATGGTTTGGGTGGTGGGCTTGGGATCCTGGGATCCCGAGTTCAAATCCAACTCTGCTGTTGAATTAATACCAGGTGGGGTTGACTCTGCCTGTTATCCTTCCGAGGTCAGCAAAATGAGTACCAGGTTTCTGGTATCCTGTGTCGGAGTGGCGACCCGTCCAGGATTGTGCCCACTAGCCCAGGAGACTGTTTAGGCAGCACCAACACTCTGCACAGAGTGTGGTCCCAATGGATGGATGGTTCAATAGGGTCAAGAACATTGATCAATCATAAAATTGATTTCATATGTGGGGTTGGAGACCCTTCCTCTGTGTATTCCTTTCCCTCCAGTCCCCTCGGGTCCACATACGTTCTCGATTCTGCCTCTGGTTTCCGTGCATTATTCAAATATTATTATTATTATTTTAAAACAATTTGGTTACCTGCAAATGAAATCGATTGAAGGTATCGTCCTGCAGAGTACACCTTTTAACCAAGTTTAAATACTACGAGAGCCCGGACACCTTTATTCCCGTCGGAGGCCAAAAGGTTTGAAAGTGTTTCTGAATCAGAATTTTATGCCGATTCCGAAAATGCATTTCTTGCTCGTGGTGAAAAATTACATTTTTGGAAAATCAAAAGAAGAAAATATTAAATTTTCAGACTTTACAGTGTATTCTCAATCTATTTTTTTTAATGAATTCTGGGGGTTTGTCTATCTGGCGCAGCAGCAAGACCTTCTCAAGAACCCCAGTTGATTTGACCCGAGAACAAATGATCAATGCCGATGCAGCCTCGCGTATGATTGGGATATCCGCGTTCACTCAGAACATCACTGCAAGAAGTAGGTGGATGGTCAATCGTGCTGCCAGAAGTCAAATTATCGGCCACCTGTTTGATATTTGGGATGAAGAAAGCGAGAAGATTCAACACAGGAGCTCACCCACCACCGCACAGTATATGACAAAGATGTCGAGAAAATCGTCCCTGGTATTGAAGCTACAATGAATCCATTTGATGATACCACTCCGTATGAAGCGCTAGACTGCCTGTCAACTGGAAAAGCACCATCAGAGGACGTGAGGAATGAACTCTTGCACTGCATTGAAATTGGCACAAGACGATTTGATGATTTTACAAAGGAATGTTTTGCTAATCCTCCCAGATTTAAGGAGCCCATCATTCGATGCAAAGTAAAGAATTTCTCGTCAGACACCATCAAAGTCAAAATCACCGTTGAGGACAGAAAAATCAAAGAATTGCAAGGGATACGAGATCTCTTTGGGAGACAACTGCACCTTACAGCAAGTATCGACTTGGATCAAGGATATTGAGCACAGCAGACGTGAAACTGATTCTTCAAAGACCCAATTCGTTAAATGCGGTTCTGACCAGAGACGTCCGAAAGACTTCAAAGCTGCCCTGAAGTCAAACTCATTCAAGACAGCTCTCTTGAAGTTCCTCATGGATGAGTGGCAAAAAACGGCATACATCGAGCAGATCCGAGAGCACACACTGTTTGTAGGACTGGGTGAGAGAGCTTTACAAGTATGAGCTAGTGGATGATTGTGTCCACAGGGAAGAAGTCCCCAGTCTAGCATGCAACCATCAGGAGGCAGATATGCCATTTATTTGGCACATCAAGCACATGTGTGAGTCTCTGCAAGAAAGTAACATTGTATTATGTGCATGTGACACTGATGTACTCATTGTACTGCTCACACATAGCAATATCCTTCAAGCTCATTTGTTGATGGATATTGGTGTAAGCTACAACACAAGACGATACATAGATGTGTCTGTGCTAGCTTTAAGCATGGGATTAGAGATGTGTGGTGCTATTGCAGGACTACAGGCATTCATTCACAGGATGTGACAATACCACCAGTTTTCACCATAAAGGTGAGGTTCGGCCTCTAGCTTTGATGGAAAAGGCTACAAGATTCAGGACAGCATTTTCAAAATTTGGAGAATCACCTCACATCTCATATGAGCTGCTCACTGACATGGAGGCCTTTGTTTGGACGTTGTATGGGAAACCCAAATTGACATCTGTGAATACAGCCAGGTATGTGCTCTTTCTTCAGTATTATGCACCAAAGAGCACTTCTCAGCCTCATCACAGAAACAAACCCTCGCAATATGCCACCATGCAGATCTGTCCCTTTAGAGAAAGTAAACCGTGCAAATTTGTTAACATCAATGTGGAAGAATGAAATTTCCCTGGCATCATACAACTGGGCTGCACAGAGGATCGTGGGTGGGAAAAACAGAGGAAAATAGAGAATGGCTGAAGTAGAGAAATGGAGAGAAATAGAGAAAAAATAAAAAAACACTGCCACAAAGGTTTGAAGGGCCACAGGTTCCTGATGTAAGCAAACACATCGGTCACACCATGTCATATGAAGAGGTTAACGAGGAAGTACCGTATTGTTCATCCTCTGATGAGTCGGATATGGAACTTTGAGTGGAACTACATGTGCACTATAAAATCGTGACACACACACACACACACACACAAAAAAAAAACACACACACACACACACCTTACTTGTAAGCAAGTGATTTTTCTAAGCGAAAGTTATCTTTGAGTTGAGGGTGAATAGCCAAAATGTCAGCTTCTCCTTGCTATCCAAATTGGCATACGTCGATGAACATTCCATTGTTCTACCTGTTTGTCGATGTAGAACAATATTGGCCTTCACAATTAAGACGAGTTCTCTATTTGATTTTTCTGGCTGCCTGGATCATCATCCGAGCTCGGTTCGTCGTAGAGAGCTCAGAATGTCTCCCGACTGTGTGGACCCACCGGCGACGTTGTGGACCCACTAATAGATCCACAACTTCAGCTATATCAATACAGTCAGTTAATCTGCCAATGCAATGTTACTTTCAAACTTCAACAAATAGCTTTATGTACATGTCACCATAAAATCATCTTTCTGGTTAAGTTACCTAATTATTGCCCAAAACGTTTTAGTTAATTTTTCAATTGGTGATTTCTCTGTTAATTTTTACAAAAGGTGTTTCTGTTATATGAATCGGTCAATGTACTAATGTAGAAACGATATCCATGATATGCATCACTATGATAAAGAAGAATGCAAAAATACAAGGAAATGTTGAATACATCGTGTAACTAATTCTTCCCACGAACATTTGAACATTTTCATTTTCCTTCCGAAAATGTAATTTTTCAACTTGAACACAGCATTTCTGACAACCAAGAACTGCATTTTCGGAATCAGCATAAAATTCTCATTCAGAAAATACCTTCACACTTTTTGAATTCCGACACTGGAACAAAAGTGTTTGGGCTCTTGGACTAAAACCTTTATTTGAGTCGTATGTTGAGGTTGTTCTCGTAATTCTCAGTTTTATGTAAACGAGTTCTATTCATGTTATTGCCGTTCCTCCTTTTATTTCTGGATTACAGGAGCTCCACTGTGTTTTCAAAGCTATTGTGGACAATATTTATGGGGGGAACAAAGGACTGGGATGGAATCCTCACCTCCTGAACAGCAGAGACAATTATGCGGACTACACTGTAATTCACAATTTTCTATCGCCCAGGCAAGTAACTCGACGATGCAAGTTTGCCATTTCCCTTTCTTTTGCCTTCAGCTGTTGCTGTGTCTGAAAGTCGGATGTTAATGTTGGAATCTGTGCAGCACGCTTCCTCTCGTCTGTGCGACCTTCAGCAGTTTATGATCCAGGAAGGAGCTGTTTGCTTCACCTACAAGTCACTTATTACAAACTGCAATGATGTTTTGCACTGATTTCTGATTGGCCTCCATATGCTGTTTGTTTTCTTTTACTCCCATGTGATATGCCTTTTCACTTCAATTTGAAGCATGTGTTTGTGAGTAAAACCACACTTGTTTTGGTTGTAAAGGCAAACGTACTGCTTCATGGACGTTACTTGTCACGCAGCCACGAATGGCGCTTGGTGGGGAAATGCACATGCCGAGGCCTTGCATTGAGAGACGGTCGAGCTTGAAGGTCCACAGAATAATAAAAAAAAGATAAATCGTTTTTTTGATGTGATTATATTGATTTTTTTTAAAGTAATAAAAAAGAACTGAACGTGGTTTTTAATTCCATTTTTTTGAGGGGTTGCAGTTAAAAAAAGCAAACCCGTTGGGTACCGCCTGTAAAAATTTCCAGAAAACTGCCATGATGTAATCAAGGTAAAGATTGGAAAGACAATTCGTTTCAGACTCGTCCGAAAGTGAATTTGATGAATAATTTTCTGATCAAGAATCCTCAGATTACGACGATAGTCAAAATCATTATGTAGAAGGTGCTGTAAGACCGTACATGTATGAACCCGAGGAGGAGATGATGTGGCGTGTTTCGTGATATATGATCACCGGTTTTTTGGGGATTGGGCCAATCAAGCATAAAAGGACACCAGAAAACATTAAAATCTTCGTTTCATGATATTTGTTCAAGATAAGAACAACGATTAAGTGTTAAGTGAAGCCATATCTATTTTTTAAACCAAAATTATTTTTTGATTCTGTGGACCTTTTAAGGCTAAGTTGAATCAATCGCTTGCCTGAGTGGTGTGACGAGCATCCCCTTTTCTATGCGTGTGCTAATACCATGATGGTTATCAGAATTTTTATTTAATCTCCAGGGATATTCAAGTCGTGCCAAAACAAGTGCCACGCAGGAAGTGCTTTGCAGACAAGGCCCACATCTTACAAAATAAGGATTTATTGAATGACAAACAAAAGTACACCATTGTTTGCAATATATAAGAGATGACTTCCCTTCCAAGGACTTCATCGTATAAAGAGACCATTCGGCCCATCAAGCCTGTGCAGTGATTGCCAACCTATGACTGTTTATTTTTTCTTGTATATAGTCAAGGCTCATGGAAGAGGTAGAATAATGAACGCATCAGGACAAAAAAGAACAGTTGGGGGGGGGGGAGGACACCTAAAATAGGCAGCAGAGTTGAAGGACAAAATACTGTAGAGGGAAACTTGGATGAGGATTGAGGTGGACAGAATAGATACATAAGAAAACATCTTCCCCTCTCTTCTCCCCTTCCCTCTCTTTCACCACCTACCCCATCCTCGCAATCCAGAAGTCATCAACCCCCACTCCCAAATTTTCAACCTCCCCCTGCCCCAACCCAAAGGCTTCAATCGCCTCCAAGCCTTTAAACCCCCTCCACAGTGAAATAGTTAGTTTATAAATCCTGTATATGCACACTATTCAGCCTTGAAAACTCAAATTTTTTGATTATTATTATTATTATTGAAGACGACTATTTTCTTTCCTCTGCATTATGATAATGTACCTTCATTGTGCGGTGTGTAATAGACCACTGCCATGTTCGCTCCGAACAAAACATGCATTGCCTCATTTCCTCTGCATGAGTTTTAATCAAAATGTACCTTTGTTTCTTCAAAATGGTACCTTTATTTAATGATAGAAGACTCATAAATTCAGTTGTCACATGTAAACCAGAGGGCTATGGAGCCTCAGAGCGAAACAAAGTGAACAAAACGGCACCGATTTGATTTTGAAGCACCTCCCTGAACTGACAGACATCCAGATTGGTGGAGAATGAACATGTACAGTGCTTATAGAAAGTCTGCACCCCCTTTCAAAATTTTCATCTTTTGTTACGTTATGTTACCTTTTGTTACCTTATCAGACTTTTCACACCCTTACACATCGTAACCCACAATTTCCAAGTGAAAAACAAATTCTACAAATTTCAGAAAATTAATTAAAAACACAAAACTAGAATATCTTGGTGGGATAAGTGTCCACCCCCCTTATAATAGCAATTGTAACCAAGCTCAGGGGTAACCAATCGCCTTCAAAATCACACACCAAGTTAATTGGCCTCCACCTGTGTTAAATTTTAATGATTCTGATTCTTTCAGAATAAAATCAGCTGTTCCTGGAGGTTTCCTCTGCTGGGTAGTGCATTTCACAGCAAAGACTCAACCATGAGCACCAAGCAGCTTACAAAAGACCTCCAGGATAAAGTTGTGGAAAGGCACAGGTTAGGGGATGGGTATAAAAATATTTCAAAGGCCTTGAATATCCCTTGGAGCACAGTCAAGACAATCATTAAGAAGTGGAAGGCGTATGGTACCACCAAGACCCTGCCTAGATCAGGTCATCCCTCCAAATTGGATGACCAAGCAAGGAGGAGACTGATAAGAGAGGCCACCAAGAGGCCAATAGCAACTTTGAAAGAGCTACAGGCCTTTATGGAAAAGACTGGTTACTGTGTGCATGTGACAACAGTTTCCCAAGCACTCCACATGTCTGGCCTGCATGGTAGGGTGGCAAGAAGGAAGCCATTACTCAAAAAAGCCCACCTTGAGTCCCATTTGAGGAATGCAAAAAAACACTCTGGAGATTCTGAAGCCATGTAGCAAAACGTTTTGTGGACTTACGAAACCAAGATGGAACTTTTTGGCCTCAATGCAAAACGTTAAGTTTGGTACTTACCCAAAGAACAGCACCCCTACTGTGAAGCAGGGTGGTGGCAGCATCATGTGATGAGGATGTTTCTCATCAGCAGGGACAGGGCACTTGTCAGGACAGAAGGGAAAATGGATGGAGCAACATACAGAAAAATCCTACAGGGAAAACCTCTTGTACAGAAGAATGGGAAAATATTGCCCAATCAATGTGTGTAAAGTTGGTAGAGACCTATCCCGACAGACTCACAGCTGTAATTGGCTGTCAAAGGTGCTTTCTACGAAGTATTAACTCAGGGGGGTGGACACTTATCCAACCAAGATATTCTAGTTTTGTATTTTTAATTAATTTTCTGAAATTTGTAGAATTTGTTTTTCACTTGTAAGTTTGGTGTTACGATGTGTAAATATAGGTGGGAAAAGTCTGATTTAATGCAATTTAATTCCAGGCTACCAGGCAACAAAAGGTGAAATTTTGAAAGGGGTGTGTTGGCTTTCCATAGGCACTGTATGTATGCAAGATTATATATATATATATATATATATATATATATATATATATATATATATATATATATATATATATATAATGACATACATAAATGGTCAGATCCAGCGTGACGATAGACATTCTTATAGGGTTGGCCGGAGGAAGCTTGGCCCATGTCTTTCATGAACCATCTGGCCAGGACTGACATTTGACTAAGGTTAGCGGCAGGAATGGAATTTTGCCATGGTGCCGGCGATAGCTCGCTTACTCTTTGTGAAGGACACCATGGATCTTTAATGTCCTCCAACCAATGCCAGCAGATGGGATGCCCAGTTTCACATCCATCTGAGGGACGGCACACACATTGATGCCTATGAAACGTGCACAATCATCTTGCCTGCGAAACACTTGGATGACCATTTATAGCTAGGTTGGGATTATAACACAAATTAGACAGCTTTGAGTCAAGTGATGCATGTAACTTTGCAATATATCAAAGTTTTTGAATTGCCTTTTATTCTGCTTAAGATCTTCTCACTCAAAATGGTGAATGGGCAAATGTTCAGTGGTCGTGTGTGAGGCCATCACGTATTGACAGAGCTGGGTTCTTTTTTTATTTTTTAATCCACGCTCAAAAACACCTTGTCTTGTCCTTAGTGGTCCCATGATGAGAATGGTCTACAAGTTGCAGGCAGAGAACCTCAGCTACCCATTTTCTCTGCATAGATTGCCGGTAAACTGTTTAAGTTTGCTTTTAGTTATTACTGCTTCATTAATTTGTTAACGAGCTGAACCTCTTCCACTTTTGCACAAAAATATAACTTTGATATATCCCATCATTTTTTGTAATGAGTCTACAAACTTTGTTCAAATCCTTGAATTTGACATTCAGGCCGTCTGGAAACATCGTGGGCCTCCAACACTGTCTGGGCACCCTGCTTTGCACACATTATTCTCTTTTCTCCTGTAGATGTGGAATCGCTTTCCTTGAACAGTGTGATCCCACTTCTCCCTGGAGGACTTTGCGACTGCTGTATACTGCCATCTTGTCTCATCTTCTATCCCTGCACGTGATATTTGCTAGTCCCATTAACTGTCCCCACACCCACCCATCTTTCCTGCAGGCTATCATCTTTGTCTCGTCTTTTTTCCTGTTCGTTGTGTTGCCCCAGTCAGTTCTGCTCGAACAGGCCTGTGACACGGAGATAGCGGATCGATCTCCCAGGAGCGACCCAGAGATCTCTCGCATCTATGATGTTGTGCTCTTGTCCAAGTAGAGCCAGGACCGTGCAGTCTTCCATTATGTATTTTGTTGTGTGTGGAGCGGCCTGGAAGAGGTTACAGGTGTTGTCGAGTCTGTGTTTGTAATGTAAGAGCTGTGGGTGATGTCCACAGTGGAGGCGTGCAAGGTGAACATGGTCGGACCTGGAGAGTAGTTGGTCTGTGTCATGGATGGGTGGGGGTTTACTGGCCAGGATACACTTTGGGCCTCGTTTGTTGATTGTGTTTATGGTGATGTGGGTGTGAATGTGTTTTTGTAGTTTCTGTTGTTCATTGGGGGGATGGATGTTTTAGAGGATGTCACTGTAGTGTCGTCGTTGTGTCGCTTTAATGTGTCGGGCCTGTGGGTGGTTGTACATGCAGTGGCAAGGGTGATTAGGGATGGCACTTGCCATTGCAAGGAACTGTGCATCTCTCATGTCGAAGTGGTCTTTGACTTTTGGCATTTTTACCTCTGTGTGTAGGTGCTCAATGGGTGTTGTTAATGTGTAACCTGTGATGATGGATGCAAAGGGCTTTGTGTTGTATGGTCTCTCGAGTGTTGAGATGTGTGTTTGATAGGCTGGAGGCCAAAATGAGCTGACGTAGTTAATGACTGGTCTCATGTACTGTTTGTATATTAGTGATGGTGTTTCTTTGTGTTGGCTGAAGTCAGTGCCTGTGAGTGCCCTCAGTGTGTTTAGCCTGGGTGTGCATGCTTTTTAAAAAATGTTTATGATGTGATCTGAAAATGACATGGATGTGTTAACAGTGACGCCAAGTATTTTTGTTTGGTGTGTGTGGGATAGGGATGTTGTTCAGTGTGTGTGGGATAGGGATGTTATTCAGTGTGATGTGTGATGCAGCACTATGTTCCTTGGTATAATTTGTTAAAAGAGTGGCTGTTGATTTTGAGGGGGCTACTTTCAGTCTGTTGATGGTGAGCCAGGTTTGTAGGGTGCTGAGGAAGGGTTGAAGTTGTGCTGTGGCGGTGTTGATGTTGCTATGAGTGGAGGTAATGGTTATATCGTCCGCGTATGAGGCTATTTGTATGTTTTCATGTGCTTGTGGAATGTCGTGCATGAACAGATTAAAGAGTGTGGGGGAGAGGACTGAGCCTTGAGGGACTCCGTTCGGAAAGTATAATGTGCATGATGACTTGCTGTTAAAAATTATGAATGTCTGCATGATAGGTAGTTGGCAGGCCAGCGTTTGGTGGTGTTGTGCATGTTTGTGTTGAGTATTTTGTTTGTGGAGTTTGTCAAATGCTTATGTTGATGACTATTGTGGTGAGAATAGTGCGTTTTGGTGGTTTTTCTATTGCTGAAGCTTTCAAAGGTGTTTTGTGTGAGGTTTGTGAAGAGAGTGGTGGTGGAGTGCTTTGGTCGGAATCCGTGTTGGGTGTGTGAGAGAGGGATGTGAGAGTTTGAGAGTGTGAGTATTCGGTGTTCTGTAACTTTGGAGGGTGTGCAAAGTCATGCGATAGGTCTGTAGGAGGCTGCCTTGGTGGGATCTTTGTTTGGTTTAAGGATGGTAATGATTTTGCCATGTTTCCACATTTGGGGAATTATTGAGTGTTGGAAAGAGAAATTGCTTATATTTGTGAGGGCTACATATGCCGTGTGGTCTAAGGTGTTTTAAATGTATATTGGAGATGTTGTCAGGGCCGGTAGTCTGCGAGTTTTTGATGATTTTTGTTGCTTGTGCGGGAGTGAATGACGTGATGGTGGTGTCGAGCTGGCAGCTTAGTTTCCACCTTCCAAAACTTCTTTCCTCTTTTCAGGGTCCGATATGATTTGTGTTTGTGTCGTGCTCTCTGAGGATGTTAGCTTCTTGTTTCTCTGATGGTATGTTGTCTGTGGTAGTTGTGAGGGTGTTATGCCACTGTTGGACCGTTGGAGTTAGTGATGCTGTTTATGATTTTGTACAAGTGTTTGGCATTGGTTGAGTGGTCTCGTGTGCAGAGAAAGGAGTGCCAGTTTTGTGGGGTTTTTTCATTATTATTTTGTTGTTGTTGATTTCTGTGTTTAGTGTTTGAAGCGTTTCTTTTATGTCCGGTGCTTTGGGTGTTGGTGTGTTGTGCTTTAGGTAGTCTTGTTGTTTTCATGAGGTGTGCGATTTCTGCCGTGTTGGCGGGGTTGTATGTTTTTTATATTGCCCTTTGGAATGTATTTAGTAGCTGTGGTTGTGCTAATCATGTTGAACTGTTTGATGTGGATGTCAATGTTGGTGGTGATGTTGGAATTCTTGCTCAGTGTCGTACACACAGTTATTCCACATCACTTTTTTGTAATTGGTAAATATTTTGTTTTTGTTTGCGTTGAGGTTTATAGGTGTGTTTATGGTAATGGTGACAGGTAGGTGACCTGAAGGGAGTTGTTGCACTGTTCTCCACGTGGTCATGGTGCAAAGTGATGGAGAACAGAAAGTTATATCTGGTGATGAGTTATTGTAACCAGCTTGAGTGTGTGTGTTTGTGTTTTGGTCTGGATCATTCGATATAAATAAAGTTAGTTGTGTAGCAATGGTTTGGCCTCTGGTGTTTGGTTGGTGATCGGTGAACCAGGCTGTCTTTGGCATTGAAGTCCCCTCCGATGGTGGTGTTTGCGAGGGAGCAAAGGTTCTGTAGTTGTGGTGAGTACTTGGTTGATTCAGTGGGGGATGTGTCTGGTGGTATGTAAATGTTTATGGTGTTCGTGTGTGCTTTGTTACCAGTTTTAATTTTGAAAGCTTGAAGTTCAAGTGTGTTGTCTGTTGGTAGGAAGTGCTTTTGTGTCTTGTGTGATATCTGAGTATCGAATTGAATTGTGAATATATATGATGAGGCCTCCACCTCTGGCGTTCGGTCTGTCTGAGTGTATCGGTGTGTAGTTTGGGATGGACAGTGTTTTGTTTTTCTCATTTAATTTGTTTTTTTTGTATGATAGCCATATGAACGTTATTTGTGAGAATGACGTGTTTAAGTTGTACAGCCTTGCTGACGAGGCTGTCTGTGTTGTGTTGGAGGATATTAAGGTTGTGTGCATTTCTGGACTTTAGGTGGTCGGGGCCCCAGGTTGGTTACTATGTCTTCGGCTGGAATGAGGAGAAAGGGGAGGACTGCTAGAGGGAGATCACTCCCCAAAGAAGAAAAAAAGAAAGAAACGTTTGTTGTGGATATGTGATGCATGTGTGGCGTTTGAGTTTTTGTGTGTGAGGTGCTCATGTGGAACATGATATGGAGTGGGCTAGTCCATGGGGACTGATTGGCACTCTGACTGACTGCGCTGCTCCGACGAATCCGGACACGAGTGAAGAGTGGGGAAGATTTGGCCCCATCTTGCATCAGGGGGTGCAACCACTGTGAAGAGGCATCCCCAGTAGTTGCTTTCCTGTCGGTTAATCCACTTGCTTGTTTTTTTGGTTCTTTCCACACCACTCACCACCTTTTATCACATGTCACCTTACTCTTCCACGAGCCTGGATTGTGCACACCAAAAAACTAAAAAAAATAAAGTACATGCTATGTGCATTTTAAGAATTCTTACATTCGACATGTTGGTTGTATCACCCCATTGTCACTCTGACCTCTGACCTGTGACCTGATGTGATTCCCACTCTTTTCCAGGCCCTGTTGAGGAGAGTACTGATAGAAGGGAGATTTCCAGATGACTCTACGCTTTACACGAACAAACTTCAGTTTTCCAACAAGGGCTATGTGAATAACTGCATTTTCCTCAGTATCCTTTCCTGCACTGTGAAGATGTACTCGTGCACAATCCTCCACATGGAGCGGTCGTTCTGCCGAAAGCAGTTTATTCACTAGCATTGCAAACTTGGTTGGATCACAACTTGACACAGGGCACACGACTGAGTGTGCAGGAATTTGGAATTTGTTCAGGGTGCCGGTGATAGCTCGCTGACTTCACGAAGGACAACGTGGGATCTTTAACGTCCACCATCTAATGCCAATAGATAGGACACCCGGTTTAACGTATATCCGAGGGACGGCACACATGTTGATGGAACACCCAACACCATCCAACTTCCTTGACTGTTGGAAGATGAAAAAAAGATTGTATATAGTGTTGAGGCTCATGGAGGAGTGAGAACACATAACTGATCAGGATGTAAAATAGCAGTAGAAAGAGGAAGGAGTGGTGGGGGGGGACATAACCAACATTGGGGTTGAAGGACAAAATAGATGGAGACTTGGAGAAATAAGGAATGAGGCTAAGGGGAGAACACGGGTGTGAACAAGATGGAGACATCCGCAAACTCTCAATTATACAAGTGGAAGAACAAATTGGAAACATGGAAAGAGGTGGGCTTGGAGTGGATTGATGGTAGAAAAGCTTATGGTTGTGGATGGGGGATGATCTGTGATGGTGGTGAACAGCAGTCTTGAAGTCCTGGAGGGAAGGAGATTGAAGAGAATGTGGAAGTTTATCTCACAGGTGGGAGAAAAGAGGAATGAATGAATGAATAAGTGGAGGTGAACAGTGATTCTGGATTTTGGGAGTTTCACCAGATGGGAGTTACTGACAGACTGCATGTGCCCGGCAGAAACTGTGATAGAAACTGTGAGACTCTGCGTCATCGTGGGAGATTCCAATGATGTTGAAGGCCTTGGTATCCACGACGTCAAGCTGAGCAAGCTGAGCAAGGTGTGACGCAGGGGCGTCAGCCCAGAAGTACTCCAAGCTGTGGATGAAGGCCTTGTACGTAGATAAAAGTGCACGTGTGCAAAGGAAAGACTTTGCATTATGGAGGATGATACCTAGTAGGTGACAGGCTTTGGAGGCCAACTTTGACATGTGGCTTGCCCGAGAGAGACCATGGCTGATTGTGAGACCCAAGAGTTTGAGTGTCTGAACTTCTTCAGTAGGATTGTAAAACAAGTAAATCAGCCAGATGGTCTTTTTGGAGAGAGCGAGAGTGTGAGATTTGTCAGGATTGAAAGACATATTCCAAGTGATTGACCAGCTTGTGATTTTGTCAGTCTGAATAAGGGGAAGAGGCTTCTCGAAGGATGAGGGATGACACGCAGAGGGTGGAGTCATCAGCAAAATGATAAAGAGGATTTTCCAGAGAGTCAGAGAGATTGTTGATGAAGATTAGGATTAGGAATAGAACTGGGCCCACAGAACATTGCCTTGGGGGCATTCCAGCCTTGCCTAGGAGAGGAGATGAAAGGATCCTGTTGAGTGCCATGAGTTGGCTTCAAGAGTAGAATAAATCGGTAAACCATGAGTAGAGTTTGTTGTGGATGCCAAAAGCAGAGTGTTTAGAGAGCAAGGCAGGATGCCAGACTGTATTAAACACTCGAGATGTGCCCAGAGAAATGACCCTGATCTCACGTCTCACATTGATGGCCTCCATCGATTGTTGGGAGAGCAGAAGCACTGAAGCAGCATGTCCATGGTAGACTGATTGGGTCTAAATCTGTATTGATGATCTGAGATTGTCATTTGAGAAAAGCAAGGATTATATGTCAACTGTGAGATGGATTCCATGACCTTTGTGATGACTGGAAGTAAGCTAAAAGGTCTGTTGTTAAGGTGAGGTTTTTTTATACCTTTTTATGCAATGCTGTGATGCTTGCTGATTTTCAAGCAGATGGAAGATGACCTAGGGAAAATGATATTGTGAATAGAGCAGAAAGAGGATATGCAAGAGCAGCAGAGCAGGTTTTTAGGACAAAGTATGGTGGCCTGTTGCAGAGTCAGTGTAGGGTACAGAGTCGAGGCCCGTAAAAGAGCTAGAACACTAAACAGATCAGGATGCAATAGAACAAAAGGAACAACAGAGAGAGAGAGAGAGAGAGAGAGAGAGAGAGAGAGAGAGAGAGAGAGAGAGAGAGAGAGAGAGAGAGAGAGAACACCAACAGCAGGGTGGAAAGATAAACTAGAAAGAGCCTTGGACCATAATGGATGTGGGGATAGGGGAGGACACACGGGGTGGACAAAATTGGTTCGTCTTAAGTTCATAGATTCTGAGGTTTTGGAAACGGCCTTATTCAGGAGAATTACCTATACTCCCTGTTCTACTCCACATGTGGTGACAGTTCATGCTTTGTAGTTGACTCTGTCTCCAAGGGAAACTTGAGATGGGTATCAAAATGCTATAAAGTTACAGCGCCACCCTCACCCTTCCAACTGAATACAATGGAATATAAAAACGTTGATTGCAACTGATAAAATTGTCATTCTAAGCTACTTTGTACCCTTGATTCATCAAAATCAAGATTCGTTTGAATACTACATCTTTAGCTTTGCTTTGTACCTAACAATACCAAAGGTGAGTTATTTCACTTGCGGATTTTTATTCTTCTTTGACGTTTCAAACTTTGTGTAATTTTTATCGCTGGATTGATTGAACTTTATTGATTTCTGCTCTTAAGAGGCTTTGGTGAAAAATTATGAATTGTTACACACAAATGCATCCATTCTGTTAAGTGTAAAGTTTACTCCAGTATTAGCAGATGTCAGAATCCTGCCAATGGGTGTACTTCTGTGGTTTTTTTTGCCTCCAAGTTGATCAAAATTAGATGTCTTTGTACTTTAACCTGATTTGCAAGGATGTAAAAGAATGTATTTTGTCTACTGTTGTCATTGGTGTTGAATTACAATGATGTCTGCGGACGTCTTTGTTACCTCCACCAGCGAAGGTGGACGGAGGTTATGTTTTCACCTCTGTCTGTCTCAGTCTGTCATTTTGTCTGTGAACAGGATATCTCAATACGTTGTGGACGGATTTGGAGGAAATTTGGTGGACAAGTTGGGTGTGCGACAAGAATTTATTTGATTTTGGTGAATACTGATCAGAGAATTTTTTAATGCGATTCCTCACCATTGAGTGATCAGACCAAAAACGATATATTGCACGATATCTCAAGAAGTTGAGGATAGATTATGATGAAACTTGGTCGATGAGTTGAGTAGGTGACAAGAACAAGCAGATTAGATTTTGGTTAAAGTCCGGATGCAGATACAGCCTATCGGTGGACTATAAAATGTGAATTGTTCAGCCTGGTGGAGGTATGCACTCTACCGAGTGCCGTGCTACTCTGTGCCTCTTTTTCGAGAGAGAGAGTGAGAGTATGAGATTTGTCAGGATTGAAAGATTATATTGCATGATTGACCAGCTTGTGATTTTGTCAAGGTCTGAAGAAAGGGAAGAGGCAGCTGCCTGCCTGTATGAAGGATGAGGGATGTCATGGCAGAGGGTGGTCATCAGCAAAGAGATAGAAGATTTCCCAGTGAGTCAGAGAGATCATTGATGAAGATCAGGACAAGGACTCGGCTCAGAACACTGCCTTGGGGCACTCCAGCCTTGCTTGCATCCTAGAGTATTACGGAAGGTGGCAGAATAGATGAGCGTGATATTAGTGGATAGCTTTAAGAACTAATTGGAGTTGGGAGAGGTACTGGAGGATTGGAGAGTAGGAAACGTAACACTTTTATTTAAGAAAGGTCCCAGAGAAGAATTGCGGAAATATATATATATATATATAATATATATTGTTGCGGTTCTCGGAACCGCATGCATACAACAGATAGTGTCCCAAGACAGTTATTCCATTATTATACGTGTAGATAGTCCCCTTCCTTTTGTTTAGCGCAACAACAAGAGAGTGCGTTGCAATGATCTAATAGCTAGGGTTGCTTCAATCATTTTTTTCCTTCATTTCATCCCTACTCTTCTTCTTTTCTGATTATTCCTGAGGTAAATCAGCCACGTGCGCCTTCGCTGTAAGGTGGGGCCTCGTGGAGATCAGCGCGTGCGCGCCAAGGTGAGGGATCTGCTGCACAGAGATCCTCGTTCCTGGGCGAGCCCTAAACCCGGCGTGTCGGCGTCATGTGTGCTTGGCAGTGCGGGGTTGTCGACTCGAGCTTCCGATGGTCTGGGGAGGATTGCCGGTTGCAAAAAGGCATACGAATGAGTGTCTCTTAAGAGGCTGCACGAATGGTGTTTTTCACGGCATGGGAAACACAGCCAGCATGACGCCCACGCTACACGAAATTCGTACGGAGGCCGATAAAGCCGACTCTACGCCATGTTGGGCGGGATACGAGTGTGCGGGTAGAAGCGGCTTGTTCCTTTTCAACCCCAATATCTGACACATATTGGTGTTCACCCCGCGCACACGCTAGCGGAGTCGAGTGAACGTGAGCGCTGGCCACGTGCGTAATGGCCGAACCGCGCGCACCGTATGGAATGTGCTCGAAAGCAGACACGTACGCTGCTCTTGAAACGTGCATGGATTTATCCATGGCGATGTACCTTCGGCCCTCGCTGGCAGCAGTGGATTCTCCACGGATGATGAACGTCTTCTCGTCTCTACGGCCAGCGAAGCTGCGATCGAGCCGAGGAATGTACAGTGCGGGCCACGTTGGTGCGCACGGAGCGAGCGCGTTGATCGGCACTGGTCGGGCGCCCGAGCGGGCATGCGGGACCCTCGACCGGTCACCCGGGCACGGCCCGGGGTTTTTTGCAGGACGATTCGCGTGCCAATTTCGGTGTGGGCGATTCGTGTCATGTCGTGGGGTCGGAGCGAAATATGTTCGTTGTCTGGGATTGCCTTGCCGGAAACGAAGTGAGGCGGTTTCCAGCCCAAGCTGGTGGGCCACTTCAGGGGTCGGGGCCAATCGGAGTGCTCGATTCAGGTGATGACGTTACGATTCGGGGTGGCCCCTCCCCCAAGCTGCAAATCCTATAAAGGTCGGAGAAGTCCCTCCATCTCTCTCTTGCTTTTTGAGTTTCTCCGCCTCTCTCTCGCCTCGCCTCGTCGACACCGCCACGACCCGCCTCCTGCTGCCCGGACTCCGCCTCCTCGTCTTCGCCCGCACGACGTCGACCCCACCCACCTACCTGGTCCCGCCTACTACTCCGTCCTCGCACTCTAGACTCCACCACTTCTCGACTCAAGCTCCTCCTTTACAGTGCCCAATTCCTGGTTCTAAACTCCCTCTTCATCGAGTTTTCTGTGTCTGTGTGTGTGTGTGTACGTGTGTGTCCTGGCGCCTGTCTGCCGAAGTAAGACTGCAGAAGATCGTTATTGTTAGTATTGTTATTAATTTTGCGTTAAGTCTGCTCTGTGTCCCCTTTTGTAAGCTGCCTGTTTATTAGCTGCACCACACCTCTCTCCCCTATCTCTGCACAACACACCCCAATAAATCTTCACTGTGCCACATATCTTTCCTTGCCCACTGTTAATAAATTATCAGTACCACCGGTACTCCAGGGGCCTCCGTCTGGCCATCCCCCAGGCAGGTGCCTGGCCCATCC
>CM068967.1:34253590-34273800 GCA_035128595.1 Eptatretus atami
GAGATGCTGATCAACCTGCTGCAATCACGAGGCACGTGGTCAGCCCATTGGCCTCCCCCTGTCACAAGACTCCCTCGCTGAGAGAATCTGGTGAGCAGGATCAGCATCAGGAAAACGAGCCACATGGCCATACAGCTGCAGCTGATGCTCACGGACTATGCAGGTCACAAATCTCATTTGAGTCTCTCAGCAACCGCTCATTGGACACAAAGTCAAACCAGCGATAGCCAAGGATTCTCCGAAGAGACCTGGTACCAAAGGAATTAAGTCTCCATCTCAGATCCCTGGTCAGAGTCCAAGTCTCACATCCATAGAGCAAGACTGGAAGCATGAAGGACCTGAAGACTCTGACTTTCGTCCTCCTGCACAGGTACCTGGAAGCATTGGGGATAATGGGCTACATACATGGATATTGGTGGAAATGTGAGGGCATGATGGGCCGGACGGCCTCCTGTGTCAAACTTTCTTGTGTTTCCTTTTACTTGTCTGCAGAGAGCTTTCAAGTCTCCTGGGCACAGTCGCAATTCACATGCAAAACAAAGAGCAGATTTCCAGTTTGGTTCATGGAAGGGAAGACCATTAGTGATGTAGTAGGTTCTGGTGAGATGATCAGGCAGGGCAATGAAGTGAGTCAAGCTGAAGACCACCAAGTTGAAGTGGTAGTTTGAGAGCTGGGAAGATACCAGGTGACAATATTAGCACTTCAAGAAACTGGTTTGGAAATATGATTTACTAAGTATAGGAGAAAATGTAACTCTGACAGCTGGCTGACAATTTCTTGGAAAACAGGAAGTTGCCACAGTATTGATTGCCCCAGCCGTTGCAATATGGAAGTTTATGAGATGAGCAATGGAAAGCCTGGGGTTCCAGACTGATCAGGGTTGCATTCAAGAGAGGAATAATGGGCTCTGACCACCTCCACATACTGTACTGTACTCTGCTATCCATGCCAGCCTATCACCAGTAAACTATGCTCTGTGTCTTATTGTGTCAACCCCTCCAACAAGGTCGGAGACGGTGGACATTGAAATGAGCTCTGACCGACTGATTGTCCGATCATCTGTCCATGTACTTTTGTGTACGTGATATTTCATAAAACGTTGAACATTTAGCTTTCATATTGCAGATATCTATTCCTCATGGCATTATCTCAACCTGATTAGATCATGGTGGTGATTGGCTGAATTCTGTTGCTCTGGTAACCATCTCAGTAACTTGGCTTAATTTTGCGATATTTCACAAACTGTTCAAGATTTAGCTTTCATATTACATCGATCTATTTCTCATACCACCCAAAAGATGAGGGACCTACAGTATCAGCTACTTGCTTAATACTAGCAGGGGTACCTGGCATTGCCTGGTGCTGTTTTAACCCTGTATATTGGCAAAAAGTTTTCCCAATTTTTTTTTTTGTTGTGGGCCTAAAACACTCCCCTTTTCTATTTTTTGTGGGGGGCCTAAAACAAGGAATGCGGTTGGGAATCATTTAATATTACCTTTCACATAGCTGCAAAGGCTTAGGCACGATAGAGATTTTTTTGTTTTAATCCACCTTTTCTTTTTCGAAATTTTCAACTTTTTTTTTCCTAAAACACTCTCCGGCACTCACTGATGGACCTCTGAAAATTTGACAAAGATCCGTTTGGCCGTCTCTCACAAAAATGATGACAGACAGACACACAAATGGCTCTCTTATGGTATAGATTGTGTAATTTCACCACCCCTCCCCCACCCTTTCATTAAAATAGTTCTCTCCTCCTCTCTCCTCTCTCCTCTCTTCTCTCTTCTCTCTTCTCTCTCCTCTCTTCTCTCTTCTCTCTTCTCTCTCTCGATTATTTTACCATCAGCCCCTTTTTTTCTTTCTCTTTTTTGCCCACAACACATCACTTGAGAGTCTTATGTCATGAGTGAAGGGAATGGTGTAAATGGGAGCATAGTTATGAAAATGTTGGGGTGGCCTTTATGGAGGAAACAAATGCACTTTTGCAGGTACCTGTGCACCAGCAGCACACCACCACAATCAACAACTTGTACACAGCCCTTGTGGGCAGCTATCTCGACCATTTCCTCCCCACGACTGGCAGCCCACCGGGACCGTTTCCCATTTGCAGCTTGACATCCTCCCCACCATCAGCTAGGTTAGTCCAACACATCACTGGTGCCAAACAAAGTCTGTTCAAAAAAAGACCCCAATGTTTTGTCTACAGTACTGTACAGCTTTTTTGAAAAATCTACTTCATCTGTGGTTACAACCATTGGGAAGGACACAAAAAAAGCAAGCATTAATTTCATACCTTGGATGTTTTAAATTGCTTTATTTGGCTTGTTTTCTCATTTTGCTTTATCGGTTGTGCCTGGACTGCTTTAATTGGTCCCCATGTGTGCTAGTCTACATATTGTAGTTGACTCCAAATGCAACTTCTCAAAGCAACTTGGGGAAGAGGATAAAATACAACTTGTAAAAAAGTGTTGCCGTCCAAAATACATTTGGGGGTGGGGTGTTTGAATTTGAAAAGACCAGCATGTGTGTGGAAATATCCAACAAGTTTGAATTGAATTGGCAATGAGCAAATTTCACCCACTGACTCTTTCATCCCAAATCTAATCCTCCAACCCAGGTCTGTATCCTTTTTGCATTCATTCATCAGTTCAAACCCCTTTACAAGCCTACTCAAAAGGCCGAGCGGGCACCAAACTCCTGCAGTTCAAGATCCAGCCGCACATCAGATATGGCACTCGGAGCTATTCCTGCAAGTAAGTGGCTTGAAATTACGAACGTCACTGGAATTACTTTGTTCTGCCCGGTGGCGGCATACATTAGATTTGCAAATTTTTAAAGAATATCAGTCATTTCATCGGTCATAGAATTTTCAATAAAATAATAATTTGTCCGTATTATACCACATCACACCAATTGTGATGCAGGAATGAGCAGAATCCCAATGATTATGGCATGGCTTCGTTTTGACACCAGAAGGGTTCCGACAGCATGTGACTGGAAATGACTTGTGAGTCGGCTATACTGTATAAACGGCAACATGCTGAGGCTAGATGTCCTGTGGCTTGAGAAAGCTTGTGGACTACAAGCGAAAAGTTACCTGCTGCTACCTCAGCTCTTTCCTGTTTGGTTTCAAAATTGGTGGAGTAGTTTAATTGCTTTTGTTGGTTGGCTGTTCCATATATTATATTGTTACGAATTTTGGCCCGTCCGGCGTGCGATCGGCCGCATGACTCGAATGGCGGCCGCTTCGCCCACCGAACGTGCAATTCAGTCGTGACCCTCTGGGAACTACCGCCAGGAGCCAGTCACGGGTGGGGTTAACCTCACCACGATCGTGCCAATTGCCCACCCGTGCAGGATAGGGTTGCTCGCCAAATTCGACCTACCAAGTACCTGCCGTGAGTGGTCGACCGGGCGAGCGTACCTCGCCGCAGGTCGACTTCGGACAGAACCGCTTAAGCGGCTCGTTCCGTGCTGCAGGGATAACCGAGCGGAGTTAGCGTCGACCTCGCGGTTCAGATTAGTTACCGGGTGTTTTAAACCCACTACCAATCCCTTACGTGATGCAGATGGAGCTTTCAAATAAGGGAAAAAGACGCAACGAAACGGGAAACAGTTCAACAAGCAAGCACTTTATTACACACACACAGACAAGCACGTATTCACAGTCATACAGTAATGCACATTAACAGTCAAGACAAAATGCAACAAAAGGCAAAAGCACTACTACCGACTATAATTATTTACAACACTTAAACAATTATACTTGTCGGGACTCGGCGCCACATCATTCATTCAAAAAGCAAAGGAAAGACCTCCCCATAGGCAGGGAGGTAGACGGGGTCCGTGGACCAAATGTGCGCGGAACCTGGAGGAGCGGCCAGGTCCACGAGACCGAAAAGGTCTTACCGCGTCCTCGTGACGCGATGGCGGGCAAGCCACAATGTCCGCGCAGCTGCGCCCGACTCCGTGCCCCTGGCGTGGTCGGTGAGTCCTCTCCGGCGTGCTCCGCGCAAGCACGGTTTTGCGGCACACGTTTAGGTGGGGAAGGAACGGGGCCACCGCACTATCTCAGCGCGGATGGGGGGAGGAGAATTGTCGATGCAGGCGAGGGGAAGGGCTGGCTGGCTCGAATCCCGCGACGAGACGGCACCAACGACGAGACGAGCGACCCCCACACTGCAACCTCGATGACGACCTCCGTTTCACTCGACCGAACTGCGCGAGTCGCCTTGTGCTCTCGTCTTTATAGACCGGAGGAGGAGCCTGTATGCAGATTGGAGCGGGCGCCACGCCACCTCTGTTCAGCCATGCGTGGCAAAAAGGGGCGTGAGCCTCTTTTGATCCGAATTCTCTCCCGTAAAGAATCCACTCATCGCGCTTGGAGGCGGGGCCATAACCGCCCGACGCTCGCCCATTGGACGGAGAAAAACAGGGGCGTGAACCCTTCCTGATCCGAATTTCTCCCTGAGAGGAACGCATTCGTACCCGCGGCTCGACGCGTTCGGCAGCAATCACGAACGGCTTCGGACAGTATGACGTTCGTGTTGACTGGTGTGGGGTCGATGGTTGTGGAAGGAGAAAGGCGAAGGTGGTGGGGGTTTGCTGTGGTGGTTTGGTGGTTGGCGGGGTCGTTTGGGAATGGCGGTGAAGCATGTTTTCGGGATGGAGTTGTGGAGGTAAAGAGGCGAAGGTGTGGTGTTTGCGTTGTTGGCGCTTAATGGTCCAAAATAACGATAGAGAAAGAAAATGGCAACTCAAAGCATCGCAGCCCGATGAATCGCACATATTCCCTCTAAACAACAGGTGTGGGCTAACTACACATGAACTATCGATATATCTCACCTGAGGACCCTTTATGTGTATTGCGAATTTCCACAGCCGTAACAATATATATATATATAAATATATATATATATATATATATATATATATATATATATATAACTTCTTTTTTCTTTTTTTATAACGAAGAAGACGCTTCCAACCAAAAGTTTAAAAAAATACTAGATCGACTCCACTAATTTGAGCAAAAAATCAAGAGCAGACCTGGTCTCAGGTGACGTTTCACCAGCTTCTCAGCTGGCTTCCTCAGGCACAATAGAACAAAGTCTCTGTAAAAATAGACAAAGAACTAAAAATAGATCGAACAAAGTCTGTTTTATTATCTATTTCCCATGATGCCAAGCAGAGGCAGATGCACATGTGCTGATAATTATCCACCACTACGCTGTTGTTTTTCTAATTTCACCGTCTATTGCGTCTCTCGCGTAGCGAACGCTGGCTCTAAGAGAGCTCCCTATTTGTTCCATTCTTCTGGTGTAAGACAAAACCTTTAGGACTCTGCTCTTTTATATACAGGATCCGATCTCCTTAAATACTAAACACCTGTACACATCCTCACATTGAGGTGCCTTTTGAGAGCGTCTATCATGAACTTTTAAATATATTCGGACATTCCTTAAAGTTTCGAAAAGTTCACGTTACTATTTAAAGATTTTCCATTTAATGTGTTGTAATTTTCTAAATACAGATTTTCTCGTCATGAACAGGAGCCTCCATGACGGTCTCGCTATTGGCTCCATCAAGCACGTGACGAAATATCGGAAGTTGTTGTTATTGTGATCAAAATGCTGTTTCGACTTTCTGTAATTAATTTTTAGCCGCGTCGCGTTGCGACGCTGGCTCTAAGAGAGCTCCGCATTTCTTTTCTTCTCTTCTCTTCTTCGTCTTCGCTTTCGTCTTCAGTCTTCATTCTCCAAAACCTTTAGGACGTGGCTCTTGAACACATTTGTCCTTGTTTTTCATGGAGTGGTTTCAAAGATAATGATTTCCAAATGTTTTCCTTTTATCCAATATGGTTGCCATACCATGTGACCCATCCATCCATCCATCCGTCCATTGGGACCATACTCTGTACAGAGCATCGGTGCTGCCAAAGCAATCTCCTGGGCTGTTGCGCACAATCCTGGATGGGTCGCCACTCCCACGCAGGATGCTCAAATGGCTCAATCATCTCAGCAAGCTGGAACTCATTTGGCCGACCTCGGAAGGATGACAGGCTGAGTCAACCCCACCGGGTATTAATTCAGTGGCCGAGCAGGATTTGAACTCAGGACCTTAGGATCCCAAGCCCACCACCCTAACCATTAAGCCAACACCAGGCATATGTGACCTATCATATCAGAGTTAGCAATAAAATACTCTCCGTGGGGAGTCCTTCCTATGTTTAAAGTTTTGCCTCAATCAGACAAGCAGTTGCAGAGAAAAATATTTTAATAACACACACACACACACACACACACACACACACACACACACACACACACACACACACACACACACACACACACACACACACACACACACACACACACACACACACACACACACACACACACTGCGTTGAAACCCCCGTTGTGAGACTGGTTATTATTATTATTGAATTAGGGGTTTTCATGCATAGCGGCTCTTCATATATTGCATTTTTGACTGAATTTGAGAAAATGGGTCTTGCTATTTCAGTTGCTAACCCCTGATTTAAGACATTTAGTGGTGGCCTTAACCATTCCAGTTCTTCCCTTTCCACAGTTCTCCTTTGGCCTTAATGTGTCGGCACATTTTGTATGGATATTTTATACTTTATCCGTTAACTTGGACATATATTGCTCAGTTCTTTTAATGCTTTGGTGCATTTTGGTTTTTATCTCACCTGGACTTTATTTAGTCAGGTGAGCTTATGCGATCGAGCAGTGTCCGTAGGTGAGTGAGTCAGTCTGTAAACACTTCAGTCATTATCGCTTGAACCAAACACGCAATTATGATGAAACTTGGCCACAAGCTTCATATCTGATGCCTAACGAAGGTATATTGACCATATCAAAATCTGTGCTCATTAATGGGGTCTACTGGGGTTTTTTTGATCCTCACCCCAAAAAAACATAAAAATAGGTATTTGCTCTCTCCTCTGAAACTACACACACAATTTTGATGAAACTTGACCACAACCTTCATCACCAGAGATGTACCAAAGTTTATTGACCGCATCAAAATCTGTGCTCGTTAAAGGGGTTTCGAGGGGGGTTTTGACCCCCTAAAATAGGTATTTGCTGTCTCCTCTGAAACTACACACAATTTCAATGAAACTTCACCACAACATTCATCACCTATAATGGACCAAAGTATATCGACTGCATCAAAATCTGCACTTATTAAGGGGGTCTGGGGTGGGGTTTGACCCCCAAAATAGGTATTTGCTCTTCTCCAAAAACTACACATACGATTTTGATGAAACTTGACCACAACTTTCTTCACGCGCGATGTACCAAAGTTTATTGACTGCATCAAAATCTGCGCTCAGGGTTCTGACCCCCCCAAAATAGGTATTTGCTGTCTTCTCCAAACCACACACAGAATTTCAATGAAACTTGACCACAACTTTCATCACCCTTGATGTACCAAAGTTTGTTCACGGCATTAACAAAATCAGGGTCTGGAGGGGGTCTGCGGGGGGTTTGAGTGGCTGTTGCTCCTGATCCACGTGAGCTTCAGGACAGGCGATCCTATTTTTCTTGTTTGTTGATCGATATTTCCCAAAGAAACTTGAGAAGGCATCGCAACTTGAGGAAGATTTTTCTCACGTATTTTTGTACAAGCTTTTCCAGCTTCTTTAATATGGAATACCAATCAAACCGATTTTCCTGTTTGATGTGAACATGATCAGGTGTTGATGATGTATGTCTCACAATTGATGACTTCTTTTGTTTTTACTCCCTTCAGGTTTTGGTCGACATGTGGTTGCAGCACTCCTCTGCAGATGTCTACCAGAAAATTCTGTCCCCATTGTCACTGGTATGCTTACTTTTCCCTTTGTATTGACCGCCAGCAGTCACTTTTTCCTTCTCTGAATTCTACTACTAATTTAGTGAGTCGAGTGAGTTAGGGAAGATCTCGTGCTTCCATGAATACAACAGGACAGGATCATGAATTATATATTTATTTATTTTACAGTAACATTGCTTGTGACAGAATATACATACGGAGTTTAGATAACATTAGGTCCATCTGCACATGTGGTACTATCCTGACAAAAGAAATGGGAGAGGGAGGGGGACAACTTGTTTTGAGAATATTCTGTAGAAGTCTTATTTGCACAGCTGTGAATATAATCAAGGCAGTGTTTCAAAGCTTCAGTCTTGGACATGTCTTTAAAAGTTCCTCTGCAAGCTTTCCCAAGCCTGCATTTTGGACTGAATGGGCCGTGTTAGAGCCGTACTACCAGAGGCAGTTTTTCACAGCGAAAGGCAAATTCCTTGAAGCATCAGCACAAATGTTGTGTTGGAATGGGTATCCAAAACCAACAACTTCTGGAGGCCCCTTTTTGGGGGCCATTTTCATGGTCATTGTGGACCTGAGAGGCCATAGGCCTATCTCCATGCACAATCTAATCACAATATTGTTTTCGTACAACACCCCTCCCAATTCCATCGCCAGGCACTGCATGATATCATCAACGGTTGCCGACAGCCTTCAGCGCCCGGCGATGGCTCTCGTCAAAAGGGCGTACTCAGTTTTCACTCCGTTTTTGTTTTCTTGTTTTCTTTCTTGTTTGTTTGTCCGGGCGATATCTCAGCCATCCTTTGGGCATTGGAAGCTAAAATTTGGACACCGATCAAGTAATTTGGCTAAAAAGAGTATTTTTGATTTATTACCTCTGCCACCGAAGGTGAATGAGGTTGTTTTTACCCCTCTCTGTCTGTTTTTTTTGTCTCTGTCTGTCTGTGTGCAGGATGTCTCAAATTGTTGTGGACAGATCCAGATGAAATTTGGTGGGCAGGTTGGGTGTGTGACAAGGATGAACTGATTAGATTTTGGTGACGATCCAGATCCGGATCCGACTCCAAGAATTTTTTAAGTGATTCTTCACCATTGAGAGATAGGGCCAAAACTGATATTATATATATATATATATTGTTACGAATTCGCGCATGCCGGCGTGCGATCGGGCGCTTTCCACTAATAGCAACCGCGTCGCCCACCGGACGGACAATTCAGTCGTGACTTTCCGGAGCTAACGCCGAACCCTTGCACGGGTGGGTCTTCAACCTCACCACGGCCGTGCCAATTGTCTACCCGCGCAAGATAGGGTCACTCGCCGAACTCGATATACCTAAGTACCTGCGCGGGCAGTCGACCGGGCGACTGTACCTCGACGCAGGTCGGCTTGGGACACGAACCGCTTAAGCGGTCCGTTCCATTCTGCAGCGATAACCGAGCGGGTATTATCGCCGACCTTGCCGGATCCGATCTATTTAACGGGTATTTCAAAACCCAACTAATTATTCCACGAGGCAAGATGGCATTTTCAATGGGGAAAAGACGACGAACGGATACATTCGAACCAAGCACATTTATTACAAGCACACGTATATACAGCCAAGGCAGTCATGCAATATTCAGGCGAGAAGCAAAAGCAATACAACCGATATGATTATTATTTACCCACAACACACGCAAGGAATCATGCACGTATGTACAAGCAAGGCAAATAGAAAGCAATACAACCGAATATGAGCAAGGATCAATGTACAGGCATAGTTACTTAGACAGGTCTACTTAATAGACACGGCGCCACAGCATGCACTCAAAACAAAGGAAAAGACCCCTCATAGACAAGGAGGTAGACGGGGTCCGTGGACCTTTATGTCCGTGAGCCTTGGCTGACCGAATAGGCCCACGAGACCGATGCAGGTTACCTGCCCCCCTCGGTGGTCGGCGAGTCGCGTCGCCCCGTCCCACGGCAGCTAGCGTGGCCGTGCCTGATCCCGGGCCTCTCGCGTGGCCGCGAGCTCCCTCCGTGCTCCTCGCACGGACGCGCAGGTTCGCGCCACCCAGCTGGCAGAGCTGCGCCTCCAGTCCGCGTCTCCGGTGCGTCGCCAGAACTTTCCACCGTCCCACGCCTCCAACGAACAGGTCGCTCCACAGGACCAAGAGCGCATGAACCACAGGACCAAGAGCCAGGAGAGCGATGAACCACCCGACGGCGAAACCACCAAAGACCACCAAAGACTTGACGACCACCACACGAAAGACCAGACCTCGCGTCTCGTGCGGCCTTATATAACTCGGGCGCCGCCCTTC
This sequence comes from Eptatretus atami, assembly GCA_035128595.1. NCBI lineage: Eukaryota > Metazoa > Chordata > Myxini > Myxiniformes > Myxinidae > Eptatretus > Eptatretus atami. Next base: position 34,263,732 of record CM068967.1, read on the forward strand.
GCCCCTCCCCGTTTTTGGCTCCACCCTCCTTCGAGCCTTTTCGAGAAGTTTCTCGAAAAGGGGCGTTTCTCAACTCCGACCGCCTCACTCCTCGTATCCACAAATCGAGAGCGAGCCGCCTCGCCCTTCTCGTCACACCAGCCTCGTTCATTTAAAAAGGCGGGAGAAACCCACACGCACCATTGGAGGTTTCTTTTCCTCGTTCTTTTACGCCCACGTTCTCGGACCCCTTTTGAACGCGGAAAGGGTCGTAGCGTGGTCTGTGGAGGATGGCGTTTGCAAGCTGGCGTAGTGGCGAAGATGGTTAAATGGTGGTGTTGTTGCGATGTAGCGTGGTGGGCTGTGGCGTAGTTGGTGTGTGTTGTAATGGTGGGCGAGATATGTCGGTTCAAAATAACGATAGAGAAAGAAAAAACCTACCTCAAAGGATCACAGCCCTGTGACACGAATAATTCCCATTAAACAACGGTGGGGAAATCTAACTGAACACAGACTTATCGATCTAACTGAACTAAGGAACCTTTATGGTGTTCTGCGAATTTCCACAGCCGTAACAATATATATATAATATATATATATATATATATAATATATATTATATATATATATATTATATATAAATACAGTGGGGAGAACAAGTATTTGATACACGCGCCGATTTTGCAGGTTTTCCCACTTGCAAGCACGTAGAGGTCTATAATTTTATCATAGTACACTTCAACTGTGAAAGACGGAATCTAAAACAAAAATCCTGAAAATCACATTGTATGATTTTAAAAATAATAATTTGCATTTTATTGCATGAAATAAGTATTTGATACATCAGAAAACAGAACTTAATATTTGTACAGAAACCTTTGTTTGCATTAACAGAGATCAGACGTTTCTATAGTTCTTAACCAGGTTTGCACAGACTGCAGCAGGGATTTTGGCCCACTCCTCCATACAGATCTTCTCCAGATCCTTCAGGTTTCGGGGCTGTCACTGGGCAACACAGACTTTCAGCTCCCTCCAAAGATTTTCTATTGGGTTCAGGTCTGGAGACTGGCTAGCCACTCCAGGACTTGAGATGCTTCTTACGGAGCCACTCTTAGTTGCCCTGGCTGGTGTTTCAGGTCGTTGTCATGCTGGAAGACCCAGCCACGCCCCATCTTCAATGCTCTTGTTGAGGGAAGGAGGTTGTTGGCCAGATCTCGCGATACATGGCCATCCATCCTCCCTCAATAGGTGCAGTCGTCCTGTCCCCTTTGCAGAAAAGCATCCCCAAAGAATGATGTTTCCACCTCCATGCTTCACGGTTGGGATGGTGTTTTTGGGGTTGTACTCATCCTTCTTCTTCCTCCAAACACGGCGAGTGGAGTTTAAACAAAAAGCTCTATTTTGGTCTCATCAGACCACATGACCTTCTCCCTTCCTCCTCTGGATCATCCAGATGGTCTTGGCAAACTTCAGACGGGCCTGGACATGCGCTGGCTTGAGCAGAGGGTCCTTGCGTGCGCTGCAGGATTTTAATCCATGACGGCGTAGTGTGTTACTATGGTTTTCTTTGATACTGTGGGTCCCAGCTCTCTTCAGGTCATTGACCAGGTCTGCCGTGTAGTTCTGGGCTGATCCCTCACCTTTCTCATGTCATTGAGGCTCCACGAGGTGAGATCTTGCATGGAGCCCCAGACCGAGGGAGATTGACTGTTATCTTGAACTTCTTCCATTTTCTAATAATTGCCGCCAACAGTTGTTGCCTTCTCACCAAGCTGCTTGCCTATTGTCCTGTAGCCCATCCCAGCCTTGTGCAAGTCTACAATTTTGTCCCTGATGTCCTTAGACAGCTCTGGTCTTGCCCATTGGTGGAGAGGTTGGAGTCTGATTGATTGAGTGTGGACAGCTGTCTTTTATGCAGATAACGAGTTCAACAGGTGCAGTTAATACAGGTAATGAGTGGAGAATGGGAGGGCTTCTTAAAGACAAAACTAACGAGGTCTGTGAGAGCCGGAATTCTTGCTGGTTGGTAGGTGATCAAATACTTATTTCATGCAATAAAATGCAATTAAAATTATTTAAAAATCATACAATGTGATTTTCAGGATTTTTGTTTAGATTCCGTCTTTCACAGTTGAAGTGTACCTATGATAAAAATTACAGACCTCTACGTGCTTTGTAAGATGGGAAAACCTGCAAAATCGGCAGTGTATCAAATACTTGTTCTCCCCACTGTATATATATCACATATACATATATATATATATATCACATATATATATCACGATATCTCAAAAAATTGTTGACGGATTCGGTCGAAACTTGGTGGACACGTTGGGTGTGTGACAAGGAAGAATTGATTTGATTTTGGTGAAGATCTGAATCCGGATCTGGACATGAGAATTATTTAATTTATATATTTTTAGTGATTCTTCACCATTTGAGAGATAGGGCCAAAAACTATATAAAGCATGATATTTCAAAAATGTATTGGGCCCGATATGTTCTCGTGGATCAGGCATTACGTGGCAGAGGTATGCACCCTACTGAGTGCCCTTCAAGTTGATTAATCAATTAATCTATTAATTGTTTTATTTTTCAATTAATTACTTGATATTCAAAAAGTTAGATTCAGAAGAAACATTGGTGGTTTCGGTATGCTATTTGCCAATTGATTCAGAAATTAATTATTTGACGATTATTATTTATTTTTATTACACATTTAATTATTGCACACCGCTCCCTCCCAATTCTGTCTCCATTGGGTGCACGGCAGCATCGCCGGATGCTAAAGGCGCCTTGGCAGTGCTGCAGGATGTCATTTATTTATTTGGCATGGGGGCAGTGTACTTTGAATGTGTGTCTACTTGTGTTTTTTTTGCACTTGGTCCACTGCTAACACATTGAAAACCAATGACTTCAATTCCATCATCCTGCATGTATTTGTCAAATAACATTTCTTGCACTATTCTTCGTTCCATGAACTGTAAGACCCCGGTTTACATCGGGGATGCGTTCTTGAAAAGTGTGTCGAATAACGAAACAACTTAAATCAAAGCAATATTTCTCATAAGGTCAGGCCAGGTATGGGAGCATGCGCTGGAGCAGCCCATCGCTGTGTCCACTTTCTGCAGGTACTCCAGGGGCCTCCGTCTGGCCATCCCCCAGGCAGATGCCTGGCCCATCCCCAACTCCTTGAGATGCTGATCAACCTGTGGCAACCACGAGGCACGTGGTCGGCCCATTGGCCTCCTCCACTCACGAGGCTCCCTCGCTGAGAGAATCTGGTGAGCAGGATCAGCATCAGGAAAATGAGCCGCATGTCCATACAGCTGCAGCTGAGGCTCACGGACGATGCAGGAAACAAATATCATTTGAGTCTCTCTCAGCAACCGCTCGTTGAACACAAAGTCCGACCAGCGATAGCCAAAGATTCTCTGAAGAGACCTGGTAGCAAAGGAATTAAGTCTCCATCTCAGATAACTGGTCAGAGTCCAACTCTCACATCCATAGAGCAAGAGTGGAAGCACCAAGGACCTGAAGACTCAGACTTTTGTCGTCTTGCATGGATACTGACAGCGCCACACTTCATGATCCAGTGAATCCATGACTCCCGAGGCCCAACCCAGACGTCTTTTAACCTTTGGCTCACAGCCAGCAGAGACATGAATATAACTGCCAAGGTAAGTGAATCTCTTCGTGATGTCAGCATCCTCACCACAATCAGGTACAGACAAGAGAGCAGCATCCAAGGTGTCATTGAAAGCCTGGAGCTTACTTTTGACCCAGGAAACTCATAATCCCATCGGCTCCGATTCCTCATTCAGCACCTCGAGGGCCCCAAAAAGGATATCCAGTCTCCGCAAAGATGAATGCATCATCTGCAAAATCAAGGTCAGATAACTTGACATTCCCAAATGGTGCACTGCAGCTTGATTTTTCCACCATCTTCCCCAGAATCCAGTCCATACAAGCGCTGAAAAGTGTGGGGGCCAGTACATACCACTGACAATCTCCAGTAACAATTGGAAATAAGTCAGAGATGGTATCACCACATCTCACAGCACTCTCAGTACGAGAGTATGGTTCAGACGTCAGATTGATCAGTTTTGATGGCCCCCACGAAGACCAAGAATCCTCCAGAGGGCATCCCGATTCACTGAAGTGAACGCTTTGCAGAGATCAATATGGGCTGCAAGCAGCCCCTGCTGAAACTCTCGTCTGCGTTCGGTGAGGACCTGAAGGGGAAGGATACGGTCAATCGTTGACCTCTTTGGTGTAAAGCCCGACTGCTCTGGGTGCTGGTGCTCAATCAGATGGTGGCGAACCCAATCAAGAATTATCCGAGCAAAGACCTTGCCCGACACTGATAGCAGCTTCACCCCTCGGTCGTTGTTGCAGTCCTGGCGATCACCCTTCCCTTTCCAGAGAGGGACAACATGGCCCCCCTTGCTTGCATTTTGGATGATGCATGTGTTCCAGGCAGAGCACAGAACTGCATGCAATGACATGAGTACAGCATTTCCACCAGCCTTGAGAAGTTCAGCATTGAGGCCACAGATCCCAGGAGCTTTACCCCCATTTCAACCGGTTCACCGAAGTGTTTCCACATATGAAGGTGGATCACAGTTGATTGGAGGGTCAGCAATAGGGATGGAAACATCCCTGACATCCAATTCAACAGCTGGTGGATCAGCCTCGTACAGCCGCTCAAAGTAACCGGCCCAGCGGTCCTTCACTTCGGACCCCTCTGTCAAGAGCCCACCACCCTCCACTCGAACTGCAGTCCACCGAGGGATGGGCCTGGAGGTAAGCAATGCGCAAATTCCCCTGTAAGCGGGACAAGAATCACATGACCAGAAATAATGCTCTACCCCCACACAGATTCCTCGCACATAGGCCTCCTTGTCCACCCTCAGCACACTTACAGTTTTTCACTTCAACTCCCTGAACAGCTCAGCTCTGACATCAAGTCTGGCCCTGCGACTCTGGTCAATGGTATCCAGTGTTCCTTGAGAGACAAAATTATTCTTCACCCTCTGGTGAGTTCTGAGACATCCACTGGCAACATCAAGGATGGTGGTCTTAAGTCACTCCACAACTCTTCAGGATTCCCCAAAGCACCCAGACCCCCCAAATCCCCACTTGGTCTGTTCGCAAAATCCTCAGCTACCCTCTCATCCTTGAGCTTTCCAACATCCAGCCTAGGCTGGGATAGTACGATTCTCCTGGATTTAAGCTGCAACTTCAGAGTTGCTCCCACAAGCCTGTGGTCGGTATTGAGGAACTGAGCACTCCAGTAGACCTTGCAGTTCTGGATCATCCTCCCGCTGCCATCAATGAGCACATGATCATTCTCCTTTGCCACACCATCAGCATTGGAATACCAAGTCCAGGGATGAGCCTGTGGGCATTGAAACCATGAACCAGCCATGCAAATTCCATGACTTCTTGCAAAGTCAAGGAACTTGGTGCTATTCTGGTTCACAGTTCCAGACCCATGGGGACCAACACACGTCTCATAACCATCCCTCTCAGTTCCAGTCGATGCATTGAAAACCCCCAAGACTGAAAGAGTATCTCGCTTGGGACACTGATCAACCACAGACTCGAGCGTGGCATCGAATGCGTCCTTCACGGTGAGATCACTCGCCTCAGTCGGAGCAAATTCCGAGACCAGGGAAAGGACACCCAAGGAGTGACGAATCCTTCGTCTCATAATACGCTCATTGACCGGTGTTACCTCAATTATCATTGGAGTTAGCTGATTGTACACAGCTACAACAACTCATTGGGCATGGTGACCATCAGAGCACCCAGACCAAGAGTCAGTGTAACCACCCGCCACGATCTCTCCACTGTCCGGTCTCTGAATCTCAGAGAGTCCTGCAATACCGATGTTCAAACGCTTGACCTCAGATGATAACAAAGACAGGTGATCATCCTCTCTTAGAGATGACATTCCAGGCACCCACCCCACGGGACCGCCTCAGGTTAACCCAAAGAAACCACTGTCTGGTGGACGACACCTCAGCACCACCCCAACACACTACTGCAATCTGACCCGGGAAGGTTACCCCGTGGTTTTCCTACTCTCATCAAAGAGTGGGGGTCCCGAAGGCGTTGCCCCAATCCCGTCATCGGGTGAGGTGCCCTGTGGAGGGCAGCTACACAGGAGGTACTCCCACGGAGTGGGTTTTCAATTTTCTTTGCGTTTTTCTTGTGTTTTGCGGAGTGAGGGGTTTTATAGTGGCCGGAGTACAAATCCTGCCACCAACCTCCAAATAAAAAAGTAACCCAACTGCAGGAGGATGTCCGCAGTCACAGTTGGGCACTAGATATGGATGGCCGTTGGCTCACAAGGAGCTCCTCTGCCCTCCACCCTTTCTCACAAGAATTAATGGAATAAGTGGGAGATGCATTCCTCACATCACCACTTCAGGTATTATATTTTGCTTTTCAGCTATAATATTACCCTTTTTTGATTAATGACAGTTATATTCAAATACAAATATGTATGAATGAAATAAAAAACAATTGCCAGACGTGTTTAAATATAAATGAACCTCTTCCGGAAGCGGTCGAAAGTGGTGGTTCATCGTCGTCATCTTCCTCATTCGTCGTCGTCCTCAATGAACGTGGACATATTTATTGATCGGACGCAAGCTTGATAACCCGGCAAGTCATTAATACCAGCATGCATTCGATGAATAACATTTAATTTCACTTCTAAGGTAACACTTTTACAATGCCTCTTCGCCAATCGACAGTGCAGTACATTTCTTTATGTGCAACGCAAAGTACTGTCAGACCCCGCTATTCATGGGCGATACGCTCCTGAAAAATGCCGCGAATGTTGGGGTCTGCGAATGTCATGGCATTGTTACATATAGATAGATATATATGTATGTATATATATATATATATGTGTATATATATATGTATATATACATATATATAAACATAGTCTAGGCTCGTGGTAGAGTGATTGCACATAAAGGGAACAGCAGGGAGAGGGGAGAGAGTAGAGAGTAGACGAAGGGAGAGAGTAGTCAGAGACTGACAAGTGATGCAGGTAACAATAAGGGGTAAGGGCAAATGCAAATGGTGGACAATATGGATATTGGATACATAAGTAAAATTGTGTTTGACAAGTTTCTGATTTTGTCAAGGTCTGAGGAGAGGAAAGAGGCTGCTGCTTGTCTGTCAGAAGGATGAGGGATGTCATGGCAGAGAGTGGGGTCATCAGTAGAGAGATAAAGAGGATTTTCCAGAGCCAGTGAGATCATTGATGAAGATTAGGAATAATATGTGGCTTAGAACACTGCCTTGGGGTACTACAACCTTGACAGGGAGAGGAGATGAAAGGGTTTTTTTGAGAGCCACACGTCTATAAGAAGGGAGGAAGTTGAGTTGGCCTTGGATTCCATAGGCAGACAGTTTGGAGAACAAAGTAGGATGCCAGACTGTATCAAAAGCTTGAGATATGTCCAGAGAGACGGCCCTGATCTCATGTCTGATATTGAGGGCCGGGATAGCAGAAGCAGCATGTCCAAGGTAGAGTGACCAGGTTTGAATCCGAATTGATGATCTGAGATGAGGCTGTTGGAGAAAAGGAATGATTTTATGTCACTTGCGATGATGGATTCCTCCTCCTCCTCCTTCATATGCATCATTGGCTGAGGGCGTGGTTGTGCCGCTGATGCAATTCCCTATTACCGGTACACTCGTACTCATTTCGCCGACCTCGGAAGGATGACAGGCTGAGTCAACCTCACTTGGTGTTAATTCAACAGTCGACGACAGGGGCTTGAACTTCGGACCCCAAGATCTAAAGCCAGTCATCCTAACCGCGAAGCCAACACCAGGCTTTGATGGATTCCATGACCTTGCTGATGATTGGAAGTACAGTAAGCTAATTGGGCTGTAGTTAAGGGGACCCATTTTTGTACCTTTTTATGTAATACTGTGATGTTGGCTGATTTCCAATTTCCCAGATGGATGGAGGAGACCAATCCTGAAATGTAAAAAAATAAAACAAAATAACCTGTGAATGTCGAAGCAGGTCACACTTTATGAGCCGCGAATACACAGGGTCCACAAATAGAGAATCCGTGAATAGCAGGGTCCGACAGTACAGTCGTTCTTTCGGCGATTTTGCGATCTCTTGATTTGGTACTTTCGTGTCCAGCAGTCTGGCTTGTAGCATGGTATTGTGTACACTGTGGTCCTAAATGAGGAGAAAGCTTAGAAATTGAACCCAGAACCAGTTTTAATAAGATAAACAATCTTAATGTTATATAATGCCCAAGTGTCTGTGCTTTCAGAAAATGTATACTTTGCTATGGGTGCTATGGATATAGTTGCTTACAAGCATGTTTTTTATCCAAACACAGGCTATTTTTTCCATTTTTATAGCTCATTTTTTAGAAATGGGTTACAGTATGATTGTATATGTTGTCCAAAATGGTTGAAAATGCATTTTTTTGATTTGATATATTCATTATACATAGAAATAGAACAATTCCTCGAAACAGTACATTTCTTATGACCTTCTTGCATATCTTGGCACTTCAAATGTGTAAAATCTCAGATTTTGCAAAATTTCCCCAGTCATAGTGAAGCTTACAAAATCTTATTCCAGAATTTGAAATGCATCTGATAGAACATCTTAAATAGCAATTTACTTCTGCATAAGTGTGATGATTTAAAATGGCAAGTTTCAACATGGATCATTACTACATACCAGTTTTAGGTTCACTTCCATGATTGGGTCAAAAATGTTAGGAAGTAACGTACAAATTGCATTTACCAAGCTGCTACAAATTACTGGTAGCTATAAGCTTGATTTTATAACCATAGAATAAGTTTACCAATATTGCCCTATGATATAAAAATCAATACCAAAGGCCAGTTTGTGTTCAGTATACAGAACATCAAAGGTCGTTAGGAAGTACGTAACGTTTTTAAGAAATCTGCACTTTTAATCCTAAGATGTTAGTTTGGTTCATCACAGCATGTATTTCTATGGTTAAGTTTATGTGCATATATATTTATGACCTGAATGACACTGATTAATTTGATCAATTTGTTAATTTCATATGACCTTGACCTCTTTGCTCAAAGGTCAAATATCAGGTAAACCAAATATTCTCCATATATGTGGTTCCATTGGTATATAATACATATCTAAGCCATCAGACCAATTTAGAATGATACGAGTGGTTCCTTGAATACAGATAATTGATAACCAACTTTGACCCTGTCAGAGCAATAGAAAGAGGAAGAATTAAGCTCTGCCAAATAGATCCTGAATCCCCATGATGTTGGCTAACAATGATATGCAAAACTTAATCAATACAATGACTTTCATTTTTTGGTCCCCGTGTCCTAAATGTGTACATAATACCTTGCTACAAGCCGTCTGTTAACACTGACACTGACAGATGGACCGAACTGGCTGTTACTCCTTGGACTGCGTTCAAATAATTATGGAGTCTCATGCACGGGAATTGTTAGAAGCACATGAGGTTGGCTCTCATTTCATGGGATTTGTTCCCTATCACAATAACAGGGAAAAGGATGATCACAATGGCAGGTTGGGGGGAGGGAATGTGTAATTCGCAATAAATAATTATTATTTACCAGAGAAATAAAGAACTCTAAAGCCTCCACACAACACCAGACTCAAGCAAAGATGGAAAAGAGAATGAAAACCAGGTGAGGCCATACCTCCTGTGGAGGAGCCAAGAAACAACATCTTTCGAAGCTCAAGTCTGAACTCTCAAACCTCTCTCTCCTCTCCAAATCGTGATGGCGTCTAATCAAATCTGTTTCTAGTGTATGTCCCCCTCCATCCCCTCCCTTACTTCAATGGCCGCACTGCTGATACCACACGTGAAAGGCTGATGCCTAAACTCGGTGTTTGCATCGAAATCTTGTGTGTCAAAACCATCGCTTTCTGTACCCACTTACCCAGTAGCACCCAGCTGTCCTGAACTCTGTGCCTTTTTCTTCTGACAAGGTGGAGAGCTTGCTGTCAAACTCGTCAGATTCTGCAAACCGGTACAGACGTCATTCAGCCACGTGTCCG
>CM068967.1:34285515-34295625 GCA_035128595.1 Eptatretus atami
AGACTGGAAGGCAAACAGAAATTCTGAGCTGTCCAACAACTCCTTCTTGTCTCTGTTGTCCTGGGGCTGGGTGGGCCCGAATGGATATGCTTCTGATGGTGATGACTTTGAAGCAAAGGATTCCAGGAAACTGGGTGAACACTTGCAAAAGTCGATAAACTACTTTTCTCAAATGTATAAGGTAAGAAAATGCTGTTTATTTCCCCATCTGTTTAAACTTGAAACGATACACACAGTGAAGTTCCTTTTTGCCAAAAATTCCAATTCGGTAAAATAGAAAAAAAAATTGTTACTTTTTAATACTTTTTTAAAATCATGTACTTTTTATTCACTTGTACTTGGTGGAAGGAGGGTTTTAAAAAATTATCCATTGAAATAATTTGGCCTCCGAGAAACACTTGCTCCCGACGAGAGTAATAAATACCCCCTTCTTCTGGCAGGTGTGAGCGAAGCACTTGCACTATGCCGTGTACGGAGTGCAAAATTGCAAGTAATCTCCACAACAGACTTGTAATACACTCCCATCACCACCGGGTGATGCTGTATGGTACACATTTACTGAGAGAGTTTATGTCATCCCCCTCTCCCGAACACCTGTGACGACACACTTTTTTAATGCCTGAAACCTTCCCTGGCACACTCCAAGTACAACCACCAAAATTCACAACTAATTCCATCCAGTGGTTTCAGAGTGCAGACAGACAGACAGACACACACACACACCTTGGACATGGGGGATGAGAGCTTGGAGAGCGAGGAAGATGTCGTGACTGGGCTGGAGAGGCTCTATCAGACGTGGAAAAGTGGATTTCCGAGAGATGCAGGCTTTGCGGGACGAAGCCCTGTGAATGGTCACGTCTCAAACGGACTGCCTCGAGACCCAGATGATTTTCATGCCGCGATGATCATTGCATCCCGAGAATGTATCTGCTGAGACGAGGAGGAGGTAGCGGCCTGATGGAGATCAACTAAGTGCACAGAGTGTCAACTGTAGGATAGGCTGAGTATGCGAAGAGTTCAACAGACTACCGAACCAAATTTGTACACAAACGCGATGAAGGGACATTCTTTACTGATTGACTTGCAAAGATATGGGCTAAGTGGGAGACCCACTCATTGGTTCGAAGTTATGAGAGTCTGACGGTGGAGTTGGTTGTTGTCTGTCAGTGAGGAGCAAATATAAACTGATATATCACAACTTCTGCCATTTGTTAAGCGTGAGTCAGCTGGTGAATTGCGAAGCCGTGCGTCAGTTGGATTCCGACTGAAGTTGCCATCAGAGAGAGGTGTGAGCTGAGCGATAATTTGTCACAGTTGCAGATGATTATGCTGCAGCATTTGTGACTGCATGAGTGTGATAAACCATTGCAAGTTCAAGCGGGGCCATATCCGGAGTCAACACCGTGAGCAGTGCCTGTGTGATCTTCATTTGTCCACATTACAGCACTGTGCATTCTTCAATTCAAGAGCAGGCATTGACAGCACGTTGAACCCACTCTTCCATCTCATATTATTGATCCACACCCTTTGATGGGTGATGGGATGTTGTCTTGTTCTCACAAGTGACTGATAAACTGCCATAATCGCTGTGCCAGACATTTGCCGAATGAACAGACGTTTCGCATCTTCCAGTCTTCATCGAAAGTCTCAATTGTTCTCCCATTGGCATAGGCCCAGTGTCATTGCAGCTCGTTACACCACCTTCGTTTCAAGCCACAGTTTCATTCTTATCTTCCCATTCTGTGCCTTTCTATAGAATGTGCAATTGCAAACCGAGAGCACATGTGTTCCCAGGAAGGACCCTTGTGAGCCTACCTCCGCACACTAAGTATTGTACATGGGTAAAGACTATTAGGCCTTTGTTTGCATCGTGTCATTGCTGCCAAATTATGTTTTTGATCTGGGATTTTAATTGGAAGACATTGTGGTTAATCAGTCGTTGTGTGGCAATCTAATATCCATGATTCCGTTTATCCTCCTAATTGGCTTTATTCATGAGCCATTTGATTGACCATGTCATCGCAGGCAGCCCCACATTGCGACTTCTGTTACCACAGGTGAAAATGGTGTTGGTCATCTGTTTGGATTTCCTTCTGCTTGACTGGCTGATTATACGTCAGAGTTTGACCATTATATGAATCCTGTCATTTTGTACTCGAGGCATCCGTGTGAGATCTGAAGTGAAGAAAATGCAATGCAGCAAAGAAAATAAATTGGAGGTCAAATGTGGACGAATGTTGCCACGGTAATTTTGTGGAATGGTATGAGCAGATTCAATGGGTCAGGGTGGAACCAAGGTCCATATAAAGTGGAAATCTACAGCTGCAAAAGGTCAACTTGCATTAAACAACTTTGAAATGCAACTTTGCTCTCCAGGGTTAAATTTACTTTTGAGTGCACACACTACAGCACTGTTCAATGGTGGTGCCAGATTTATTTTCTGAAAAGCTTCTTTGGTGCCAGATTTATTTTCCTAACAAGCAACCACAGATTCCAATATTTATCCTCTTGACATCCTTCTGGGAATTTTATTTAGATTTGCACTTTGAACTACAGTATATGATGCCTTGCTCATGCAAAAGCAATTTATTTTTTTCAGATCAACGCGGCTCTGGTGGTTCCACGTGTGGTGAATTTTGGCTCTGGCTCAACAAACAACGAACCGGACTGCGTTCCCAGTGAACATGGGGCAATGCTCACACCCCTTGGCCGATACCAAGTAAGAGATTAGGTTATGTGGGTGAAAATTGTTAAACTCGGTCAGTATGATGATGCTACTGCAGTTTCTTTCTGATGCTCCTACAGACAGTTTTGCATCACTGTACCTCTGAAGGTAGAGTTCAGACAGTTGTCCCATTTGTTTGCATCTGCTTTGGGACATAAAAGCTCTCATTATGCCTTTTGAGAAGAGCTGGACATTGGGTTTTGGTATCTTGCTCAACTTGCCATTCCTGTCTTGCACCAGGATGACAATGGCAAACCACCCAGCATATTGCTTTCACAGTATCTACCTTCCTATCATAGATCAGATTAGATTGGAATGATTTCAATAAAAAATGTTATCATAAAAATCATGCAAGTTCTGTATTTGCAACTGCAGTTGATGAATGGCTTGCGGCGTTTCAACATCAAATATAAGGGAGATCTCGACCTCCAGCCCATCAGGAGTTTTGAAAATGCAACGCTGGTACGGGCTCTCCATCGCTTCTCTTCCACCATCAACTCCAGGGTGAGTGCAACCTGTCTTTGAGCACCCAACGATGGTATTCATTCAACCAATCTGATGCAGGAAGCATTTGTGAAAGTCAGAAGGGTGTCAAGACTCAAAAACAGCTTGGTAGTCCGATCGACCGAAATATGCTTGGTTCATCTCCACTCGAGGAATGATTCGATTATTTATTGTTAAACAAATTGCTTCCTTTTTTACCGTTGAGTTTGAATACATTAGTTGATGTGGATTTTGATAGTTTGAGTTCCAAGTTTTGTTAATGGAACGAACCCCATCAGGTGTTGATCGATTTTTCTGATGTACCCATGAGCCTCCCTTATCATTATTATTATGAGAAGACGAGCTCCCTACAGGAGCAGATAGGGGAAAGGTGGTGAAGGGTTATGTTATCTTTGATTAATAACAGCAGAGTACCCGTCCAATGGGCAATCTTGTTCCAAGCACACATTTTCTTCTGACACATCCCTTTATTTCGGCAGTGTTTAGGCAACATCCCGCTGTCTTGACTGCTCACAAAATATAAAATAACCTGGGTTATGTACATGAAGCAGACGCATGTGGACTGCTTTTGTGCAGATATAATAGTGTTTATTATATAGCTCGGAGAATTCCAACTGTGCCCCCTCACCCCAACACCCAATGAAGGTGGGCGAAAATATTTTTCCAATGAAACTTCAGGAAAAACACCTTCAGGGTGTCCTGAGTAATCCCTGAAAGTTTCAGCTTCTTTGGTCAAATCCTCTTGAAGTAGTAAGACAAAAATTGGGGCAATAACCCTGGGCACTCACCTGGTAGCGGCTCCATAAGATAACCAGGGAACCACTGGTAGGTGTGGATGACCCACAAAATATGTAATGGAGAAGAAAGTAAATACCTTTTTTGCGGGGGGGGGGGGGGGATCCCTGATTTAAAAAATATACATTTAAACTAGGTGAACAAACTTTGGTACATCACAGGTGATGAAGGTTGTGGTCAAGTTTCATCGAAATTGTGTGTGGCGTGTCCGAGAAGAGAGCAAACACCTATTTTGGGAGATCAAAACCCTCCCGCAGACCCTTCAATGAGCGCAGATTTTGATGGTCGATAACTTTAGTATATCACGAGTGATGAAGGTTGTGGTCAAGTTTCATCAAAATCATGTTTGTAGTTTCGGAGAAGAGCAAATGCCCATTTTAGGGGAGTCAAATCCTTGATTATTTGTGTCCAACAAGCGATTGCTGAGAGACTCAAATGTGATTTGTTACCTGCATCGTCCGTGAGCATCAGCCTGCGGCTGTATGGACATGTGGCTCGTTTTCCTGACGCTGATCCAGCTCACTAGATTCTCTCAGTGAGGGAGCCTCATGAGTGGAGGAGGCCAAGGGGCTGACCACATGCCTCGTGGTTGCAGCAGGTTGATCATCATCTCAAGGAGATGGGGATGGACGTGTGTGTGTGTGTGTGTGTGTATGAATCCTTTTTGATTTCTCAGCAATTCCACACCCCCTTGACCAATGTCCCAAATTCTGCATACGTGTCAGGGGTACTCAGCGTCAGGTCATAGCCATAAAAAGCCCCCTCAACCCACAAGGAAATACTCCATGTATGAGTGCTGAAAATAATAGAAAGACAAGAATGACCGCACTGTGGTCACAACCTGAGACCGAATCCGGAAATGGGCCGATTGGGAAACTCGCATTCAAAGCACTCTTTAAGGATGAACAGCGTGATTTGGTAACACATTTAATATTAAAATATTAACTCGACACCTCTCATCTATGTCGGCTTCTGCCACGGTTATATTCCAACGAGCTGAGTTATCACACGTTCACAGATTGTTTAACTGCAATATGTGGCCATTCAAAAATTATGTAGCGCTATTTTATTTTTATTTTTAGGGAAGCGCGTTCCGTGCGTGCTGACAGGCTTAATTAAACCTTTAATAATTTTTATTTGACTATGATTACATTTTTTGGGGTCCCTTATCGTGAGTTACACTTCAACCAAACAAAGCCAATATAAATATGATGCAACAAACCCAGGCAGTGTATAATCAGCAGAGGCCGACATGACTGATGCTCACCAGAAACCAACAGGGTGGCCATATTATTTTGTCTGGGTATCGTGGTGGGTGGAGTCTTGCGACCAATGTGGGTGGGGTCCAGCAGCTGTCCGACCAATTTGTGCACATTTTAAAAATCGACCCCCAACAACAACCACCACAACAGCAACAACCATGCGAAGCTCTTATCGACCTGTGACACACTGCAGATAAAAACGATAACATGAGACTGAGAAACTGTCCTCAAACAAGGAAATGAGGCCACTTGGCCCAACATTCACATGGTGCACTCCCGGGTTAATTTTCGCAGCACCTTTAAACAAGATTTGTGATGGTTTACTGAAGTCTAAATAACCCGATGTTGATTGGGTGATCCAGCTTGGGTTTTTTTCCCCTACTTGTATTATATAATTCAGGGCTTGCAGGATGGCCTCGAGGTACGCACACACCCTTCTAAACTGTCCAGCCTGGGTTGGAATCCCACCCAAGCTATAAACTGTCATCAGGGCGATTCATCAAGGTGTGTGCCTTCCATTGGCTGCACGTTAAACCGAGCATCCCGACTGTCGACATTAGTTTGTGGACGTTAAAGATCTCACGGGGGTGTCCTTCACGAAGAGTCGGCGAGCTATCTCCGGCACCATGAACAAACGAAATTTCTGCCCTGGCGTGTTGGAGTGGCAACGTATCCAGGATTGTAACCTGAGTTATAGAAACATGATCAGATCTGAATAACTGGATGGTTGTATTTTGATTTGATGATGGGTTTTAACCTCCAATGTGGTCAGTCCTCATTATCTTTACTTGCATCACACTTATCCATATTCGGTATTTGAAGGTGTATTTGCCTCCGTCTTGTCTTTCAGTGCGGTGATATGATGCGCACATTATGCACGCAACCAGGTACCTTGGGTAACCTGTCACGCTTCTACTTGTGCCGCACTCCACCAGCGACCGGGGTCTCGACGCATTCTGACAGCACGCAACTTGGCCTCCAACCAGACCTCCCACATCCACGACTCTGCCTGCGTTTCCTGGCCAACTATCGCAACATTCTGCTGCTCTTACTTCTCTACCTGTTGCTTTACTTCATGTTCTCTTTTGGGCCCATCAGCTTTATGCTGCTCGTGATGGCAATGACGTTGCTGTACGGTGTGGTACAGAGCACTCTCGGGGACTCGGACCATCTGCATCAGCATTAAAATGGAAATGAACTTCTGGAGTCACATTTGTGAAGAGACCTCCTAATTGAAATTCCATTACACAAAGCAACAAGTGCATCCAGCTGTTATCACTGTTTTATAGCAAGTTTTTTTGAATAAAGTTGAACTTGGAACCAGTAATTCTTGGTTATATTTGGGTGTATTTAGATCCTCGTGGAGGATCTCTAAGTCTTACTCACGTTGTTGTTCTTCATCTTCTTCTTGTGGACTTTTTTTGTTTCAGAGCCTGCAGTTTTCATCGAAACTTCCTGAAACTTGGCATATATATGTAAAAATACCCTGCGCAGACAGTAACCATCTCCGATTTTGAAAATTCCTCCGAGAAAAAAAGTTATGACGTCAAAATATCTCCGCTAATGGAAATCGCCTAAAAAATTATCTCCGAAACGAGGCAAGCTTTTTGAATTCTGTTTGCGGGAATCGAACAGGGCATTAGCAGAGATTAATTACCGCACATATGATACATCACTGATGTCATATCAATTTTTATGACGTCATTCCTATTTTTTGACATTTTTTGTTTCACAACCCAGAGTTTTCATCGGATCTTCGTGAAACTTGCCATGTATATGCAGAAAGCCCACGCGCAGGCAGTAACCATCTCCGATTTTGGAAATTCTTCCTAGAAAAAAAGTTAACGTCATATCGCCGCTAATGGAAATCCCCAACACCATTATCTCCGATACTAGTCAAGCTATTTGAATTTTGTTTGCGGGAATCAAGCCGGGCATTAGCACAGATAATTTATTGCAAACCTGATACATCACAATGACGTCATATTCGTTTTTATGACGTCATCATTAAGAGGACGAGGATCTTGGCTCATTTGAGCTTGTTTTTATTTGTTTTTACAATGTCATTTCATGATGGCTTTGCTTATTTATGGTGACAATGAGAACAGAACATTCTGAGTCAATTGATAGGAGAGAACAGCAGCTCCATGGCAACCGATCCACAACAGCCGATCTCCTTCCCAGCCATTCTCTCAATCAATCAATCGATGGAATGTCAAACTCGCATTCCAACGAACCGCATATCCAGTGGCATCACTCGCACGGTCGGGAATAAATCCAACAACACAATCAAATATCCCTACTCGTAATCCCAGTTGATCTTAATGTTCGCTGGAAGCTCTTTGACGGCCATTTCCTCCAAACGGTTCTTGTCGCGGACGGGGATGCTGTAGAAACGTTCCACGTCCTCTCCGCGGCGCATCTCATGGAGCTGTGAGCCAGGTACGGTTCGGCCTAAATCCCTTGCGAGTCGAGTCAAGACTTGGGTCCGACCAGGTTCGGACGTAATGTCCTGACACCTCCAATCCGCAGGACCCGTCTGCGTTGTGTGGGCGTCCCGCAGCACGGAGCTCAGGAGCGCCTCGAGATCGGAGGCTTCTGGAGGGTTGTACGAGAGGCTGGGCGGTGAAGTCGGCGCCGGCACAACCGGAGGTCCAGGTTCAGGGAGCTGCATCGCCACCGGCTCCTTCGAAGGCTTCCCGAACGAGAACGTTTTCCAGAAACCACCAGCGCCGCTGTACGTTCGATACACGGCAAACGGCACGGCTCTGAGGAAGCCCGTACAAGGAAGCAAGCCGAACGTGAGGCCAGAGAATGTCCGGCACATGTACGCCGCCATGTTTTTATCGGTTACAGGTTCTTCCTCTTCTTTTAAATATCTCAATTTATCTGAAAAAAAACATTTCATTCTTGCTCCTCTATTTACAGCCATTTAAATATCTCAATTTATCTGAAAAAAAAAATTTATTTTTTTTCATTCTTGCTCCTCTATTTACAGCCGTGAATAATGATACTTTACCTCAGGAATCTTCACCTTTAAACATTATTTCCAAAGCCAAACGGATATCCCCTGTCAGAGGCAGACCGTCCATCGGGTGTCCACCTTCTTCACGTGAACATTTCCATGTATCGCTTACCTTTTCGTTTTGCAATGTTTCACAGCTTGTTTTCGCCACAGATCGATCATGAAACTATTTTTGCTCCTTTTGTTAATATATCGATAATATAAACCCGCCATTGAATCGGGCGCGTTTACCGCCTTTTACACCGTCTGAAGATTCTTCAGCCTGCAATGCAATTCATGCATTTACAGTCCCCCCCCACCCCTAAAATAAAAATTACATTAACTGGAGGTCTCTGCACATTTATTCATTCGGACGCACTCCGGCGCTGTTTGGCTGCATAATTTCTGGGAGCGCAGCTGTGCCACTGATGCAGTGCCCCTGTTACCGGCGCACTGGTCCTCATTTTGCCAACCTCAGAAGTTTAACAGGCTGAATCAATCCGTGTGGTGTTAATTTAACGTCAAGACAGGGGCTTCAACTCAAGACCTTAAGATCTATAAGTGAACCACCCAACCGTCAAGCCAACACCAGGCTGTCTTGATTGCACATGATACTGTACGTCACATCACGTGACCGCGTCATCACAATACGTCACGTCTTACGTCATGTCGGGCGAATCGTCAGCACCTGACATCACGTCACATCACGTGACATCGCGTCACCACAACACGTCACGTAATATGGAATAGGCAAAGCCTAGAAGCGAACGTAGAATTCTTCTTACATTCGCTTCTGACTTTACATAAAACGTGTTCACAACTGTATACTTGCCAACGATACCGTGGTACGTGTAAGCGCCGCACAGCTGATAATTTTGACGCAATTTCCGGTTACTTCGGCCTGGATTCGGGATCAGCGATCAAATAATGTAAATCACGATAAAAAATTATTTTTTGATGATGCGGGAGATATCTTTATTAAAATTAACTTTGGGAAAAAAATAATTGAATAAATAAACAAATAAACGATCACTTCTGGTCAAGAATAAAAGAAATATAAGTTCCGGAAAGAGTTTCAAAATCACTCCCGGTAATGTTAAATACAAAATAAAACACTCCTGTCATAAACAAAATCACTTTCGAAGTATAAAAATTAACTTTGGGAAAAAAATTATTGAATAAATAAATAAACACTTCGGTCATGATCTCCAGGCATGCATCATTCCCCATGACAAAACCGGAAACAAAAAAAAACCAGAAACAAAACAAAAACGGAAGCAAAAGGGTCTATAGCCAACAACACGGATTCACAATTGCCAGGGTATTGTTTGTTTTTGTTGTTTCCTAGCTCTCATGTGCACGCGTTAAGTAATATTCACAAGATAGAAATAAAACCCAATCGTGTTTATACACCGCACAGCGTTTAACAACAACCGGAAGCAAAAGGTGATAGCTAACGACACGGAATCCAAATAGCCAGGGGTAATGTGTGTTGTTTTGTTTTGTGTGTTGTTGTTGTTGTGTTGTTGTTTCCTATTCTCTCACGTGCACGCGTTAAGTATGAAGCTCACTGCGTTCGCTATTACGTCATGTCGGGCGAATCGCCCTTTTCTTGCTGGTTTCGCTCTTTCTCCTTCCCCGAGCTGCAAAAAGCGTTCATCATGTCCATCATTTTGATCATGTGTCAGACTCGCTCCTGTTCTTCCCCTCTATAGTAGGATCAAAATATGAAATAAACAGCCTAATCTCAAAAAAAATTGCAAGAAAACGTTTTATCATGTTTTTCTGTAGTACTTGGTCCAGAGAACAACATATCAAAA
>CM068967.1:34332472-34351186 GCA_035128595.1 Eptatretus atami
CCTCTCTAAATCCTTTGTCATTTGTGGAGTTCTCCAAATTCTGACAAACGCATCACACTTGTTATGAGAAATGTAAGCACATCGTGACTTTCCTTCCCAAGTTGGTGAAACTCTCGAAGAGTGAAGTATCCTGCAGTTGGCTTCAACAGGGAAGATTTTGATTAGAAAGTCACGTTCGCTCCAGTGTTGGACTTTCAATAGTTCAATCCTAGACCGAAACAAACACACACAGTCAAAGATTATATTTGATCCAAAATCTAGCTCGGCTCGTGGAAGAGCGAGGAGAGGAGAGGAGGAGGAGGAGAGGAAAAGGGTAACGTGCTGATAGCGGGGCGTTGGAGCCACAGTCGGACAAAATGAACCAACAAAATAGGAAGGAACCCATAACCTGCATATAAATAGGTGGGTTTGGTTGGATTAATGGAAGTCGAAGAGATTGTGCGTCGGGATGGATTATTGCATGAGGTGATTGTGCACACTCTGGAGATAATTCTTGGGTTGAAACACTCCAGAAAGCAATTCAAAAAATGGGAGAAAAGTGCAGAGAGAGGGCCTGGATTTTGGAAGTTTAACCACAAGGGGGATAACTGGAAAAACGTTCCTCCTGAAGTTTCTGAGGAGAGGCTGAGAGAGCAAAGGGAGCGAAACTGGAGTGGAGGCAGAAAAACAGGTCGTCGACTTGTCCATGGTGTGGGTTCACCAGATTTGTCCTTTGGCTTCATTACAGTAGATTGCAATAATGTTGAGTTTTAAATTCCACAAAATTCAGGCAACATTGGTGATGCTGCAGCGCCAGCCCATAGGGGAGAGCTGTACTGTTTTGAGCTGTGGATAAACGCTTTGTAAGGCGTGAGTAGTTCTGACTCATCAGGGAATGACTTGAAATGATGGAGGATGCCAAGATTGCAGCTGTCTTTGGAGGTCGACTTTTCTGTGAGGACAGGTCGTGGTTTATGGTCAAGCCATGAGGTTCAAGAGACTTGACCTCTTCCAGTGGCAAACTGTGGAAATAGCTTTTTATTGTTTTTTTTAAAGTCCAACTGGTTATGAACATGGCATTTAAAGCTGGAAGGGCACTCGGTGGAGTGCATCTCTCTGCCACGCAATGCCCAATCCAGTTGAACATATTGGGTGCAATAATTTTTTGCAATATCATGCGATTATATCATTTTGGCCCCATCTCTCAATGGTGAAGAATCGCTTTTAAAATGAAATAATTCTCATGTCTGGATCCGGCTCTTCACCAAAATCTAATCAATTCGTTATTGTCACACACCCAACCTGCCCACCAAATTTCATCCGAATCCGTACACACCTTTTTTGAGATATCCTGCACACAAAGAGACGGGGGATGAAAACATAACCTTCCACCTTTGTTGGTGGAGGTAAATAGGTTTCGAACGAACTTTGTAATGGCAGAAGTGTGGTATAAAACCTATAGAAGTTTCAGACCGAAAGGAAAATCTGCACGATGTGTATTCCCAGGTATCTCCCGTGCCAATTGGCACAAGAGGAGAAAGACTGGCGGCAAAAGAAAGCCTTACCGGAAGAAGCGCAAGTATGAGTTGGGCCGTCCACCAGCAAACACCAAGGTATGGTTTTGTGTTCCTGGTGTTCTGTTCAGGGTATCATTTCAGTGTGGGTACTGTTGTCCTGGCACCCGTTCCCTGTATCTTTTTGGGATGAACTGCAAGTTTGCCTGGCGGAATGATGAAGCTTGTTTGATGCAGAGCTTGGTCGAGAAGCATTTTGTCTCTACCTAGTGGTGTTGCTTATGTCATAGTTACTCTGACCGTGGCTGTTCAAAACTGGTTGTGATCTGTATTTAGATTTTCTTTGCATAGCTTTATGAGGTTCTAATTTTTTTCACCCCACCCTTCTGATCATCTTTTGCCTCCACAGCTTGGATCCAAGAGAATCCGTATAATACGAGTACGCGGGGGGAACAAGAAGTTCCGAGCTTTGCGACTTGACACTGGGAACTTCGCTTGGGGCTCTGAAGGTGAGTTTGAATTGTCAATACATTGTATTTGAGTGAGGGATCCGTATTGTGAAGGTGTTAAAATTTTAGGCAGAGTTGAATAACCTGACATTTGATTTACTCCATAAATACGATCACACCTGAATATCTGTCAATGGCAAATCCTCCCTTCTGGATTTGGTTTGTACCAACTTCCCTGACAGTCATCTGCTCTTTCTCTGATCCAGTTGGTTCATCTGATCATGTGCTTGTGAAGGTCAACAGCTCCAGCCGTTCTCAGAGAACAGCTTCGGTGCCGGCGAATCTGGCAGTCTTCTCCTGCAAATTGGCGGGGACTACAAGCAGCCATTGCACTCCATTGATCTCTGATATCTACCACCACTGATATTAACTCAATGTGGAAATTCTTCCTCAGAAACCTGCTCTCCCTTTTGCATGGATTCATCCCATCTTGTCTTCAGTTATCATACCCATCCTCCCGCCCATGGTACACCGAATCCTGTGGTGAGGCAGTTTCCTTGAAGCAACTTGCATTCTCCTCCTGGAAGACAAATCTGACTGAAGACAACCTCGGATAATTCCGCAAAGCCCGCAACAAGTGTGTCTACTCTCAGGAGAGCCAGAAAACAACATCTGTCCAATCTCAAGAATGACTTTCAAACTTGTCTTTTCAAATTTTCCATTCAGAGAAGGGGCCAAAAACGATATCTATAATGCCTTCAGAAAGTATTCACACCCCTCGACTTTTGTCGTATTTTGTTCGACTGAATTTAAAATGGATTAAATTTAAAATTTCCTTCTCACCGATCTACACAAAATACCCCATAATGACAGTGAAAACATGTTTTTAATTATTTTTTGGCAAATTTACTGAATATGAAACTCATAAATATCTAATTTTACATAAGCATTCAGCCCCTTGGGTCAATACTTCGTAGAAGCACCTTTGGCAGTGATTACGGTTTTGAGTCTTGGCCCAAGATGGCTGAATCACTGTTTATTTATTTATTCGAGCCTCCTTTATTTATTTATTTTAACGTTTTTGGTGAAGTGTCTTCTTGTTGGTTCTGTTGCACTTTATTATTTATTGCTGTGTGTACTGCTATTTCCTACATATTGTATTCGGTTATCGATTGTTGTTATCCCTTGCTTTTTTCTTCTGTTTTTTTTTTTTAACCCCATTTTCTTTTCAAGGGTCATGGAATACATGCCACATGAATGAGGTTTGACTTGACAACCCTCATACTCCACTGTGTTACCTGGGAAAGAATACCTTTTTGCAATTTTTGGGGATTGGGGGATGTGGGGGAGGTGGTTCAACCTCTACCCACTTTTTTCAGAGTAGAAATTCAGTGATTGATGCCAATGATGAGTATAGATCAGTTCTGCTACTGACAGCTGCTGCTGATACCTTTGACTTCTGAGGCACTTGGGTTGGATGGTTGCAATTGTTAATGCATCACTGATTGATGCCGAAAGGAGGATGGAGGAAGCTATAGAGTGGAAAATATGATATGGAATGCTGAATGGATGTGAATGTTCTTTTGTTAGGTCATCTCTACCAAGATGACCTAATAAAGCCGGACCAAATGTCCGTCCGTCCGTCAACAACACCTCATGACATGAGAGGTCTGCGAGGAGGACAAAGACCACTCCCATCAAGCCTATGAGCTTTGCACATCTGGATTTGGGGATTTTCTCCCATTCTTCCTTGCAGATTTTCTCAAGCTCTATCAAGTTGGATGGGGAGTGTCGGTAAACAGCAATCTTCAAGTCTTTCCACAGATTTTGAATGGGATTCAAGTCTGGCCTTTGGCTGTGCCACTCGAGGACTTTCATGTTCTTATTCTGAAGCCATTCCAGTGTTGCTTTGGTTGTATGCTTGGGGTCATTGTCCTGTTTGAACGTAAATCCTCGCCACAGTTGAAGGTTTTTTTTTTGTTTTGTTTTTTTTGCACTCTGAAGCAGGTTCTCCTGAAGGATTTGCCTGTATCTTGCTCCGTTCATTGTTCCCTCTATCCTTGCAAGTCTCCCAGTTCCTGCCTCTGAAAAGCATCCCCATAGTATGATGCTGCCACCGCCACGCTTCACGGTAGGGATGGTGTCACATGGGTGATCAGCTGTGCTCGGTTTCTGCCAGACGCAGTGCTTTGCATTCAGGCCAAAGTATTCAATTTTCATCTCATCAGGCCACAGAATATTTTGCATTAAGCTCTGAGTCTTTCACATGCCTTCTTGCAAACTCCAGGCATGCTGTCATGTGCCTTTATCTCAGGAGTGGCTTCCGGCTGGCCACTCCCATCAAGCCCAGACTTCTGAAGTGCTGCAGAGACTGTCCTTCTGGCAGGTTCTCCCATCTCAGCCAGGGAACTCTAGTTCTGTCAGACTGTTTATTGGGTTCTTGGTCACCTCCCTGACCAAGGTCTTTCTTGCCTGGTTGCTTAGTTTGGTCGGATGGCCAGCTCAAGGAAGAGTCTGGGTAGTTCCATATTTTCTATTTCCTAATGATAGAGCTCACTCTGCTCTTGGGGTCTTTCAACACAAGAATTATTTTTTTTGTAACCCTTTCCCATATCATGCCTCCTCACAATTCTATCTCGGAGTTTTACGCCTCCTTCTACGCCTACGTGCTACGCCTTTCATGCCTCCTTGGACTTCATGATAGGGTTTCTGCTCTGGCATGCACTGTCAATTGTGGGGCCTTGTATAGAAAGGTGTGTCTTTCTAAATCATGTTCATTCAATCGACTTGGCCACAGGTGGCCTCCAATCAAATTGTAGACATCTCAAGGATGATCAAAGGAAAGTGGATACACCTCCGCTCAATTTGGAGTGTCTTAGCAAAGGGGTTGAACACTTATCGATGCAAGACATTTCAGCTTTCCACTTTTAATTTATTTGTAAAAATTAAAAAACCAAAAAAATAAACAAATTCCACTTTGCCATTATGGGGTATTATGTGTAGATCGGTGACAAAAAATAAAATCTCATTTTGATTCATTTTAAATTCAGGCTGAAACAACAAAATGTGAGAGAGTCGAGGGTTGTGAATACTTTCCGAACACTAGTATGATATTCCAAAAAGTTGTGGATGAGTTATTACATAACTCGGTGCATGAGTTGGGTAGGTGACAAGAATAAGCTGATTATCATTTGGTTCAGGTCTGGATCCAGATCCAGCGTATCGGTGCGACACAAAATGTAAACTGTTCAGCCTGGTGGAGGTATCTAATGAATCCCGTCCCAGTTACATCCGTCTCTGGTGTATGCTACCCCTTCATCCCTTCCCTCACTTCAAACAGCGCAATTGCCAATCCACCCACGTGAAGGCCGAATGGCTCAATTCTGAGTTTTTGGTTCACGAGTCGGTAAGTGACCACTATATTCGTTATGGGTGTGTGTCTGTCTGTCTGTCTCCCGAGCATAGCTCCGTGGGTTTTGATCCGATCCTGATAAAATTTGGGTGGGAGGTTTATATCATGATCTAGTTGTGTTTTCCTGAGAATGGGCGTGCTGCGCCCATTATGGGTGGAGCCACGCCCCAAAAACATGTGTTTTTAGGGGGTAGCCGGTTTCAAGTTATATCTTCTCCGAGGGGGTTTGTCGAATCTGGCAGGGGTTTCAGTATTTGGTTAGCCCAATGGCACCTGCATAGCCCCACGGAGCTTGATTTTTCATTTTCGTCACAATGTCACAATGTCACAAGGTCACGAACTTAGAAAATGTCAAAAAAATCAATAAATTGGGTATCGAGCTCCTAGGGTTTTCAACTGTTTCGAATGAAAGTTGGTATGCAAGTAGTGCTCTTCGAGTACTACAACTTTCATCATTTACGTTTTTCCCGATTCCCGCCAGTTTGCCCGTGGTGTCCCCTCGAAGGTCAAAAAATAAAAAAGGCGAACCGTGTACATTGCTTGTGAACCATCGCCGTCTCCAGACTTGTTTTTATTTAAATTTCTTTAATTTTTTTCCAAATCTTGTGTCCCCAACCCCTCGCTCTCTGTACCCACCCGATCCAGCCACACCCAACTGCTCCTGGACTCTGGCTGGCTTTTGCACTTGAGAAGGTGAACAATTGTCATGCAACCCTCGACTGATTCTGTAACTGGACAGGATAGCATCAGCTCATGTGTCCTAAATATGCTGCTCTTGCACATCTTCTTTCTGCCATTTTCACCCTATCATTTCCCAGAGGTCATCTGCCATCTGTTTGGAAATCAGCCAACATCACTGCATTACATCAAAAGATGAAAAACTGATCCCATTAACTGCAGAACTATCAGCTGACTTCTAGTCATTAGCAAGGTCATGGATTAATCATTGCAGTTTATATGAAATCATTCCTTTTTTCCAATGACACCTCAGATTACCAATTTGGATTCAGACCAGGTCACGACAACTTGGCAATGCTGAGTCTACTCAAACAACAGTGGATGGGTCCAGGGCAGGCAACAGCCTCTTTCCTTTCTTCAGACCTTGATAGAATCAAAACTTGGAATATGTCTTTCATTGCTGGCCCTTCTCTCCCTCACTCTCGCTCTCTCCCTCTCTCTCCTCTCTTTCTCCCCCCTCTCCCCTCCCCCTCCACCTCCCCCCTCTCCTTTCACCAGGCAACTCGAGGGGGAGACCTCAATTTTGTTTTTCTTCTAACAGATACCAACTTTCACAAGTGTAGAAAAACCTGATCTAGTTATGATGAATAAAAAGTTGTTTATGTTGGACTTTTTCTTGTGAAGTCTGTTCAGACTTGACGCTGAATTTGACTTGTCTTAGCAGTCCTTTGATTGTTTTATTTCTTTCATCTGCTTCATCCTGTGTGAAGCGTAAACTAAATGGACCGGACTTGCTCGTTTTGTACTAATGTACGTCCAGGTTGCACTCGAAAAACGCGGCTCATTGACGTGGTCTACAACGCCAGCAACAATGAACTGGTGCGGACAAAGACCTTGGTGAAGAATGCTGTGGTGCTTGTGGACAGCACTCCTTTTCGCCAATGGTACGAGTCGCACTACGCTCTGCCCCTCGGCCGTCGCAAGGGAGCAAAGTTTGTAAGTACATCACTGCCTCCTTTATTTATTTATTTTAACGTGTTTGGTGAAGTGTCTTCTTGTTGGTTCTGTTGCACTTTATTCTTTATTGCTGTGTGTACTGCTATTTCCTACATATTTGTACTCGGTTATCGATTGTTGTTATCCTTGCTTTTTTTCTTCTGTTTTTTTTTAACCCCATTTTCTTTTCAAGGGTCATGAATACATGCCACATGAATGAGGATTTGACATGACAACCCTCATAACTCCACTGTGTTACCTGGGAAAGAATACCTTTTTGCAATTTTTGGGGATTGGGGGATGGGGGGAGGTGGTTCAACTTCTACCCACTTTTTTCAGAGTAGAAATTCAGTGTTGATGCCAATGATGAGTATAGATCAGTTCTGCTACTGACAGCTGCTGCTGATACCTTTGACTTCTGAGGCACTTGGGTTGGATGGTTGCAATTGTTAATGCATCACTGATTGATGCGAAAGGAAGATGGAGGAAGCTATAGAGTGGAAAATATGAATATGGAAAGCTGAAGGATGTGAATGTTCTTTTGTTAGGTCATCTCTACCAAGATGACCTAATAAAGCGGACCAAATGTCCGTCCATACGTCCGTCCGTCAACAATTTTTCTTTCCGATCTTGATGAAACTTTGTATGTGGGTAGAGGTCGATGAGTGTTGCACAACGATATACTTTTGCCGGGTTCAAGGTCACGAGGTCACCTAAGTTATAAAAATCGCCATTTTCAAAACCTATCTAGTCTGCATTCTACAAGATATTCGGCAACTGTTTATTGATTATGATAGTAAAAAATATTTATCTTGTATCTAACTGGACAGATTTTTGAATTTCCGTCCGTTTGCGCCACGTAACCTGGAAGATGGTCAAAAACACCTCCCGGTACAAAAACTTTTTACTTCCGATCTTGATGAAATTGGTATGTGGGTAGAGGTCGATGAGTGATACCCAACGAATATTTTTTTTTTCCCGGATTCGAGGTCAGGGTCAAGGGCACGAGGTCACGAAAGTTGTGAAAGTTGCCATTTTCAAAACCTGTCTAGTCTGTCATTTAGGAGATAATCTGGCAACTGTTCATCGATTATGATAGTAAAAAACATTATAGAGATGACCGTCACCCCCCACACGGGGGTAATTTTTTAAACTAGGTTTTCTGGTGCTTTGCGTGTCCCTTTAGACCCCAGAAGAGGAGGAGGTGCTGAACAGGAAACGATCAAAGAAGACCATGAAAAAGTACGAGGAACGACGAGCTGTTGCCAAACTCCCGCAGGCAGTCGAGGACCAGTTCCTGCAAGGCAAGCTGATGGGTAAGAGTGCCACAAAGCCTCATTTTGCTGAACCTGCAGTACATGCAATCGCCCACACCGTACATTGTTTATATGCTTTTGCAATTTCTCCCCAACACCCTCCTCACTTAGCATGTATTTCATCACGGCCGGGTCAATGTGGCCGAGCGGACGGCTACATCCTGGAAGGCAAGGAGCTCGAGTTCTACCTTCGCAAAATAAAAGCCAAGAAGGGGAAGTGAGGTGGAATGGTGGTCACCTGGCTCCATGCCCTTGTTTCCAGTTCTTTTGCTTTTTGTTCATTGCAAATAAAATGATGAAAACTGTTTTTGTTAGTACTGTAGTTGTGTGACATGGTACCGGTTCGCATGTTTAGTACAATTTGATTACCAGCTTTTGTCTCATCTTCTCTTTGAGCATTTTGAGGGGCCTTTTATTTTTATGTTCCTGACATTTTAAATGCTCCATCTGACATATTCATGTTATTTTGAATGAAGATGCACCTGTATCAGCTGGCAACCAGAATTCACTGCTGGAATACTCATTCTGGAATGTGGAGAGATACATCAGTCCCACTCGAAACCATTTTCTGCTCGGGTCTCCATTGCATCAAACAAACATATAATGTGAATTGCTCCAGGTCCCTATACAATAAAATGGAATGTCCCCTTATGACTTCAATTCCCTCTCCTACTGAACCTGACACTTTATTAACCCCCCCCCCCCCTTTTTACTTCATTTCATACTTGATTATCCAGAGAAAGTTCTAAGTTGGGAGGAGGACTGGGCGATTGAACGTTTATACTGCCTTGACATTATTAGTGTCAGTCGGGGCTGTTTGTGAGACGGAGGACTATATTGCTGGAATTGAACAGTTGCCACCTCGTGTTTTTGTGACTTGAGCAAGGCAGCCTGAACTGATATCGAGCTCTCAAATTATCCTGAGGAGGGCCAGACACTGATTCAGAGCCTTGCAGTTTGTAGTGGAAAACGTGAGCTGCTTGCACACTGATTCAATCGAGCTCGTGTTCGTTGGAATCCTAACGGAGAAGAGCGAGGTCTTCAAAGAAATGCAGGTTTGTGGGATTTGCATCAGTTGGCCGGTGCATTTTTAATATCCACAACAATCCTTCCTTCCTTCCATAAATGTCAATTGTGAAACTCAAGCACTTGGTGATTTTATATGCAGTGCACTCTTCCTCTGAGTGTGGAATATTATGGTGCTCTGCATGGAATATTTAGCTTGATGGAGTCTTGCCATATCAAGTGGGTTCTGTTTACTCATGTACGATGCCAATGATGAAGAATGCTGGTGTGACTAATTGAAGTAGAGGGTAGTGCTATCCAATGTTATTGTTGGTTGGCAAGGAAGCGATTGTGAACATCATTGCATGGATTACAGGCCAAAAGCCTTGATTGTTTGATCTGGTGTGTGTTGGGTTATTATCCCCCGCCAACCAACGAAGTTGGCGGGGGATATAGAAATGGGTTCCGTCCGTCCATCACATTTCGTTTCCGGAGCTTAACTACAAATCCCCTCAAGATATATTTACGAAATTTGGTACACATGTCAAGCAAGTGGTGAACTGGTGCCTTTTGATATTTTCTAATTGATAGGTCACATGGTTTGGCAGCCATGTTGGATTCAAGAAAAATATTAAATAATGTTTTCTCTGGAATCACATAACCTAACAAAGCGAAAATTTGCAACTATCATCTTCCATCATGTCTGCATACATAGTAAAATTATGACGTCACTAGTCACATGGTTTGGTGGCCATCTTGGATAGAAAAACACACATCCGATTAACACGAAACTTCACACACGTATTCCACTGGAGGATTGGAGGCAGAAATGTAAATTTATGATGTCATAGGTCACATGGTGCGTCAGCCATTTGGATTGAAAATTAATAAATTTTAAAAATTCTTCTCCAGAACGGCTGGACAGAGTGAGGCAAAATTTCACATACACTTTCCCCAAGACATCCTTTCAGAAGTTTGTTTAATTTCTAATTGATAGGTCACATGGTTTGGCGGCCATATTGAATTTACCTAAACCTTCAAACATCTACTTCTCCAGAACGGCTGGTCAGATCAAGGGGAAACTTCACATACATATTGCACACGCTTAGGGAATATGTTTGTTAATCCTCATTTACTCTGGCGGGGGATATCGAAGACTTTGTCTTCAACGGATGCTATTTTTTCTTGTTCTCGCTGCCGCATTTTATTTATTTTTATATTTCGGCCTGGTTTTTGCAATAACAATTGGGCTTTTGTGCTCTAAAGCATTGGTGCTTACCCAAACAAAGAAAACATAAATTATGGATGAAATGCATGCGAGAGACAGACAGAGAAAGGGAGAGAGAAAAAGTAAGTGCACGATGCCCCTCAGTTTCCATAATTAACCAAACCCGGTTTACTTAAAATAGACCTGAGGGTAGAGCGTTTGGGATGATCAGTGTTGCTTTCTGAGCAGCATTTGGTGCTTATTCCAGGTTTCCTTGTGAAAATGGTGGTGTGCTTTCTCTAAATTGTTGAAATGCTTTTGGTAATCCTTTACCCCCATGGTTATACTTTGGTGTGCAATAAGAGGAGGCAGATTTGCGTTTGAACCGTCTTGCCAGGCTTTGATTCCTGATCCCACTATAAGCAGTTGGATTGGTGCTTGGTATGGAGGGTGCATGCTGCATCGCGAAGGGTGCCATCTCTGTTCGCATTATTCGGTGGACTAAAGGTCAGGGTATATTTCGTGGTGAGTAGGTGAGATCTCTGGTGCCAAAACTAGATTGCAAATTCCTGCATTTGGGTGCTGTTTTGTAAAGATTGCTTTGGCTGCTCTGGACCTGCTCTCTTGAGTCGAGCAACAAACACTTTACTTGAGTATTGCAGCCTTTCAATGTGTTTGTGATGCAATGGTGTTCAACATCAACAGGGTATTATTTTGGAAGTGTGGCCACGGTGCTTATCCTCCAAGTTCAGGAAAAAGGCAAGATTTCTATGAAAGGTGAGGTTGGACAACTCTATCTCAGGAATGGTGCAACCAGTATGAGGAATGTCATTGCATTTTCTCGTTGAAGGGATGGACGAGTTGCTTTATCCCTTTACATGCTGATCACACTTCCATTTCCGGCTGCCAAGATAGCTTGAAGGTATATGCACACCTGCTTCTGATCCCTCCACCCTCGATTCCAATCTAGGTCGAGGTATGAACTGTCATCCTGGTGTTCTACAGTTAAGGTGAGATCAATGTGTGCCATCCCTCGGATGGACGTTTTAGCTGGATGTCCTGTCTGCCAGCATTAATTGGACGTTTAAAGACCTCAGGCTGTCCTACGTAAAGAGAACTATCACTGGCACCTCAAAGCAATTACAAATTCCTACTCCAAACTGCAGGGGAC
The DNA here is from genome assembly GCA_035128595.1 of Eptatretus atami. Taxonomy (NCBI): domain Eukaryota; kingdom Metazoa; phylum Chordata; class Myxini; order Myxiniformes; family Myxinidae; genus Eptatretus; species Eptatretus atami. The sequence goes on from CM068967.1 coordinate 34,344,200, forward strand.
ACGATCACCGGCACAGCCACGCCCACTGCACATGAAGCTACCCCACAGTTTGATGCTGTATTGTGTATGCAAAGGAAGAGGGTTTCCTTGTGGGGTGAACGGTATTGGTTTCTCACTATTCACTCCAGCGTGGTTTATACTGTCGTGGCCAAAAATATTGGCACCCTTGCACTTTTTTCAAATAACTCACAATTTTCTCTAAAAATAAGTTGAAATTGACAAAGGTATTTGGTCTCCACAATTCTTTATTTCACTGTTAATATTACAGAACCTTTATTTTTGATTCAGAACTTAATATATCCTTTGAAATCAGAAAATAAACAGAAATGGCATTGACAAAATTATTGACACCCGAGCCTTAGTATTTGGTATCACAGCCTTTGGACAAAATAACTACAGTCATGCACTTCCTATAGCCATGGATGAGCTTCCTTCACCCCTCTACTGGCAGTTTGGCCCACTCTTCTTGTGCAAACTGCTCCAGTTCTCCCAGATTTGAAGGGTGCCTTCTCCCAACTGCTGGTTGCAGATCTTCCCACAGGTGTTCAATGGGATTTAGATCTGGACTCATTGCTGGCCACTTCAGAACAGTCCAGCATTTTGTCTTGAACCATTCCTGGGTGCTTTTTGAAGTGTGTTTGGGGTCATTGTCCTGCTGAAAGACCCATGACTTTCGATGGAGACCCAGCTTTCTGACACTGGGTTGAAATTTGCTCTCCAAAATGCTTTGGTAATCTCCCGATTTCATGATTCCATGCACACATTCAAGGCACCCAGTGCCAGAGGCAGCACAGCAACCTCAAAACATCAATGAACCTCCTTCATGTTTGACTCTAGGGAAGGTGTTCTTTTCTTTGAAGGCTTCATTTTGTTTTCTGTAAACGTAGAGATGGTGTGCTTTCCAAAAAGCTCTAATTTGGTCTCATCTGTCCACAGGATATTCTCCCAGAAGGATTTTGGCTTGTTCATGTGTGTTTGGCAAACTCGTCAGGCTTTCTCATGTCTCTCTCTCTCAGTATTGGGGTCCTCCTGGGTCTCCTACCCGAGAACCGCCTTTCATCGAGTTGGCGACGGATGCTGCGAGTTGAAACTCATACCTTGTGTCTGGTCAGCTTGAATCTGTTTGGCAGTTGATTGAAGTGCTTTCTCCACCATTCGAACAATCGCTACAATCTTCGATCAAGTGTTTTCTTGCAGCCATGTCCAGGGAGGTTGTCTACAGTGCCATGGTCTTTAAACTTCCTGATAACATTGTGTAGGATGGACACAGGAACATCAAGGTCTTTGGAGATGGACTTGTAACCTTGATATTGTCCATGCTTGGCTACAATCTTGTGGCTGACCTCAGACAAATTTCTGGTTTCCTTTCTTTTCTCCATGTTCATTGCAGTCCACACAGTGACACAAAACAACAGAATGATAGTGGGGCGGATATGTAACATTATTGGTGGAGTTGTGCACTTCTGGAAAGAAGCATGAAACTTTGCCCTAGGGGGGTTTTGGGTATGCTGATTTCAAAAATTGCGGGAACCACGATGTCACTCCAGCGGTTCTCGCCAAAAATTAAGAAATTCAAAATGGCCGCCGCAAAAACACATTTTTGCCCATAAAACGGCTCTAAGTAGCCCGATTGCCTTGATCTTGATGTCTATACCTATGTTATTGAGGTCAATGAATCCAATAAAACACATGAGAAGACTCATAAACTACATCTTCATGCTGAAAATTTTAAAATATTGCTGTTATAACACTAATTTTCATGGAAACGTATCATAGTGATTTGCACCTAACCTTAATTCCTTAAATAATTGTGTTCATGCCACTAGAGCAGAAACCTGGTAAGGCTTGAATTTAGCACATTCTTGATGTTATTCATGCACCATTGTCAAATAAATGCATATAATAGCAAATTGTGTAAATGTACATCTCTACACAATGATGTACATCTCTTCTCAAGGATGTATATATCATGTCAGACTAGAGACAGTGATATGGATAGCTTTCTTCAGGATGAAAATCATGCCTGGCCTCCATCATTGGCAGCAATCGCATCATGCACCAATCAAGCAAATCAGACTTGATGGATGTTTGGAATCATTGGTACCTCAAGCAGAATCTGTTCCAAAAGTGGATGTAAAAATTGTTGATGGCGCTGCCCTTGTGACATCTCGATCCGAAGAAGTCAAAGGCTTCTGTCAAAACTTTCAAGGACTACTCACAACTGGTGTTCCTGCCATATTTGGAACGCATGCTCCAGGATGTTGTTCGTTTGGATTAGTCTGGGATGTATACAAGGAGGACAGCCTCAAGGCACAGACACGACAGAACCGTGGATCTGAAACAATCTCAGAGTTGCCAACAACACAACATGCCTATCAACTGGAAGAATTTCCTGCGTTGCGATTCGAACAAGAGAGTCTGTTCAAACTCTAGCCAGTGCAATACAGGAGTTTCAACCCCCCGAACGGAAGCTAGTCATCTCTACACATGGCGAGAAAGTTGTTTCATCACCCATATCCAATCTCTCGGACTTGTCCTGCACTCATGAGGAAGCGGACACAGGCTCCTGTTTCATGCTTTCAATTCATTCAATCACGGATTCACCAAGCTGATGATACATGCTACGGATACCGATGTGGTGGTTATTGCAATTGCTGTGGCAAGTGTCTTAAAGGAGTGTGAAATATGGGTGGCATTTGGTCATGGGTCTAAAGTACGGTATATCCCTGTCACCTGATTTCAGCTGAATTAGGATGATGCATCTTGGGGTCTTCTGTTTATGCATGCAATATCAGGATGTGATACTGTTTCTGCTTCTTTGGAATTGGAAAGAAAACAGCTTGGGCAGTATGGCAAAGTATGCCTCAGCTTACACCTACTTTTGTTAGTTTATTTCGTCTCCAGCTCAGATATCCCAAGACGATATGACCAAATAGAAAGATATGTTCTCTTTGTATCAGCGAACATCTGCACTTGCCATGTGAATGAAGCCAGGAAGCAGTTGTTCACTAACAACCGTAAGATGGAAAACATTCCTCCAACATTACATGCCCTAGAACAGCATGTGAAAAGGGCTGTTTATCAGGCAGGGCATATCTGGGACAGTCACTTGTAGGAAAGCCCAATGTTCCATCACCAGATATATGGGGCTGGGAGAGAGTGAAAGATGATTCCCCATGGACTCCAGCTGGTCTACTCTGCCAGAGGCACAAAGGTTGTTAAGAACTGTTGAAATGGGATGCAAAAAGGAATGCACTAAAAGATGCCATTGTGTCAAAGCAAATCTGCCATGTACACAGTTGTGCTTCTGCTCGGGACAGTGTAACGAGAGTGAAGTAAATCTTGGCCATGTTAACACAAACACAGTGACATAGTGACTGATATTTAGAGTAATTCGACAACATTTTAAATGGACACATATGCTGCACCCTTAGCACATGGTTTTCTAGTTTTTCCATCATATAGTTCCTGCAGTATTGAGAAATACATATTCTAAAGGAACTACATGTGTTGTACCCGATCATTCCATGGCTGAATAGTACAGAGTTAAGCCTGGCTACTGGAGCAATAGTAAACCCCTGGTGGTAATTCTTGGAACTTGTTCATGTCATTTTGTTGTGTAGCATAGGTGTCCCTTTAACAGAACGAATGACACACAATTGGATCCCTTAAACTCATAAAAATTGATTGGTGCCAAGATGGCAATCGGTTGCACTCACTTTTGATGTTGACTGTTTGTAGGAAATTGCGCTATGGGCTTTTAAAATTACAATAAATACATGTTAGAGTCTTCACATGTGTTTTATTGGATTCCTTGACCTCAAAAACATAGGTATAGACATCAAGATCAAGGCAATCGGGCTACTTAGAGCCGTATTGGGAATGTGTTTTGTGGCGGACATTTTTAATTTCTTAATTTTTGGCGGGAACCGCTGGAGTGACATCGTGGTTCTCGCAATTTTTGAAATCGGCACACCCAAAAACCCTCTAGGGCGAAGTTTCATGCTTCTTTCCAGAAGTGCACACTGATTTCACATATCCGCCCCACGATGTCTCCTTTTCTCTATTCAAACTGGTTGAATGAGTGATTTTGTTTTATGTTGCAGGCAGCTGCAACTCACCGCAGGTGAGTTCAATTCCAAAGTAAAGGAGAATCTGCTGCTTGAAATCTATTTCTAACTAAAAGGTGCCAATAATATTGTCTGAGCCATTTTAGGATGTCTGTGTGGAATAAGCTAAGATTTAGTAACCAAAATATTTTTTAATTTAAATTTCTGAAAGAAATGGTGCATTTATTTGAAAAAAGTGCAAGGGGCCAATAGTTTTGGAACGAGGAGGTTATCCGATGAAATATTCCCGTGGTTCGTCGGATGGTGAATGATGCGGCAACGTACAGAATTTGTTTTTATTCGTAACACAAAACGACCCCGTGAGCATGATTGACAGACTTCATAAACCAACAACACAATTATTAGCTCCAGCCTCAGTTAATCAGACAAATGGACCACCTTGTAGTCTCGCCCACTCGTGAGGGATGTTACCCCTCCCACCGCCTTCCCCGAACATACAGGACAAGGACATGGAGACATTTTACCTTCACAACACTTACATTAACATTGAGAGGCAAGAGGCCGTGAGGAGAGGTGGGTGGGGCGACACCGTGAGAGTGGGGTGGGGTGGGGTGACACCGTGAGAGGTGGGTGGGGTGGGTGACCGTGAGAGGTGGGGTGGGGTGGGGTGACACCGTGAGAGGTGGGGTGGGGTGGGGCGACACGTGAGAGGTGGGGTGGGGTGGGGCGACACCGTGAGAGGTGGGGTGGGGCGACACCGTGAGAGGTGGGGTGGGGGCGGGGCGACACCGTGAGAGGGGTGGGGTGGGCGGCACCGTGAGAGGTGGGGGGGTGGGCGCGACCGTGAGAGGTGGGGTGGGGGGGCGACCGTGAGAGGTGGGGTGGGGTGGGCGACACCGTGAGGGGGGCGGGGCGACACGTGAGAGGTGGGGTGGGCGTGCGTGGAGAGGGGGTGGGCGGCGCCGTGTGGAGAGGGGTGGGGCGCGCCGTGAGAGAGGTGGGGTGGGGGCGGCACCGTGAGGGGGGTGGGCGGCGAATGAGAGGTGGGGTGGGACGGCGCAGTGGGGAGAAGTGAAGTGAGAGGCACCGTGAGGAGAGGTGGAGTGGGACGATGCGTGAGGAGAGGTGGGTGGACGATGCCGTGAGGAAGGTGGGCTGGCGCAGTGAGGAGAGGTGGGGTGGAGTGGTGCGGCGCCGTGAGGAGAGGTGGGGTGGGATGGCGCACTGGGGGAGAAGTGTAGTGAGAGGCACCGTGAGGAGAGGTGGAGTGGGATGGCGCAGGAGGGGGGGGGAAGTGAAGGGGGAAGTGAAGTGAGAGGCACTGTGAGGAGAGGTGGAGTAGGACGACGCCGTGAGGAGAGGTGGGGTGGGGGCACGGTGAGGAGAGGTGGGGTGGGGCGGTTCCGTGAGGAGAGGTGGGGTGCGGCGGAGCCGTAAGGAGAGGTGGGGTGGCGCCGTGAGGAGGTGGGGTGGGGCGTGCCGTGAGGAGAGGTGGGGTGGGACGTGCCCGTGAGGAGAGGTGGGGTGGGGGACGGCGCCGTGAGGAGAGGTGGGTGGGACGGCGCCGTGAGGAGAGGTGGAGTGGGACGACGCCGTGAGGAGAGGTGGAGTGGGACGACGCCGTGAGGAGCGGTGGAGTGGGACGACGCCGTGAGGAGCGGTGGAGTGGGACGACGCCGTGAGGAGCGGTGGAGTGGGAGCGACGCGTGAGGAGCGGTGGAGTGGAGCCATCAGGAGAGGTGAGGTGGGGGTGGGCGGCGCCGTGAGGAGAGGTGAGGTGGGGTGGGCGGCGCCGTGAGGAGAGGTGGGGTGGGGCGGCGCCGTGAGAGGTGAATGGGGCGGTGCCGTGAGAAGAGGTAGGGTGGGCCGGCGCCGTGAGGAGAAGTGGGGTGGGTGGTGCGGCGCCGTAAGGAGGGGTGGGGTGGTGCGGCGCCGTAAGGAGGGGTGGGGTGGTGCGGCGCCGTGAGGAGAGGTGAAGTGGGACGAGCCGTGAGAGGTGAAGTGGGCGGTGCCGTGAGGAGCGGGACGACGCCGTGAGGAGCGGTTGAGTGGAGCCATCAGGAGAGATGAGGTGGGGTGGGCGGCGCCGTGAGGAGAGGTGAGGTGGGGTGGGGCGGCGCCGTGAGGAGAGGTGGGTGGGGCGGCGCCGTGAGGATAGGTGGGGTGGCGGCGCCGTAAGGAGGGGTGGGGTGGGGTGGTGTGGCGCCGTGAGGAGAGGTGAAGTGGGACGACGCCGTGAGAGGTGAAGTGGGGCGGTGCCGTGAGAAGAGGTAGGGTGGGCGGCGCCGTGAGGAGAAGTGGGGTGGGGTGGTGCGGCGCGGTGAGGAGAGGTGGGGTTGGCGGTGCGCGAGGAGAAGTGGGGTGGGGTGGTGCGGCGCCGTGAGGAGAGGTGGGGTTGGCGGCGCCGTGAGGAGATGTGGGGTGGGATGGTGCGGCGCCGTGAGGAGAGGTGTGGTAGGCGACGCCGTGAGATGGGGTGGGGCGGCACGGTGAGGTGGGGTGGGGCGGCACGGTGAGGAGAGGTGGGGTGGGCCGCACGGTGAGGAGAGGTGGGGTGGGGCGGCACGGTGAGGAGAGGTGGGGTGGGCGGCACGGTGAGAGAGGTGGTGGAGCGGCACCGGTGAGGAGAGGTGGGGTTGGTGGCGCGTGAGGAGATGTGGGGTGGATGGTGCAGGGGGAGGGGGGGAGAAGTGAAGTGAGAGGCACGGTGAGGAGAGCTGGAGTGGGATGATGCTGTGAGGAGAGGTAGGGTGGGGAGGCACGGTGAGGAGAGGTGGGTTGGGGCGGTGCCGTGAGGAGAGGTGGGGTGCGGCGGAGCCGTAAGGAGAGGTGGGGTGGCGCCGTGAGGAGAGGTGGGGTGGGGCGTGCCGTGAGGAGAGGTGGGTGGGCGTGCTGTGAGGAGATGTGGGGTGGGACG
>CM068967.1:34352062-34380786 GCA_035128595.1 Eptatretus atami
CGGGCGCGGTCGATCCCCGGATAACAACTCAGGGTCCACCATATGCCTGGAACGCGAGAAGTGGTCGTGGTGCGCGACCGTGAGGAGGCGACTACTGGTACAAAGAGCGTCACGACAGACGGAGTTCCAAGACTCACGACGCGATGGCCCGTAGACAGAAAAAACATCAAGACGGTGTGGTCGTTTGAGGGCCATCCCACAAACTCTTCAGCGCCAGTTCAGCACACAAAGAGGGACGGGAGACGACCGCCTAAAGTCTCGCGAGTCAGCCGGTTCGCAAACCCAGCTACCCCTCATACTTGGGCTGGGCCAACAAGCCAACTGACTTCAACATCGCTACTGCCGGACATGCCACCCAGAGCTTGCCAACAACATCCCCATCCGAGCTGGGATGACCATTCCCCCATTGAGCTGTAACTCAGAGTGCACACAAGCCGGTCTATGAGCCGTGAGGAGAGAGGGTGGGCGGACTGAGGGGTGGGGTGGGCGGCGCACGGGAGAAGGTGGGGTGTGGGCGGCGCCGTGAGGGGGGGGCCGGTGCGTAGTGGGTGCAGTCCCGTGAGGAGAGTGGTGGGGACGCGCCGTGAGGAAGAGTGGACTGGGACGGCACCAGAACGAGGCACTGGGCTGGTACCCCTGGCAGTTGGGTCATCCCCACACCATCAATGAGCACATGGTCAACTCTTGCCCACACCGCCAGCGACGGAATACCAATCCAGCGATGATCCTGTTTGGGCGCGCTAAACATGAAACCAGCCACCCTAATCCACAAACCCTTGCAAAAGTCAAGAAACTACGTGCTATTCAGGTCCACAGTTCCAGACCCATGGGAAACCACGAGTAACTCACTTCACCCCTCTTTAACTCTTAAACTCGCAATACAAGTACCGTTGCCTTTAATATTGGCCGGAATGGGCTTGGCAAAACGCTCCACTATCACTGGAACATTCACAATACCACGCAACTCACCGCCATTCAGGGCTCTCCGAGACACAACGTCCTCATACGAATAACAAGGCCGATAACCGACTGGTTCCCACCATGTATCAAATCACCGTCATTGGTCGGTTGTTGAGGAGGGTGGTTAGCGTAAGTCACTTGTTAATTGTTGTTAAAAATAATTAACAATGAGTAACGTAAAAATACGTTATAAAAGATCTTGCCATGCCCATTGCCATAATAAGAAAAAATGCCAGCAACAATAACAACAAGCAAAACACCATGCAATAATGTTAGACTGGTTTAATCAAAAGAACAGCAAGTGTCGTCACAGACATTTGCATTATCTACTGAGTCTCAATGAGGAGTATGCAATATCAACAGAAGAAATAGACCTGAAAAGGAAACATTGAGAGAGGGGGGGGGGTGACACCAAGTGTTAAAGACAATAGAGGAGACCTGACAAACTGGGTGTGGGAAGCGAAGAGGGTCAGAGGACCAATGGATGGAGAGATGGACACAGAGGAAACTTGAAGAGGAAATTGAAATGAGGAGAGATGGGGGGAGGGTGGCGAGGGCCGTGAAGGAGGGGGGGTGGGGCGGCACCGTGAAGGAGAGGTGGGTGGGCGGCACCGTGAGGAGAGTGGGGTGGGGGTGGCGAGGACCGTGAGGAGAAGTGGGTGGGTGGCGGAGGACCGTGAGGAGAGGTGGGGTGGGGCGGACCGTGAGGAGAGGTGGGTGGGGCGGCACCGTGAGGAGAAGTGGGGTGGGGGTGGCGAGGGCCGTGAGGAGAGGTGGGGTGGGGCGCACCGTGAGGAGAGGTGGGGTGGGGCGGGCGCCGTGAGGAGAGGTGGGGTGGGGCGGCGCCGTGAGGAGCGGTGGAGTGGGACGGCGCGTGAGGAGAGGTGACGTGGGACGACGCCGTGAGGAGAGGTGACGTGGGACGACGCGTGAGGAGAGGTGACGTGGACGACGCCGCCAGTGAGACGCCGTGAGGAGAGGTGACGTGGGACGACGCCGTGAGGAGAGGTGACGTGGGACGACGCCGTGAGGAGCGGTGGAGTGGGACGACGCCGTGAGGAAGTGAGGTGGTGACGCAGACGCCAGGGGGAGCTTCGCCATCTCGACTCTCGAGTCTTCCCGCCCACGCGTGTTGCTCTGGTGCGCCCTGCAGGGAAAGAAGCAATACTGGAGATCGTTGAGTTGGCCCTGTTGCAGCGGCAGTCCTTTCATTCTCCTCAATAATTGGTCTTCTGACCCTGGTGTCGATCTCATACTCATGGGACTCTGACCAGTGGAGGAAAGCGAGAGAGAAAGGGATGCGAGGTGTTCGATCGGGGAAAAAAATCAAGGCGGGGATTCGGACCGGGTGACGGTTCAGAGAGGTAAGTAAGCATGACCGTCTATAGTGTCTCCGGCTCGTTCGAGCTGCTGCACACCCATCTCTACCTCACGTCTGTCTTTCTCGACTCGTTCCCGTCCTTACCTTTGATTACACTCATTTGACCATTGCTCGTCAATGAAGAGTTGGTGGTGGTTCACCTGAGAGCCACAGAGGGTCTCAAGGTCACGGTCGCAAGGCAAGATCTGTGCTCGAGTCTCGGAAACGTCCGTTTCAGGCCTTCTCGGGTATGCCCACCTTGGTCTCCCACCCCAGTAATGGTTGTTTTGTTGGATCGAGCTAATCTCGGAATGAATGGAATGTGGAATGCATTTGTTGCTCGCTCATGTTGAAACGTCTTCCCTTAAAATGTAATGTTGGTGATGTTCCTGTTTCATGCGCTGATGTACAAGTTGCCTTTCATAATGCTCCATGTGTGCGCTCTTCTCCCATGTCATGAAGACCCAAACCATCTTCGTGGTTCACGTAACACACAAATGTAAACGTCGGAGCATTTTGCTTGTTTATTCTTCTGCCTTTCTCATGCTGTGTCCCTCAATGTTCTTTTCTCACCCTTCACATCAATTTGCGGACTCTGGTCAATGTCAAGACTTCTATTAGCTGTTGCTTGTTCATCTCTGGTCCGACTTCCTTATCCATGCTCGGAATGCTAATGCTGGATCTGGACGTTGTTGGGACAGAACAGAGCTCCACGGTCTCGTCCTTGCCTTGCCCTTCTTCTTGCCCAGCCCTTACATACTCCCCACCCAAACAAAAGATGTTGCTTTGGGTTCAATCCGATACATTCCTTCCGACTGCACCCTTTTTGAGAGGGAATTGTTTACGTTCCTTCCACCAATGTTCTTTTAATGGCCGCCGTAATTCATCGCTGCACATCATATTACATTACAGTTGGGAGTAATCGGGTATCGCTGGATGGCTGTACAAGTTTTGAAATGGCCTCACCCATTAAACTCCGACCTGTCTTGCCGATGATGTTTGATGATCTGTTGTTGACGATAAGTTGATGCTTGACTGGAAATCTTTGGAAACTGGAAAACTGGACTGGAAACAGCCTGCTTGTGTAGCGAAACAGATAGATTACGCACCTTGAATGTGAAATCTGTGCTGCTGCCTTTTAATGTTTGTTGTTTCTTTGCTTGCTTACCAAGTCAAACGTGGACCCGCATGCTCACCAAGTGAACCACATGCGGACCGTGGCACTCGACACTTCATTGTTTCATTTCCTTTTTAAACACATTTTGTCCACCTATTATAAATTGTGCAGATTTTTTCCAGAAAATAATTTTCAGGATAGGCATAGCTTCGGGCTCAATTGAGCAGTTTGTTCAAAATGAAGTGCCAGGGGCAGGAATTTATGGTTGCTCTCTTCGCTGCACATCCCCAAACAATTAATGAACGGTAGGATTGCACCACAGAGCTGAAAATGTCAGACTAAAATATGTAATTAAAATGCCACATTGCCGACGTGAAACAGTATATATATTATTGCATGCCAGTCCTCGTGTAAAGACATTGTGGTATTTGACAATGATGATAATGATGAGGAGGAGTGGGTTGGGGGGGGGTGGTGTGCCAAAAATACCACAGCATTGCCATGGGTATGTTTTAGGGACCAGTCTGCCCTGTGATGGCAAAACCTAGCAAGTCCGGTTTTGGTCAAATTTGAGTTAGACCATATCTGGACTTGCTAGGTTTTTCCTGTCCTCCAAGTGTACTTAATTAAATATAGCATGAGCATTCACTTCGATAATGTTATGGCAAAACCTAGCAAGTTCACAGTTACCCTACAAAAACGCCAATGTTTTTCCTTGATAACTCAAATTGTCTGGAGCCGGACTTGCTAGGTTTTGCCATCACACGGCAGCAGTTCAGCCTGGCAACATTTGCTTGTTTTGTTTCAAAATGTTCCAAAACTATGTAGTGCTGCTGTGGCTGATGGCAGAAGCTGAAACTGATAAGAGCCTGCTACAATGGGAGCTGCACAAGCAGTTTTCTTTTCCTGCTTGAGACAAGCTATCCTTTGCTCATTCAAGTCAAACAACTTGGCTTAAATAAAACGCTTAAGCCCTAAAGTATCATTTTCAAACAAAATCGCCAATGTGTACGACTACTGCGACTCCTACTACTGCCTCTTTTCCTTTAGCAGCTCCAATCATTCCCACATTTTTTTGTGAGGTTGGCCTGGGAATGTCTTCGGCCTATGTCTTTTGTGACCTGACTGATCAGGCATGACACATGACTTAAGGTGGCTTTTGGAAAGGATTTGTAATTTTTTGACGGTGCTGGCGATAATTTGCCAACTCATCCCAAAAGACACTGGAATGTTTAACGTCCACCAACGACCAGTGCTGGCAGACGGGTCCTCGTGCTCAGTGTCTTTCCGATGGATGGCGCACATGAATCGCCCTGCCTGTGACTGTAGCTGCATCAAGATTCAAACTCAGGCGAGACAGCTCAGATGTGAATACGCATACCTCTTGGCTATCATGTCAGTCCAGGTAATTGCTGATGCAAAAGAAAGTTAAACTTTGTTGATTGTGTTTGATTTGGGTTTGCAAAATGCATGAAGCTGTTATATGTGTTTTTATCAAAGTGATTGAACAACAAGTGAATTAACTTTGATGTTTCGCCGTTTGGAGAACATGGTGCATGTGAACCTGGCAGTGAACACAAAGATAACATTTCCAGCTTGTAACCTGATATTTGAAATCGTAAAAAGACCAGACTTTATTCGATTCAGTAGCATTATGATTGGAGCGTGGAATTGTGGAAACATTTACCAGATTCATGGAAATGTGGTTTGAGCATCCGTTTCGAGTCTGGGCAGTCAGCGGTTTGATTCTGACCTTGACCGAGTCACACCAATTATTAAACAATGATACGTGCTGCCCCATTGCTTCATACTCAGCATTCGAACGATAGAGCATGGATAAACTCTCAGGGTTGGAATCTTATGGGAGTAGGGTGGGGGGGGGGTGGAATTGCCCTCATTGTCTCCATGACTGCAGGGAGAAATTTGGCATTGCAAGATGGGTCCACCCAAAGTGCTTCAGGAAGTTGCTTCACTACCCCCCCCCCCCACCAAAGTTAACTGGTTATGTTTGTCTTGAAGTTTCGATCAGTATTGTCTAATGTTTGTCTTTGTGTTTGGTGTATGTACATGCACGTGAGTTTTTTGTTATTATTATTTTTAATGCCTCTTGCAATCAATAGCCTTCAGGTCTGAAAAAAAAATGACCCTTTTATGATGTCATTGTGCACTAAAGCTATATGTACTGTTTTTACTTGTGTCCACAAATTATTTTTTCCCATGGGATTTGGATTATGAGCGGAATGTAGTGAGATGTTGACATAACTGAGTTTAGCTTTGATCGATTACTGAGGCCTCCATGGCTCAAACAATTACATTGTTTGAGCAAAGCACGGCATTATTCAACCTATATGGAGTAATTGCTATGAGGTGGGGTGGGGCAACATTATGATTGTACAACTTCCGGGAGTTTGATTTATTTTTCAGTAATAACATCCAGTTTTCAAGTTATTCTGTCTTATAGCGGGTATGATGAATTATTCACCCGCTGATGATAATTTCCCACTATAATGTAAATGTAATTAGAGCGAAGTCGATGGTGTGCCATTGCAAATCCGCACACTTCCCACCGAAAGCAAAGTTGAAAGATGGCATAAAGTTCAACCATGATTGACCCAATATCAAATTTTGACGAAACATTTTTTTCCCATTTTGACCCTTGTGACCCCAAGTCCCCCACCCCCTGGGGAATGAACCAAATCGTTTATCCAAAAAAGTTGGTCAAATCGTATTTTTCAATCGGTGGTCAAAAAATTATAACGTATTTCATGTGTCCACCAATGCTTATCACAAATACAGTTTCATTGAAAATGTGCCCATAATTGCATTTTTTTTTTTTGGCATTTGGTCTTGGGCTAGAGCCAAAGTGATACTACTCTTGCACATCTGTGCCTTGTGGTGATCATAACTACCAATTTTGGTGAATTTAAGCCCAACCATTTAGGAGGAGATCGCGTGATTGACGGATGGACAGACTGATTGCAATATTTTTTTTCAATAAGTGTGGGGATAAAAATCTAAGCTTGAGGTAACTAAGGCCTAAGTCACATTTGCTCTACGGCGAGGATACGGTGGCCGTACGCCCTCTGAATTGACAGAAACGTGCGGCGGCCGCAGAGTTTCTGCGGTGGCCTCAGGGTGGCCCTACGCCATTTGGCTATCTTTTACAGGCCGTAGGGGTCGCCGTGGAATTATAACGCGGAGTTATAACTTTTTTCATTTCTACGTTCGCCGTAGCAATTCGACAAGCCGAAACAAAAGAACTGGTAAAAAAAAAATAAAAAAATTAATTTACCCATTCGTTACCGTCCGTCTGGCCGCACGTTCGCCTTAGGGCCCCCCTGCGGTCGCCTTGCGGGCACCTTGAGGCTACCTTGCGTCTGCCTTGAAAATTCTATGGCTGCCGCAGGGACCCCTTAAGGTCACCGTGCGACATCAAATCAGAGACCGTACGGCAACCCCACGTTTTCGGTCTCCACAATTTCTAAATACGCCGTGCGGCTCCCCGAAAAATAAAAATATGTGGCTGCTACATTGTGTGACTGTGGAAATACTGCGGCCGCCGTATAATTGCTAGTGGCCGTAGATTTTGGAGACCCCACGAATGCCGTGGCAAATGTGACTTAGGCCTGACAATGCCCATCCCAACTTAGTTGAACATGCACACCTAGAGTACAACAACAACTTTTCTGCTTATTTCTGCCAGTGATTTCGGAGTCCATAAAATACAGAGCACGTATGCCAATTGACCAAGTAGTTTTTGATTCTATGTTTTCAGACAGAGATACTGTTATGTTGGACTGTGGGTGGACACTGGACACATGGTCATATCTTCTCCTCGGACGGTCACCAATTTAGTGATGGATGGTCCTCGGAGGCTGGCTGCCGGGAAAGCTGATTAGATCCTTATTTAGTTTCTGGTGGACAGAAACTCCAACGAGATCTGTTGTCTACAACCGGCTCGCCCGTCGAAAGGATGGGGTCCGAGCATTAACCTTGAGAACCGCTGCATTTTAAAACCTCTTAATGAGGGCTTTTCGTGCCATTTTATAACTCCTGTGGTGTGACCCGCCTCCTTAATTGCGGCTTCCAACTCGAATCGCGCACCATGCCAACACGTCTGTGGGAGAAACAGGATTTATTAGGGAATGAAGGGAGAGGGAAGAAGAAGAAGAAGCTAAACACACCGATACCAATTTTATCTCGTATTGATTGTTTTTATTTTTCAACGACTTGTGCGAAATATCTTATGGCCCAATCACTCGCACACACAAGAGACATCTTGGATAGATCACAGGACAGAAATAACTTTGTCCCCATATGATGTTTATGTGGGGTGGCGATAGCTGGTGGTGGTATTATTATAGTCTCGGCTGGAGAGAGATGTCAGGCTGGATCATGTCTGAGCTCGTGGCTCAGGGCCATTGCACGTGTGTGCATTTTACTTCCCGACTCTTGGACTGTCATCCTCAAAGTTTATCGTCCATCTCTCTCTCTCTCTCTCTCTCTCTCTCTCTCTCTCTCTCTCTCTCTCTCTCTCTCTCTCTCTCTCTCTCTCTGCCTCTCTCTGTGCCTCTCTCTGTGCCTCTCTCCCCTCTCTCGCCTCTCTCTCTCTCTCGCAGCCCCCTCTCTCTCGCAGCCCCCTCTCTCTCGCAGCCCCCTCTCTCTCGCAGCCCCCCTCTCTCTCGCAGCCCCCTCTCTCTCGCAGCCCTCTCTCTCTCTCTCGCAGCCCTCTCTCTCTCGCACGCCTCTCTCTCTCGCAGCCCTCTCTCTCCTCGCAGCTCTCTCTCTCTCCCTCGCAGCTCTCTCTCTCTCTCTCTCTCTCTCTCTCGCAGCCCTCTCTCTCTCTCTCGCAGCCCTTCTCTCTCTCACAGCCTCTCTCTCTCTCTCTCTCTCTCTCTCGCAGCCCCCCTCTCTCTCCTCTCTCTCTCTCTCTCTCTCTCTCTCTCGCAGCCCTCTCTCTCTCTCTCTTTCTCCTCTCTCTCTCTCGCAGCCCTCTCTCTCTCTCTCTCTTTCTCTCTCTGCAGCCCTCTCCATTGTCCAGCTGGCGCTTTTCTTTCCTGGACTCGCTGGCTCCGCGGGACTCAACCAAACTGTCCGTTCTTTCAATCTGCGGAACTGGAACTCAACTTAACTCTCCATTCTGCCAGCTCCAGTCAAGTCTCCCCCCCCCTCAGCCTTTTTTTTCTCCTCTCGACCCATGCGTAGCTGCTCGCTCATTGGTTCGCTTCTCATAGCTTTCAGCTGCTTCTGAAGTTTCTCGTGCCACGAGCGTCCACAAGACTACTAATCCTGGTGTGGCTTCTACCTTGAGCACGGTCGCAAAGCCCTGCTTTTCCCCTTTCCTGCAGCGGGGTGGGGTTGGGGGGGGTGGTTTTCTGGCTTGCAGAACTGGAAAGGATTTATTAAATGAGACACATAGACAGATTACGAAGGGAACGATTTGAAGGAATGATGGGGGAGGAATGGTGGGAGGGCCTAAGACACATTGCGGAAGGGAGGGGTCAAGTTTATCAGTCTGAACACATTTCGATACATGTCCTGTCATTTTACACAGAAACCACACTTATACTAGACATTTATTAATGACATAACTCATCTGTCTTACTTCTGTTACCACCTTATGGCTGTTGCTGCAACAATACTTTAAACTGCTATGACTTGCAATACTCTTGTGCCACTGTGCTAACTTAGAGAATTTGCGCCCCCCACCCCGTCCCCCGAACCCCTGTGACGGTGATTTCCTTTAATGATTAAAATGTGATTATTAATATACACTACAGTCCTGTTCAAAAGTTTGGGTTCTTTTTAATTTTCTGGTGCTATTCCCCATTAAACATTTGTGGGAAGTTAGAAGTGTGCAATATCGGTAGATGATAATTCAAATTTCTGTAAAAGTCAATTTAATATCACAATTACCTTCAAGTACAGAAAATCAATCATGAGATTGAAGAAGTTTTATTTTTGTTGTACATATTATATTATCTATCATGTGTGAGTAATATCTACTTACCACAAAGAAATATCCAGGAAAGCGTTTGTGGATTTTGTACAGTAAATGATAAATTATTGAAGTAATCAACACCAGTTACATTTATGCAACTTACAAGACACCACAATATTACAAGAAACTTACAAGAAAGAAACTTACAAGAAATAAATGTTGCAAATTAATGAATATGTGAAATTTGTTTTCATCAGCTTATTCCTTGCTTGAAAGTCTATGAATGGGTTCAGAATGGCACCCAGGAAGCAACTTTCAATAGAACAGCCTGTGCAGATCCAAACTATGTCAGAAGAAAGGCACACGATGATGAAAATATCTGAAAAGCTGAAACTCTCTTGCAATGGTGTGAGGTACACTTTGCTACGCCTGAAAGAAACTGGCTCGGTACAAAACAAGAAAAGGCCAGGAAGATGCAGAAGAACCTCTCTAAGGCAAGACAAACACTTGAAGTTTCTCAACTTCAACTTACACGGTAGAAGAAAAGCAAGTCGTTCGGTAATAAATGAAACGAGAGCAGGCCTGAACATTAACATCTCATCCAATACTGTGCGCAGAAGGCACCCCAGAGTTCGGATATGCGTCGCATCGAGGCCATATAGGATTATCTGGAAACAGAAGAACAAGAGGAATCCAACTAACCTCAAGGAACTGTGGAATGTACTGCAGGATATTTGGCACAAATTTCTGGAAGAGTGCTCCAGTCGTTTACCGGAAGAATGGGTAAAAGATTGATGGTGTTCAAGAAGGCAAAAGGCAGACACAGTGTTTTGACCAGACTATAAAATGACTATTCTTGACTGTTGTTCTTATTTACTTAAGCTGTTTGATTCACACGCATTTATAAAGGCTGGTAATTTCCAATCATAAACACATATATATGACTGTTTGTTATCACTGATTATTTGATCAATTTACCCTAAATTATGGACGGATATTATATTTTCACATCTTTCTGTCTGTGAGCAGGATATCTCACAACGTTATGGACAGATTCGGATGAAACTTGGTGGACAAATTGAGTGTTTGACAAAGACGAATTGATTAGATTTTGGTGAAGATCCTGACTTGGATACTAAAATTTTCTAATGTGATTCTTTACCATTGAGCGATGGGGCCAAAAACGATATGTAGCACGATATTTCAAAACATTGTGGATGGGGCAGACTATAGCAGTTCATCCAAGCCCACTGGGGCTCTCCGATCACCCGTTCGCACCCCCTACCACTAAAACTCGATTTTGAGGCCTGCGATAGCTGCCCGACATGTTGAGTCACAATTTTGTCAAACCGATTTAGATGTACAGTACTCGTGTCATACGGTAGGCCCCAGTGATAAGGGAATAAATCGTCATTGCTTGTTGTTCCAACCCAATGGACATTGAAATGATGGAGACCACCAACACCATGACTGAGAAGCACGCAAGTGTGGAAGATCAGGGAAGCGCCAATTATTACATTGGGGGTGTGGGGCTGGGGGGGGCTGGAAGTAGACCTGGAAAGGGCCAACAGCTGCATTGAGAATCTGGCAGAAGGTCTGGAAAGAGCTTGGGAATGTATTCGAGAGCTGGAAGTTGTTTGCAAACTGCTGTTCCAGCGGCGGCATCAGCGCACTGGCTCTTCGCAGTTGGCTCATTGAAAACAAACATTTAGAGAAATATCTCACTGTGTGTATACCCAAGTGCGAATGGCAGCACAAAACCATTGCACCTGGATTGTAATTGGTACAACTAAAACCTGTGCTAAACGTTGTGTTTATGAGCTGTGTAAATATCACAGGCATCGGTGGAGGATTGGAGTATTGACTCTGGAAAATTACCACTGAAAACCATCCAAACAACCCTGCAGCAACATGGTGTAAACAGACCAACACTACCTGTGCATCCCTGCTGATAAACCTTTTAGTGAATGGGATCCTGGTGTTATGGGGTGTCAGCTCAACAGTTTGGTGAGGTTATTGCGATTGATGAGTGTTGTAAAATTCAGACCAGAGTTCTGTGCACGATCCTTGATTACCTCACCTACAGGACCTGCCAGATGATTTGTGCAGGTGGCCTGTCGCAGTTGTCACCATGGGGTGATACCGTAGGACCCTACTCCATGCTCAAAAAATGAGCCTGCACAACCAATGTGCGTTGGTTTCAGACAGACTACCAATGTCTGTGTGAACGGTGCAACCGACCATACAGCATTTGCTTCGCCAACAGCTCCAGCGGACATAAAAGAGTGCATGTGGTGTAAGTCCGACCTCGAGCAGCTAGCCGTCTTTCACGATGCGTGGAAGTGCAGGGCATTTGACAAGGCTATCCAGTAAACGGGACCGAACAACCTGTGGGTTTACTCCATAAACTAGCTGGGGGCTGAGGTACAATCCCACTTGGTGGCACACCACAAGAAAAACTACCTGACCACCCCAGCCCAGATTCAATTTCACCCTGTTGACAGCATCGCTCACCAATACTGCAAGCAGGATCAGGAGGTCTTGATACCCGGATCATGCAACAGTGTTCAGGCTTACAAGGGTACCTTTGTACAAGTGTCATTGAAGCTGATTGAGACAGGGTTGCTACCCCTGGAGTGGAAGTATGCTGGTTGGGGGACCGTACACTGGGTTCAAGGCAAAGCGATACAGCCACCCACCCACCTGTTGGTCGTTGACCAAATGCTTGAAGGCTGGGTGACTAATTGGTATACACAGCAGTCAGCCGTGCTACATTTGCCAATCAGATGCGTGTCCCCCCCCCCCCCCCCCCCCCCCCCGACAGTGTCGGAGGTATGGTGGTTCCAACAAAACTTCAGTCCACACCAAATGAGGTCCTTGTCGATAGTCTTATCAAGCGACATATTGTCGAAGACAAGAAGAAAGGGAGGATCCCCACGAAGACACCACCGGGTGCAGAAAGGCTCCCAGTTGGCTAAATCCTAGGCCTATGTGCTGCCATAAAATATGAATGCACCCAGTGCTTTGTACTGCTCTTAATGAAGGGTTATACACATCGCCACAGGCAAACATTCAGTATCGACAGCCTTGACGACAGCCAGGGCCATATCCCTGGAAAGGTACGTTTAACTTGCCTTTCGTGCAATAGGCAGAAGTGCTAAGGCGCAGGTCTTCGCTGAGACCTTGTGAACTCACGCTTCGAGTTGGCTGTGTAATACAGCAATGGTTGACCTGGCTCACTGACTCGGCAGAGGATGGGGTAGGGTTTATGTGTCCATTAAAGGTCAGTAGCCCATCACCTGCCCTTCCCCTAGGGGTCCTCCTCATTGGCAGCAATAAACACTAAACTTTCGACCTCAAGTGGAACTTCTCCAGTTACACCAGGGAGCAGGGTTTTTCTGCTGACTGTATGAACTTTTTAAATCTATATGGCGTCAACTGAGGCAATACCAGTCAAGAGTGTCTTGGTTGAGTTGATGTCCGCAACGATGGTCTGTACTCACGAACCCATTTGCGGTTATCTTCGTTGGTTGTGAGTTCCTTCTGGAACTGCGTCTAAATAGTCTCTGCATGAGCCATCGTTGAAAGGACTCCACAAATTCCTGGCTTCTATGGTGTTCAGATTGTGCACAGTGGACAACAATGGACACCAACCTCATGCTTTTTCATCGTGGCTGTTGTCTCCCCCTTGAACTCACCCCCCCCCCCCTCATCGACCATGAGCATCTCAGGCCAGGCCAATGGGCCTTCCTTATTGATATCCACCAATTCACGGGCCAGGGCAACTGCAATTTTATTTTTTAGTGGTCTGGCTGCCTTGAAACGACTGGCAATGTCAATTACAATACACTGTACCATGCTTGTAGCCCGGTCTTTCAGAAGAAAGAGAAGAGAGTCGGCTTGATGGATTTTCTTGGGGGTTGTTTCTGAGAAGTGGGTGGAGATAGTTTGAGTGGTTTGACCTGGGTGTAATGCCCTACATCCAGTGCTGTCACCATTTCTGGACTCTCTCCTTTGAGGCCCCCTTGGGCAACTTGCTGCAAAGTTCAGCCACACCCTGGATTCCACCCTTAGCATTGTATATGGGGCACAGAATTGCATCTTGCATCATTTCTGTCATTACCTTCTGACTCATTGTCCCAACTACATATGTATTCATGCATACATGCTACCAGAGGTTTCAGCCCTCCAACAGGCCAAACATTTAACCCTCATCACACTGTTGAAGAACACGTGTCAATATATCTATGATATTGCTGTTCCAGTTCCTTTGGAACAAAAGGAGCAGCTCCTCGGGGAAAGCAGCCTCTACTTACTGCGCTTGTGAAATTTGAGTTTGTAGGCATTGAGAATTGTGGCACCTCTTTTGAAGATGATAAACATGATCTCGCGATCTTGTTGGCCATCTGATGGTACATAGAAGTCGGAAAGAGTAGGCTCTGGCTCATGGGGTTCGAGCAGGGGGTTCGTGATGTGGTTGTACCCATGGAGTTCGATGCCAGTATCATCGTTTGTGTGCACATCATGCACTTCTTTTAGGCCCTATTTGCTGAGCCAGTCCAAGCATTCTGTTCTCTTTCGGGATCATTACTCTCATGCGGCCTATTGTTTCTCCCAAGCCTCATTATAGCGTTTGCGTTATTCTTTCTCAACATTAGCACCAGTAGAGTCAATAGAGACCCCCGAGCTGAGCTCCACAAACGCTACAGCATTTACTATAGCACCAATCACAAGAGACGCCATGGCTGTCCACTCGAAGAGCTGTCATAATGACAGTTCCCGTATTTAGGTACAGAATGACTACTTCAATATATCAGCTGGGAGGATCCCCTGCTTTGATGAGCATGTCTCTTGTGGCCATAGCCTCTACAAGGCTGATGTCGCAGCCTGTAAAATCAAGTTGTGAGGTGTGCCCCTTGAAGATCATTTTGCCAAGTCGCGAACAACTGCGGCATGGTCGGCTACATTGGCCAGCATTTTGCCGTCCGTGATTGGAGTCGTCATGTTGTCAGCAACAATCAATGCATACAGTGGAGGTCTGGTTTGTTCAGTTGTTTATCCCCACTCTCCACCTTTGGTTGTTCCAACCCTCCTTGCAACTCAAATCATGTGCAATATAGTACTCCAGAGCCGCAACACCCAAACCACCAATATAAGGTGTCCAGGTTCCATCAGCTCTTCAAACATCTGTTTGAGGTAGCTCCTTCGGAGCTGCTGGAACCACAATTGCCATGCTCGCCTTCGCCTCCCAGAGCTCAGTGAGTCACCGCTTCTGGTTTGCCTAGCACGCTGCAGCCCCCTTTCTGCCCAGCCGTAACTTTTTTTTAAAATCATCTTTTGACGTGACAGCAGCTGCTGTCACCGTTGTCGGAACCTGCTCTACTGCTGTCGCCGGTTGCTCCATATCCATACTCTGTAATGTGATTTATCGTGCAAGTCCAAGAGAAGGTCCCCTCAGATGGCAGAGTTTCATATTCATGCCACAGCTGTTATTTCAATGATATATATATATATATATAGATTATTATAATAATATATAATATATATACTAGGTGAATGCACGCGGCGCTGCCCGGGTTCTTTTTGAATGAATTTAATCTTCTATACATATGTCTGACGTGAGCACTGTATCAGTTCCCTATTGGGCCATGGCAGTCATAGGCTAAGGGGTGTGTGAGGGGAAAACACACCCCCTCCCCCACCCCCCAGCCGAGGGCCTTGCCACATAGCCTATAACCTTCCCGGGGCCCATCTCAACATTTTTTTCAGTGGTTAGCTCCTATCTTTCACCTTTCAGGAGATTAGCGTGTGCAGACAAACAAACAAACAGACAAACAAAAACTTAAAATCATATGTTAGATATATTGTATATGGCGTTGGCCCCATGTCAATCGGCTGAACTTGAAAAATTAACGTTACGAAACAGGTGATGACATCATAATTCGGAAACCGGAAGTCGGAAGTACAATTCTTTTACATTGGCACACTCCCGGGTACATGTTCTGTCAGCATGTGAAGTTGTGAGGATCAGTGCAGTACTTTTCGCGTGCATAGGTCACAGATAAGCACACAGACACAGACACACTTTTCAACTATATATATTATATTTATATACTATATAATATATATATATATATATATGTATATATATATTTTGTATACAATGTCAAGACTCGTATGAGAGCTAACATACAGAACGTACAACAAGGGGAGCAGGAGATAAGAGAGGTGGGAGAGAGAAGGACACAACAGTGGGGAACAGAGACATGAGGAGATGTGTTGAAGGGAGAAGGATGGGGCGGGGTAAACACGGGGTAAACAAGATGGACACTACAGGGACTTTCAGGTCTTTACATGACAAGGACTTTTCATGTCTGAATGTGGAATTTTATTAATCTTTGAAAGAAAATAGCAGTCATAGGTTTAAGGTGTGAAATCACTAAACTAATTTACATATATGCAAAGTAGATGTTACGTATGGGACAATTTGAAAGTGATGAAAATTAAACCAAACTTTACAAGTTTTTTTTTTTTACATGGACATGATACTCTACTATGCCCTTTTAATACACAAGAAAAAATTTGTTCACTTCCTTAATTATGCAAATTAGGCCTGTTCTTAATAAGTGATGTCCCATATGTAACAATTTTACATGTTTTTTTTAGGATTACACTATATGCTCTGAAATTTTTTGAATGCCATTTTCAGAAGTTCTAATCCATCATGTATTGGTCATATAGCCTGTATTTCTCGCTTAAAATATCAGTAGATCATTAGTTCACAAGTAATTTTAAAATGTTACGCATAGGACATTGCTTGCAAAGTCTGTGGGAAAGACTACTTCAACATCGCCAAGATTTGACCACTACTTTGGCCAGTAGGCATTTTGGGCATTCATGTATTCTCATGCGACCTGTCCTCCACACATGGCTCAGTTTAAGGCAGACTAAACAATATGGGATCATTCCATTTGTAAGGAAGGGACGTGTAATCTCCTTTTGAAGAAGATATGAGTTTTTGTTTATCATGATTTCAGGCACCTCTAAGTTTCTTGTTTTTCTATCAAACATACTGGAATATGTATTTCCTTTTTACACAAAATTAATACCTTCTTCTATTCCCTTGTGTAAGTGGAAGTAGTCCATATTATAAGTTTCCAGATTTTATATTCTCAGTTTAGTTGATAAATGTTTACATCTACATATAATTACTTCTATTGAATGTACAAAAGCCCTGAGGTCCTGAGACAAATCAAAACAAAAAGCTATATGAGCATTAAAAAAATAATTAATTACTAACAAATTACTTGATGCATATTATTTTGTTTGTTTTCATTCCCTGTACACACGCTATAACAGATCTGTCCTTTGTGTCCTGTCCGGGTTTAATCATTTTATATAGTACTTTTTTGTGTATGTCCGCAGTAAACTTGTGCATTTCATTTTCTTCAGAAATACTTGCAAACCATGGTTAATATGATTCTAATTTTAAATGATTTTGCATTTTTAATACTTAATAATCAGATGATCACTTTGTTTCATTTCCTACCACATGAATTTCTGAGTTTGTAAGAGTTAAATGTTGGATCTTTGTGTCAAAATGTGCTCAAGCCTGTTGATTGATTGTGTTCTGAAAGACAATTTACACCAACAATGTATATTACCGCATGTAAAGCCAATGGAGAATCATGTCCCATACGTAACGCGTCCTTCGTTAACACAAATTAATCTCTCTTGACGATTGTGTATTTTTTGTGTAAGATAATTTGTGATGAATTACGCAGGTGTTTAAACTTTCTCCACACTGAAAATTCTGGTGAATGATAAAATCCTTTCAGAGAACTCTGAACTTGAACATGTCTTTGAAAAATCGTGTTTCTCGTGGTCCCATACGTAATGCACCATGTTTTCTTTAATTACATAATCATCCCAAGGACTAATGACAGATAAATTATTGTGGGTATTCTCCTTGCAGATGCCCAACATTAAAATAAAAAATCACTGAAATCAATAACTTTCTTAATTGCTTTTCGGAGGGTTAAACTTTCTGAATGTCCCATACGTAACATGCAAAAATGATTGGACTTACCCTGTAACATGCAGTTCCAGCATACTGTACTCTGTACTAACATCTGTCTTTCTTTTAAATTGACAGTGCTTCAGGGTTGTTCAGGTAACGGTGAGCGGGGCAAGGTATATGCCGAAGTGGTGATATAGTTCCCAGGTAGCAATGCTTAAGGGAATGTTCCACAACGGGCTCCTCTTCAAGATCCGCAACTAGATTTGGCTGGTTTTCGGGTTCAATGGGTAACAGCATACCAGCAAACATTCCATATACCTGAAGCACTGCAGTCCCGAGAGACTTTGTGAATGCGGCCCCCACCTAGGACTCCTACCGGGCAAATAGCTTTTCGATCTCTTCCTCAGGCCTCCCTTTAATCTGGTCAGCCGACAAGGAGCGCCCCATGCACTTCTGGGCCTGCCCTCAGAGGCTATAGCAGTCAACCGGGTGTGTTTCTCCTGCACGCTTGGAGCCGACGTAGACCTGCGGTTGCCTGCATTGCCCTTGGCAACATTGTCCTCGACTGCGCTGCTTATCGTAGATGTAGCGGTCACCAACGGAGATTGCATGGCGTCGTCCAATATGTGGTTAATTTATTGTAGTCCATTTTCTCCCTTACATGTAGAACTTGGTGCCGTAGTCTAACATACTCATATACCCCCAACACTAGCACGCAGAAAAAAATGAGTTGAAGGAGAGGAGGAGGAGGAGATTGGGACCATACTCTGTGCAGAGGGTTGGTGCTGCTTAAGCAGTCTCCTTGGCTATTGAGCACAATACTGGACAGGTCGCCACTCCGACATCGTATACCAGCATGCTGGTACTCATTTTGCCGACCTCGGAAGGATGACAGGCCGAGTTAACCCCACCTGGTATTAATTCAACAGCTGAGCAGGATTTGAACTCAGGACCCTAGGACCCTGGGATCCAAAGCCCACCACCCTAACCATTAAGCCAACGCACCAGGCATACAAGCTGAAGGCCAACTATGAAATAACAACACAACCGTGTGCTTGTTGTTTCAACAAACATGCTTGCTTGCTGCACTTAGCAATAGCTGCGGTCAGCAATACTACAGCACAATCTATATATTACTAAAACTCTCATCTTGTATATACATATGTATGTATGTATGTTCCCGAAATACAGCCAAAACGGTACACGATAGCACAAAAATTTTAGGGCCACCTTACTCACCATTCGCCTGCGGTGTGCAGTATCAAGCTTCATTCAAATCGAACAACGAAAAAAATTATTAAAAAATCAATTCCCGATTCAGTCAATTACTCTTCGGGAGTATTTGATCAATGCAAACAACCTCATCGGTATAGTTCGCTGGAGCTATCTTTTATTTATTTCTTTTTCCTTGAAATGATTTTTTCATCAACCGCTGTCACAACGGGAACCCAACGGGTTCACGGGTCGTCTGGTCTATACTATAATGTTGCTCAGTGTTTATTATCTCCTCCGAGACAAAGCCTCAATGGTCCATGAAACTCAGCTATATTGAACTTTGTATACATGACTGGATCGCTAGCTATACTTTTTAGCTCACGAGTGAAAATGTACATACTCGCTCATTATTGCCTGTTACTATACTACATTTTCAAAAAATTGCTGTGACAACATATTCGGTGTCTCCGCATGAACATCTTCAATAACAACCCCATAAAAGCCACTCAGGAATCAATATTTGGAAAAAATGGCACGCAAAAAAGGAACGAAATCACAACTGCAGATCTTCGAACCATGCAGGACAACAAAATCATTTGACCACTACCACCTCTGCCACCCATCTATGGGACGGGTGATCTACTAGTATAAGCAATGGGCTGATCAGTCTTCAGCCGGAGTTTAGCATGCTTCTTTTCTGCCAGTTGTTGGCGCACCTTGGCTCCCTCTTCTTGAGTTGGAAATACATCATTCTCATGGAGCCGTTCTTCGAACGTATCACAGTCTTTGCAGTGGAACAATGCAACCCATTGTTTCTGTTCGCGGAACTTCTTGAGAACTGAGTTTTACTTTTGTGTGAGCACCCGTACAGACTGCCTGTAGTGGCAGTCCAAGAATGCCAACAGTCAGCATGTATTTCTTTTTTTGTGATTGCTTTTGAAGCGGCACAGTCATCAATAATATATAGTGTTGGCTCCCCAGCAAAAATGCGAGTGGAATGCTCTCAAATAGTCATGGAGTCGCTCACCTGGGTTGGCAACATAAACCTTAGGGTCGCTCCAGATCCAGGCCCGTTCTTGATGCGTCTTGTTACTACAGGATAACTATGTGACGAAATACACCATGGTAGCTGCCACACTTTGGTGGTATTTCAAGAAGATCTCGGGTAAAGACCGTTTTACCACAGCAAGTCTGGTCACACATGAGGGCAGAGTGCGGGTCGTGTGGAAGCTGCATACTGCATGCTGGAACAGAGTTAATAGATAGCCTGCTTGTCGTGGCCATCTTCTATGTTGAGCTGGACATCCACGATTACTTACAGGTATAGGTTCAATGCACCCTCATCCTCTGCCGTCTTTGTGATCTGGATGGTAATCCCCTCAGAGGTGTTCTGAAGCTGCCGCCTGCTGCCGTGCAACTCATCATCATCAGTTGAGCACAGGTTCAGCCACGGTGGTACTTGGTGGTGAGATACTAACTTGGTGGTGAGATAAGGTGGTGAGATGTAACCCCAAGGGTTACATCTGCAATGGTAAAGCATTTCCCCACCATTCCTGAAAAGTACTTTTTGGCCTCATCCCACTTACTGGTAAGGTGCACATGCCTTGGCTGTATAACTGGTTGGGGACTCCCTCAATGGTCACCTGCACCTTGGTGATTTTCGGGTTGTAGAAGTCCTCAGTGTCTCTGTTATAGGCTTTATTTTCTTTGGAGTCTTCAAACAGCATTAGGATGCCTTACATGCTGCGGGTGGGGGTGTTCAGGTTGATGTTCGACAGGGTGTCTGGTTTTTTTTGTCCATGGTCAGCTTGCGATGGCAAAGGACTCTGTCATAGAAGATTGCAAGGCGGCTGGTGTACTGACTGCGAATTAACTGCGCCAGCTCTGGATGCGACATCATATTGTACTCGAGCGAGATGTTCTCGATGTTGAAGTTTTCAACCAACGATGCCTTCCTTGTTTTCAACCACAATCATGCATGAATAGTCATTAAACATGAACTTGTACTCCAGACTGTCTCTCAGAGCCGACTGCTAGAATGACAAGTGGGTCTTGAGCAGTTCAAGGTCCAGCGGGATGCAGAAACGTTTGTCGTAGGAAGCTGCGATGGCTTGATCCCACTTATTATCAGATTTATTACTCGCTCTGATTCTATGCCTGGTTGCATTTCGGTATTTGCTGGTGTCAATGCCCTGGTAAGCTGCGTTTTTGTACTCATGGAATGTTTTCCAGAGGTTGCAGGAGAGGAGGAATACATCAGTCATCTGTACTCATCACCTCATTGCCACTAATCTTGATTGTAGTCTTTTTCACGATTGCGTGGCCGAGGTTCTGGACCACGGTGCAGGTGTCTCTATCGCCGGTCATTGGCAGGGAGATTCTGAAGGCTAGACGTACCATTCCTGGGGCAATCACATCATACTTGTCAGGATTCGGAAATCGTACCTGCAGCGTCTGATTCTGATCGATTGTCGAGGGATTATTGGTGACGACAAACACTTTGCCAAATGCTCTTAACCCCCCCCCCCCCAGGGAACTCGTAGTTGTCATTAAGGCTTATGTTTGTGTCCATTTTGTGAAGAAGCCATAACGTTGTAGGAGCAACCTTTTGCAAACAATTGCTCCGTGCACGCGCTGTCTGGGCAACAAAGTTCTCACAATTAAACCCTCTGTGGTATTTGTTCCATACCATTATTGTTCTGACCTTGTTGCAGTGCACAACAGTGCAACGATGACAGGAAGAGGGGTGAGGTGGTTCTTTGGTAATCCAGATATTGAGCAGGGTGGGAGAGAAGAGAGTGACAAGGGGATCTGGCACGATATAAAAGCAGAATAAGGATCTCCTGATGGATACAATGGCTGCCTACTATGATGCACAGGCAGCCAGGGGGGATATCCCTTCCATGGGGCTTGACTTCACCACATTTGAGGTGGATAAAGACGGTAAATTGCGGCTCAAGGTTCATCCAGATTATGACCTCTTCGCCGGTTGTCTTAAAATAACCTTCAGCGCTGTTGACAATATCCAGTCGGAAAGGTGGCAGAGCTATCTCAATTTGTGAGGATTCGTTGACTGGAAACCAAAATCTAAATTGCTTTCTAAATCACAGGTGACTTTCCAGACTGCCAAGAGCGAGCTAAAGGCCCTGTCACACCTTGACGATTTAGCCAGCGTATGCCTGACGTATGAAAAATTTGGCTAAAAACGCTGGCACACGTCGAATACGTTATGGGTAAGTTTGTATACATTAAGAGCACGCTGGCATACGTCGTAGTATGCCGAGCTGTTAGACAATTTTCCATGCTTGAAATTTTTCGACGTATGCAGCGTATGACTCACACGTTCCGCATAACGCTGGCCATAAGTTGTAGGCACGTTACGCGATTGTTGACACACGTCGACACACATTACTTGTAAGTTACTCATAAGTCTAAACACGTCGAGGTAATGTTTAGCGTACCCGAAACTTATTTCTAACCTATGAGTAACGTGTTGTAGGCACGTTATGCGATCGTTGACACACGTCGACACACGTTACTTGTACGTTACTCATAAGTCGAAACACGTCAGGTAATGGTTAGCATCAGTGTTCCAGACTCCATGTTTTTTTTTTTTTTTTTTTTTTTCGGTATGACGGTGATGTTTACACTTCGATTTCTAGTGCGGTTATAATATAATATAATTAATAGGCTGCCGTCAACGATTTAAATCATAACCGCACTAGAAATCGAAGTGTCAACATCACCGTCATACCGAGAAGAAAAAAAAAACCAGGGAGTCTGGAACACTGACGCTAACCATTACCTCGACGTGTTTCGACTTATGAGTAACGTACAAGTAACATGTGTCGACGTGTGTCAACAATCGCATAACGTGCCTACAACTTATGGCCAGCGTATGCGGAACGTATGACGACGTATGCCAGCGTACTACGACGTATGCCAGCGTACTACGACGTATGTCATCGTACTACGACGTATGCCAGCGTGCTCTTAACGAATACGAAACTTACCCATAACGTATTCGACGTGTGCCAGCTTGGTTCGGCAATTTTTCATACGTCGGCATACGCTGGCTAAAACGTCAAGGTGTGACAGCGGCTTCACACTTCGATGTCTAGTGCGGTTATGATTTGAATCGTCGAGCCGCAGCCTATTAATAGCCTATGCCACGTGATCGTCGGCGATACGCTGCCGCGCTATGCATAAGTAGACTATCGTTGGCATAGTTTGTGAACGCCGACAACACGCTCAGCATTCGTTGGTATAAGTTATCTATATGTGATTGAAACGTTCTGTGTACATTACTAATACGTTATGCATACGTCCAAACGTTATATAGCCCAAAACTTAAAAAAAAACATCAATAGTTCAGCGTACGCCAGCGTTTTACATACATTTTGATACCTTGCCATATGCTGGCCTAAAACGTCAAGGTGTGACAGCCCCTTAAGTTGGGTGGCTGCAGCTATAGAGAGTGTCGAGCCTCAGGACCTTCCTTAAATAGCCAAGGAAACTTCAGACGTTCTGCAGAAGGTGCTTTCTGGGTTATCCGACGCCGAGATTACTGATGTTCTTGGCACTATGGATGATCGCCCACTCGATACATCAAATCTGCCGCATATCGTTGGAGAGCTTGCGGGGCTTGATAAAGCCATGCGGACACAGCGGGGAGAGCTCATTAACAACAGCGCGAGGCTCTCGGAGATGGATGTGGGGATCTTGAAGTTAGATGACGACATTACCCAGAATGAAAAAAAAACTGGAGGAGGAGAACATTGAACCAAAAGGTCAGATAACTCATTGAGGAGCAGCTGCGAGACCTTGAGAAACATAAGCTGAGAGGTTACCCTACTTGGAGGCCACCTATGTTCACAGTGAGAAGCTTCACACCCAAATCTCTCGGATCCGCGAAACAATCGACAGGGTCTTGAATGAGGACACCTACGCCATCCCCAGCACCGACCGACAAGGAGGGTCTGAAGCAGTGGACAAAAAAACACCTGCAATCCTTGGGTCAGATCCTAGCAAAGCTTGCTGGGAAGGCTGCAGCTGCCCTACCAGGAATAATTGAGAGTATTGTGGCCTGGCTCCTCAGCTTCTTGGCCAGGACGGCTGGCTGGCTTGCAGAATATCTGTGGGGTCTTGTTATTGCCATCGGCGGGCTGGTGTACCTCATCACCCGAGACATACTGCTGTCTAAGTAGTAAACCAGAGGGCAAAAAGGCCTATAGGGCGAAGAGGCTGACGGCATTGCCACCAACAATAAACGTGGTCTCTTCATGAGATACAGCTGCAGCTTTTTGGGCTGGGGTGACAGTTGGTACAGCTGATGGCGCAAATGCTGGAACTGGCACATGAACCGCTGATGATCGATCTGAAGGGGCTGCAGGTACCACAATGTCACAACGTCGTTTTTTCTAGTTGCTACAGCTGGTGATGGTAGGGGGGGGGGGTTGCGTCGGTGGCTGCGTTTATATTGGGGTTCACGCCTAATTTTAGGTTTTCAGTGGCAATAACAATCTTGTTGTAACCATTGATCCGCCGTTCCAGGATGCAGATTTGCATGTTGGACAGACCCATGTAGAGCCCATGACCAAAGACATTGTCTACCTTGGAAGGTGCATTCTGCAGAGAATTTTCGTAGTGTTTAATCACTGACGGGAGGTCTACATGGGATGCGATAGCTTCTTCAACCAACACCAAGAACTGCTTCTGTGTGTCAAATGCGGTGCTGGTACCCAAGATGCTTGTGCGTGTCCTCATCTCGGTGCGGAGGATTGCCCTGAGGTTAGGCCCGGATTGAGTTGTTCAGTTGCCTGATGCCTGGGCAGGTAAATCCCTCTGATTTGTCAAGGATAAATGTAGTCCATGCCTGATCAGCCTCGGAATCCTGTGCGTTGTAGTCCACATGCATGATTCTTTTTGTTGGGTTTTCGGCAGCGAATGTCATGGTCCTGGGATTGTATTCACATTACCTAAAGAGCGATACCCACCAAAGAGCACACAAACAAACTGCGACCCCAGTAGATGTGCACCATCCTCAGCCCCTAATTTACCCAAGCGCACCGCCAACCGGTATTCGGAAGAACTCCAAACTCACTGCAGATGTGTTCGTAGGCCATACGGTCATCGGCATTCTTAACCGCTTCCCACACATTGTCTTGAGGGAGCGGCATCTTGATCTCCTTTAAGATCCTCCGAACTTGGTGGGTGGTGTGGAAATTAAATAGAGTAGACAAGTGGGTGCTCTGAACCCACAAGGTGGTGGTTGGCTGATGCACCGCATCATGTGGTGCCACACCAGACTGCAAAGTTGAGTTGTTGCTGCCAGAACTTCATCGGGTGCGAGTTCCATGTTTGTACAGCCTTCTCGCTGCTCACACGGGGTCGTGGCAGCAAAGATTAATGTGCGTGGCGAGGGGGGGGGGGGGGGGGTTGATGTTTTTGAGTGTGCTTGCAAAACCCCACACCTTAGATTCCTCACCGGTTTGGTGGCATATCTATTCTCTTTATTATGCTGCATGGTGTTCCTTGTTTTTCTTAAATGTGAACTCGCTGTTTAATTTGTTGAGCAGATTTGCTTTGATTGAATAATTTGTTTTATCTGCACGTTATGGCTGGGTTTCATTACTAATTCGATTGAATGAATAAATAAACGAGTTCAAATGAACAGTACAATGTTTACAAACTGTGCCTGCACACGTGGCCAATTTATTTGCCTCTAGCACCCAAGAGACAAGCTCGTCCCTAGAAGCCCGGGTTCATCCCCTTTCATCTTGCATCAAAATCTCTTTCATCTCGAGTCAAAGCCACAATTTGAATAATATATAACAGATTGGAAAAGGTATTTCACAGAGCAGCATGATTTTCTGTTTGCTTGTTTGTCTTTAAGGATATCGATAGGTAAAGTCCAGTTGGTGACCATGTGATCGTGGAGGCAGTCTGTGTAATTGAATATACTGAAGTTGATAAAGGGAGAGTGAGTCTTTAGAGGGGTGATAGGTGTTGTGATGACATTAATCCTTGGACCTTTCTAAATCTTCTTTGCTGCAACTCCAAAATTCTCTTTTATTTATTTATTTATTTTTTGGGGGAGTGGGATTTTTCACAAGCTTTGGATTCGAGGAACATGAGACGCAGCGTAGTTCCGTTTACCGAACAAAGCAAACAATTTGAACACTTTTGCTTTTGTTTACTTTTCATTTATTTTCAGATGCCTATGTCATGACATTTTGACTTGTGCTTACTAACATTGCTGTCAATAAATGCACAAACTTGTATTGTAGGTTATTTGCTTAAAATAAACCTGGTAATCTCAGTAAACTGACATATGGGTCATGCTGTAGTTAACTTTGAGCAAATTCTAAATTCCTATCCACCTACAAGGCCTTCCTCTGCAGCTTGATAGAGTACTGTTCTCCCCACTGGGCAAGGCTCCGCTGCCTCACTCCTTGCTCTGCTTGATGTCGTGGAAACCAAGGCCTTCAAGATTATTGGAATCTCGTGCGATGAAGCTGAGTCGATAGGTCGATCACTTCACCATCACAGACAGGTCGGTGGTCTCTCTGTCTTCTTCCGCCTCCTTTCTGTTCTTGCACCTTCTGTTCTTTCCATGCTTTGTCACCCCTCTAGTTTTCTGCTGGGCACACACTGTCCACCATCAACCCCCATTCTGGTTAAACTGTCTAAATCCAGGATCACTGTCTACCTCCACTCATTTGTTCCTCTTTTTTCCCCACCTGTGGAGTCAACTTCCACATTCTCTTCAATCTCATTCTTCCCTCCATGTCTTCAAGAAAGCTGTTCACCACCATCTCAAATCGTCCCCAATCCAAAACCATGATCTTTTCTGCCCTTGTTAACCCACCCCAATCCCTCCTTCCAAGTTTCCAGTTTCCCCTCGAGAGTTTCCTTCTGTATCCATCTTGTCCATCCTCTGCGTCCTCTCCCACCCCTCATTCCTCCCCACACCCATTGTTTGTCCAAGTCTGGCTCTATCTTGGCCTTCAACTCTGCTGTTGGTGTTTCCCCCCTCTTTCAACTGTTCCTTTTGGACTGTTATGGCCTGCTCCATTCAGTGTACCAATTCAAACTCTTCCATGAGCCTCGACGATGTATACAAAAAAAAAGGAGATGATAAATAGGCCTAACCAATGTCAGCACTGCATGGATGGCACAGCCACACACTCAGCAATGGTGAATCTTGCAGCCACAGGCTCCATACAAAATAATAATAATAATACTTTATTTTATGTTCTTAATCACCCTTTTATTCATGAAATAAATAGCACAAAAGCAATGCACAAACTTGTTAATTAAGGATAGAGTTTGGACAAATTTAAAAGTTTAAATTATTTTTTAATGTGTTGATTGGTCCATTGTCTCATATAATTGTAATATTTAACCAAGTGTTTAGAACAAGACATTTGTCTAAAGGCATAATAAATGTTGATTACATGCCGATTGTTTGTCGGGCAAGTATAAGGACTGCGATGACTTCTTTTTATGACTCCGTAGATAAAGACCGGTCAGAGGCATTATGCTTGAGGGTTGGGCGTCTGTGCATCTGTGTGTCCGTCCGGTTAATATTGATGTTTGTTGGCATGATAACTTGTGAACCACTGAAGGGATTGCAACCAAAGTTGGCACAAGTGTGGACGGTAACACAAAGATGAACAGACTAGATTTTGTGTTCCAAAGGTCAAAGGTCGATGGTCATGTGACCTTTAATTGGAAATCTTTGTTGCTGTGATAACATGTAAACCAACCAAGGGATTACAACCAAACTTGGCACTAGTATAGACTAAGACAAAGATGAACTGATTCGTTTTGAGGCTGAAAATGTGAAAGGCCATGTGCCCTTTAATTTAAAATATTTTAGTACCATGATAAATTGTGAACCACTGAAGAGATTTCAACTGATTTAATTTTGGTTCAACAGATCAAAGGTCATGTGCCTTTTGAAAATAAAAAATGGTGGTGAAATTGTTGTAATTGACACCATTTTCTCTTTGCCACGTGGGGCTTTATCTATATGCCATGTCGGGCTTTGTCTATGCCTTGTGGGACTTTGTCTATGCCTTGTGGGACTTTGTCTATGCCTTGTGGGACTTTGTCTATGCTACCAACGAAGATGAGCAGAACCTGACAAAAGACAGAGAAAATTAATTAATTGATTATATTTTGTGCCCTCCTAACTTTGTACTGAGGCGGTTTACAAATGGGCATGTTTTGATTATGGCTGGTGACCCTCAAGTGTCACTGCAGATGGTTCGCAGCCAGAAGCTCTTAATAGTCCAAGGGTTCTCATGGGATCTGTAGGATCTACAGTTTCTTCGGGTGCTAAAGGGTCTTGGGGCCATTCAGGGTCTTAGGGTAATAAAGGAGTCTTGCTGGTCTTTGGGTTCTTAAAGTGGATTGGTGGGGTCTTAAGGCTCTTAAAGGGTGTTCAGGGTCTAATGTGTTGTTGGGGTATTGCAGGTTGTAGGGGTGTTAAAAGGTATTGGGGGTGTTAAAGGTATTGGGGGGGGGGGTAGTGGAGGTCTTGAAGGGTCTTGGGGCCATAAGGGTCTAAGGGTTATTAAGGGTCTATGGGACTTATGGGTTTTAAAGGGTCTTAAGGTTATTTGAGTCTTGGGGGTCTTCAGGGTCCTGAGGGTCTTAAGGATCAAAATGGTGTTAGGGTATCAAGGGGTCTTCGGGGTGCCAAGGGGTTGAAAGGTATAAAGGGGCCTGGAACTCCCACATGTATGGCTCCTTTTATAGTATGTATTTTGCAGACCTTAACTTGAGTCAAAAGGATGTGTTGTTGTCTCTCTCATACTTATCTTTCTTTATTCAATGATGCTTTCTCATGTGATCTTTAATTTTCTTTGGAATTTGGACTTTGGACTTTTCTTTGATCTTTGGACTGCCCCATTGACCATTGAATTGGTACATGGTAGGTGAGTGAGTAAGGACAGGTCAGGTATGGGAGCATGCGCCGGAGCAGTGTGTCACTGCGTCCACTTTCTGCCGGTACTCCAGGGGTCTCCATCTGGCCACCCCTCAGGCAGATGCATGGCCCACCCTCATCTCCTTGAGATGCTGATCAACCTGCTGCAACCAC